>VXBJ01003125.1:93364-158946 GCA_013400055.1 Nycticryphes semicollaris | reverse complement strand
CGTGGGCGCCTGAGCCCGCCCGACCCTGCCGCCACTCACCGTGCGGCCCACCGCCGCCATCGCCCGCCGCCTCCCTCTCCTCCTGCACAAGCGGCGCCAGCAGCTCCCCCACCCGCTCCTGCAGCTCGGCCAGGCCGTGCCGCAGTCTGCGGAGCTGGCTGGCCTCGCCCTCCTCCTCCGCCGGTCGGGGCAACGGCACTCGCACCGACCGCGTCCGTCCGTCGCTTCCCCTCAGCTCAGCCACCAGCTCCATCCCGGCGCCGGCAGCTCCGCCCCGCCGGCGCGCGTGCGCGGGGGTTGGGCGGGGTCGGCTCGCGCCCCCTCAGGCTTGGGTTGGCGGGTCCCTCTCACGGGTGCCCACCTTCCCCTGCTTGCCCCGGTGCTGGGCTGCCCTGCAGGGGGCTGTGCCGTGAGGCGAGTCGGTCGGGGGAATTTCCTCAGAGCTTTCTCTGTTGTCTGAGGCGTTTCGGAGAGTTAGGACAGCGTTCAGATGGGTAAGGTGAGCTCCTACAAAATACACCGCTCTCAGCAAAACTGCATGGGCAGCCCAGGTCATAGAATTGTCTGGGTTGGAGACCATGGAGTCCAGCCATCAACCTAACGCTGACAAAACTATCACTAATACCATGTCCCTCAGCACCACGTCTACATGTCTTTTAAAAACCGCCAGGGATGGTGACGCAAGCACTTCCCTGGGCTTCCCATTCCAGTGCTTGGCAACCCTTTCGGTAAAGACGTTTTTTGAAATACCCAACGTAAACCTTCCCTGGTGCAACTTGAGGCCATTTCCTCTTGTCCTGTCACCTCTGACTTGGGAGAAGAGACCAGTCCCTGCCTCTCTACACCCTCCTTGCAGGGAGTTATAGAGAATGATAAGGTCTCCCCTGAGTGTCCCTTTCTCCAGGCCAAACAACTCCAGCTGCCTCAGCTTCCCCTCATAAGACTCCACATGCCACACCAGCTTTGTTGCCCTTCTCTGGACACACTCCAGCACCTCAATGTCTTTTTTTGTGGTAAGGGGCCCAAAACTGAACACAGTACTCGAGGTGGGGCTTCACTGTTGCCGAGTAAAGGGGGGGCATCGCTTCCCTGGACCTGCTGACCCCACTATTTCTGATACAGGCCAGGATGCTGTTGGCCTTCTTGGCCACCTGGGCACTCTGCTGGCTCATATTCAACTAGCTGTTGACCAACACCCCCAGGTGCTTTTCTGCCCGGCAGCTCTCCAGCCACTCTTCCCCAAGCCTGTAGCACTGCATGGGGTTGCTGTGACCCCAGTGCATGACCCACCACTTTGCCTTGTTGAACCTCATACTGTTGTGCTCAGTCTATCAATCTTGCCTGTCCAGATCCCTCTGCAGAGCCAGGTCAGGTCACTGAGGTACCCTTTCCCCCCATTCACTTTGCATACCAGCCCCAGTTAAGTGACAGCTGAAGTGTCTGAGTTGCAGATGAGAGCTTAATCGCCTTCGTGGGTCCAGCCTTCAGAAACCAACCAATTCACACTCCTCTTTCGTCAACACACGTGCTCGCATTTTTGAGTGTGGTGGTTGCAGCACCCGGGTTTAGCTGTGCCATTGTGGTCTTCCAGCCAAGCGCTGTCACAAATGGTGGTGTTAACCGAGATCTGCCACGAGGGTAAGGCTTCAAGGCCCTTTGGCTGATTCTGAGTGATGCTATTATTTCAATAGGTGCAAGAATATTTTTATGGCTCCTAATAAACTGCTGGGAAATATTGTAATCAGAAATATGAATGTGGTTTTGGTTAATAAAAATCCTGAAATGCTATGTTTTTCTTCCCAGGAACTTCCGCTGTGACTGTGGAAATAGCAAGTTCAAAAATCTGCAGTGCAAGTTACTCCCAGTAAGTTCAGACGTGGGTTTCATGCATAAAGAATCAAAATAACAGTCCTGGGAGGCTGGTGCCTTGCCTCAGCCAGGGCTGGCTCATGCGGTGCCTCTGCTTTTCCCAGCAAGTTAAACAAGGTGTGAGTATTACAGTGGGAGATAAAACTGTTGAGGGACCAAAAGGAAATGTTGCGAGGAGAGAGAACATTTGATCCTTGTCATCCGTGAGTGCAGCAGTTCTGCATCCATGGTCAGTGTAACACCAGAAACGTGGTGCCTGCACTAACACATTATTAGCTTTAGGCTGGCTTCAGGAGAACCTTTTGGGGTGCAATTTTGCAGTTGCATTAAGGAAATCTAAGGTTGTATTGCTGCCTAAAAGACAGGTACCTCCCCTTCTTGCTGGTGGCGCTAAGCGCCCTAATCTTTTTTGATAGGTTGTCACCAGGGCCTGTGCTTTCATTTGGGCATTTTGAACTTGTCAAGTGGTTGGTATTCTTTTGGGAAACAGTGACAGGAAGCTGTTTGGCTTGCCTGCAGTGCTGCTCCCAGGGTGACAACAGTCCAATTGTAGAAGCAGTGTGTTTGTGTACGCCCGTTTTGTTCTGGCAGAATCAGGATGGATCCAGAGCTGGTCAGCCTAGGGCTATGCTCCAGTGATCCCTACAGAGATCACCTGTGACAATTTGAAGATGTTACTGTTTCTTATTTGAGTCAGTGAAACGGCTCATGTGGTTGTTCCTGCTCCTTCCTTTCAGTGCAAAATCAATTGTACAGGTGAAGTGACCTTCAGCATTCGTCTGTTAATCTGACTTCACGGATGCTGGGTGCTCTCATCATCCATTCTTCCTTTGTCAGAATAGTGGTAGAAAGAGCTTTGTAGTAACACCAGAAATGGTCACAGCTGTTTCTGGTGGCTGATGGTGGCCTTAGACTGCAGCTATGTGCAGTTCTGAAGTCTTGTGGCTGCAGTGATGTTAGTTGTTTGGTTTTTTTAAATGGTGTTACCTGTAATTGAATTTATTTCTGCATGTTTTCTATGTGCAATAATTCTCTCTGGTAGAGTGAGACTTACATGACATGAATTCAGAGGAAGCTCAGTGGTAAGATTAAACAAAGTTGGGTTTGGCTCAGAATCTGGATGTTTAAAAATACGGAGGGGAAGGTGCACGATACATGTGTAGATGCTGCTGTAATGGCAGCAGGCAGGTGTGGCTGGTGATAAGAACTCTTACATCATTTTAGATTAGCAGTAGTTTAACAAAACACCACAGTTGCCATCTGTTGCAAATCTAGGAAGACTGTTTTTCCTCTTCCCTTTTGAACTTCAGTATTCTTCATGTGCCCTGCCTCTTGCTCTATAGCATAGGTGTCTGGATAATAGCTTTCTTTTTGGATCTTCAAGCTGATGCATATAATGATGGCTTTTAGGAATTAAAGTGGAACAGGAATTTGGTTTTTCTAGATTATACATCTTTTCTGTCTTTTGTTTTTCACTGCACTGTTTATTAAGACTTTTTTAACCTTTCCTCCTAGGAAAAGAGCAAGGTGAATTCAGGAAATAAGTATAATGACAATTTCTACGGATTATACTGTACTTGTAAAAGACCTTATCCTGATCCTGAAGATGAGGTAAGAAATACAAAAACCAGTAGTAATCATATATGGATGGTATTTATGCAAAATATTGTGCAGAGAGTGGTCGCTGAGCTGCTTTGCAGGGAAGATCCCACTTCAAAAGTCTTGCGTTCCGTATTGCTTGTCATAGGCTGTATAAAGTAGTTACTTTGTGAGGTTTTTTTCAAATGATACAATATGTGTATGCCTTAAAGACAGATGAGAAGGACAAACCATAATTTGGACAAAAAGCACCGCTTTCCTCTCTCTAAAGTTACAGAGTTCCCTTACGGGGTGGGTTTCTCAGCTTCTTGAGGGACGTGTCAGGCACATAATAAACGCATTGCATATGTTAGCAGAGACCAGAATCTGCTTCCTTGTGCCTGCATCAGGGCTCTGACAAGGCTTCTGGGATGGGGAGAGTCTGTCTTGTAGCACTGGCTTTAGCTTTCCTTTACAGTAGTCGGAACACTTTTTCTGTGTCTCAAGTATCAAAATACACCACTTGGTTTGCACATGCACGTTTTTATTTGCAGTCACAGAAGTCAGTCTTTCAAAGAATAAGGAAGACACAAGTCTTTCAAATACAAAGAAGTATTTTATAAACTCACCTCTCTGCATTCCAGAGATAGCTAAACATTTCTAAAGAAATCTTTAATAATTGTTTCATAACAAAGCAGTTTGTACTGTACTGCATTATGGGCAGTTAAGTCAGGATTCTGGCATTGCTGTATAAACCTAATGACATCATGAATATCAGTATCTTTCTTTTGCTAAGTTGCCTGTTGATGCATTTCTGTTTACAGAAACCAATGGGATATTAACTTTTATTATCAGCTCTTTTGTGTAAGAATGTCTTGCTGTACTGGGAAAACTAGTTTTGTAATAATAAATGGGAATTTCCATGGTCTTGATAATATGACAAATTACATATGCTGTTGAACTTCAGGGCAGCAAACTGACTAATGAAGCACTAACTACTTATTAACAGCAGCTGCCTGTGGGTGGGTGAAGAGGGAAATGCAATTCACTCGAGCAGCCTTTGCATAATGCTGCAATTTGAGGCTTGTGGAGGTTGCTATTAATGCTAATAATGTGACCATTCATCTAGATTCCAGATGAGATGATCCAGTGCATAGTTTGTGAAGACTGGTTCCATGGAAGGGTAAGGAAACTACATGTGGCAGAATTGCCATTTGCATAGAAATAAGTTGGTGCCGTTTAAGTGTGCATGGTTAGTCTTAGTTGGGAAGGTTTGCTGTAGTTCTCAAAAGATTGTGACACAGGTTCTAAGGTATTTCTTTTGATCCTATGCAAAGGAATATTGAAAGTTTAATCCAGAGCTGATGTCCACTCCAGTCTAAAAACCTAGGAAGAATTCTACCTCTCTGAAGGTTACTGCGGCAGAATAAAATAGTAACTTTATAACCATCTCTTTAATCAGAAAATTACTGATTAGTAGAATCAGTGAGAAGTTTCTTACTGAGGAACATCACTATCAACTACCTGAATAGCTCTTCATTCAAAAGAATGCTTTTAAAACTGTAATTACTTTAAATAGCAAGGAGCAAACTGCACTGTTGGTTCCTGATTACAAACTTCAGGGAAATCTTTTAGAAGCAGCTCAGCACTCCAGTGAGTGCCCTACTTAGCGTGTAAGAATTAAGGATTCAACCTCTTGTGGCTTGAAGGGCATGAGTAAAAATCCATGTTTGAAGTTGCAGGATCAAAGACTGTGAAAAAGATGATTGGCTTCAATTACAGGTTCTGTGGATAAACTGTGTGATTCTTCTGTATAAATGTTATGCTGTGTGCTGTGAGCTTTGCAAGAGGGCTTTTCAAAAGAAAGCCACTAAGTGCTTTTAATTGCCTAAATTGCTCTCACCAGTTTATGGAGAGCTTTGGGACCTAATTCTTCTCAAGTGCAGTTTGAGGACTTACGGTCTCTTACATGTAAGGAATTAATCACGAGTTATTTAAGAGTTTAAATGTTCAGTGTGCAATAGGTGTCTTTACCTGTCCTATGTTTAGGACAGTTCAGAAGAATAATGTTTAGAAATGAGATAAAGATAGGACAGAGATTTCTGGGAATGTAGAAGGTATAAAAGGCTACAGACAATTGTTTCAATTTTTCCCTGGAATCTTTATCAGCCCTTTCTAGTCTTTAAATTACACTGATGATCATTGCAGAAAGTTAGCAGTGGGTTATGCTTGTGCTGAGAATGTGATTGCAGTTGGATGTTTTACTTCCTCTAAACTGTTCATTTGCAGCAAAGGCTTCACTGCTGCGTGCTTGTTTCTTTTTGATAGCACCTTGGTGCGGTTCCCCCTGAAAGTGGAGACTTCCATGAAATGGTGTGCCAAGCCTGCATGAATCACTGCCATTTCCTATGGGCCTATGCGTCGCAATTCGCAGGTAAAGAAAATCAAGGTATCCGAGCTAATGTTTTGCTCGTGTGTACTTCTCATACTTCATTGATCATCGACATAATACTGTTTGAGTAGGTGGAGAAAGGATGCACGTTATACTGGACAATCACCTTCAGCAGTGGAACATGCAGAGCTGCAGTAGCCATTCTGTTAAAAAAATAATAATAACACAGTTCTTGTTCCTAAATCTGTGGTGCTCACTCTTCTATATATTTTAATCAAAGAGGTGCTGGCACAGCAATGGGTGTAGATTTAATACTCGTCTCCAGGACCTTAATTCTTAAAGTGGATCAAAGAACTGAAGAACCATCCTAAAATAAGTAATGAGGCAAACAGCTGAGGCTCTGAGCAGCAAAGAGCGAAAGACAGAGTGACCTGGAATGAATATGGAAAAATTTCATCTGAGTAGGTCTGGGGCTGTGCTCAGGATAAGTGTTCCCTGTGGTCACACCAGGCCTCTGTCTTCTGTGTGGTCTCTGTGGGATCAGGAGAGTAGATGACTTGATTTCTGTGGAAAGAACTGGCTTCACTTGGTCTCCTAATCTGTTGCTTGTATCAGCTGGTGATTGATCTCTTAAGTGCCAGAAATGTGAATGGTAATTGTAACAGTTACAAGCTGGCCTACCTGGAGCTCTCTTCCTTCTAATGTAAATACAGTATACAATGGGGTTTTTGTTTGGTGGGCTTTGGTTTTCCTCCTTCTAACCAGCTCTGTCACAGGGCACACATTTGAATTGGTGTAAAAAGAACAACTTGCTTTAAATAAGGAAGTGGTTAGTGTAGTTAATCTGTCATAGAGTTTTTGGTGTGTGCATCTTGAGAAAACGAAGGACTCTGACACAAAGTCAGCAAACGTACACAACAGCTACTGAACCTGTGATAGCTACCAAGGGTTGTTGAGAAGGGAAAGCGTCTTCTACAGAATAACCTCAAATTGTAATACCCTTTTCCTTCTCCTTGGGTGTAGATTTTGGTAAGCCGAGTATTTTAGGAGTGTAAGAGGGGAGGAAGTCTATCATAGAAACATAGAATTGTCTGGGTTGGAAGGGACCTTTAAGACCATGGAGTCCAGCCAGCAACCTAACACTGACAACCACCGCTAAACCGTGTCCCTCAGCAGCCTATCTACCCATCTTCTGAATACCTCCAGGGATGGTGCCTCAACCACTTCCCTGGGCAGCCCGTTCCAATGCTTAATAATCCTTTCTGTGTAAAAATTTTTCCTAATATCCAATCTGAACCTCCCCTGGCACAACTTGAGGCCATTTCCTCTTGTCCTATCACCTGTGACTTGGGAGAAGAGACCAGTCCCCACCTCTCTACACCCTCCTTGCAGGGAGTTATAGAGAATGATAAGGTCTCCCCTGAGTGTCCCTTTCTCCAGGCCAAACAACTACAGCTCCTTCAGCTTCCCCTCATACAACTTGTTCTCCAGACACCTTACCAGCTCGTTGCCCTTCTTTGGACACACTCCAGCACCTCAATATCTTTTTTGTGGTAAGGGGCCCAAAACTGAACACAGGACTCAAGGTGGGGCTTCACTGTTGCCCAGTAAAGGAGGGGCATCGCTTCCCTGGACCTGCTGACCCCACTATTTCTGATACAGGCCAGGATGCTGTTGGCCTTCTTGGCCACCTGGGCACACTGCTGGCTCATATTCAACTAGCTGTTGACCAACACCCCCAGGTGCTTTTCTGCCCGGCAGCTCTCCAGCCACTTTTCCCCAAGCCTGTAGCACTGCATGGGGTTGTTGTGACCCCAGTGCATGACCCACCACTTTGCCTTGTTGAACCCACTGTGCTGAAACAGGGTGCAGTTTCTCTGTATGTTTAGGTCACCATGTCTTTGGACAGCTGTGGAGAATGGCCAGGACCCTGCTGTGTACACGGTGATGTAGGTGCTCTTTTATGCTGCACTGTAAAGCGCAGAGAACGTCCGTGGTAACCTGTACGTTCCTTGGCACTGTATTTTCACTTACATATCTTCCAGTTCCTGCTTTGACCAAAGTGAACTCCCTTGAAGACGAAGGGATTGTCCTGAAGGTTGAGGAAAGTGAAGAGCAGAAAAAAGAAATAAAACAAGAAGGTGGAGTGGAACCCCAAGAACAGAAGGAGGAAAAGCAAATGGAACAGTTTAATGAGCCATCCACTAGCGCTGGGTCTGCCTGTCCAGAGGTAAGATGGACCTTCTTTTCTGTCCTGTAGGTCTTTGTGCTGATGAGAGGTGAGGTGAAGCCTCTTCGTAGGTGCGGTGAAGAGGTAAATGCTTTCAGTCTGTTCCCGTGTTCCTCTTCAGTCGCTGCCACTTCAAACGCGTGGTCGCTGTGGAGCAGAGCGTGGGCCATGGAACGTGCTTGTAGACGTGGGTGACAAGGGTGTAACGTCTGTTTGCAGACAGGTCAGAGCTGTCCCTTCCTGTCAGGCCTCTACACGGGGGTAACTCCCGAGTTTGTTCCAACACAGAGGTATTCTGCCTCGTAGCTGCGTTTTGCATGATAGTCCAGCCCTGATTTCTTAAACATTTAGGGCTATTGCAGTAAATTTCCACAGAAATTTCAAGTGGAAACTGCTAAAACCACATCAGAACGCTCGTGTGGGTGAAATGGTGATAGAGGTCGGTTGTAAAAATAAGTGTTTGAGACAAAAGAGTTTTGGTTCAGGCAAATGAGGCGCTGGAAAGAATGAAGTGTATTTGGAGTGACGTTACAGAGCGCTGAACGCTCTCATTTTAACTCAGGTGGTTACCAAGAGCGAGGGGCCAGTCTGCAAGCTGAAAGAACTCCAAAGCAAGCAATTTTTAAAAAAAGATACTGCCACCTTTTGGCCATCGAACTGGAGAAGCAAATTATGCACCTGCGCAGACTGTTTGGTACGTATTCTGTCTTCTCCGCTCTCCCTGCCCTGGGGGAGGCCGGGGGGGAGCTCCCAGAGAGTCTTTGAAGAGAAGCTTTTAGGTAAAATCTGTATAAATGTTCTTACTCTGCGTATAAACACCTAAAAAACCCCCTCCATCCCACATAAAGAAACACACCTAATCCCTTGGAATGAACGTAGCATGAAGGAGCTTCTAAATGCTTGTGTTTTCTTTGCTGCTTAAATCCAGGATTGCGTTGGAAGTCATCACGGGGAGGTGTCTGAAATGCTGGATGTAAAACTTACATTATTATTTTTATTGTTATTATTTGGGATACTGGACACAAAAAGGATTGTGAGGGAGCATCTCCGCCTGAGAAGATTTGTAACATAAGAGTAAATTTTACTTTATTTTCCAGAAAATGTATTCGGAGCTTGACGTCCAGTTCCTGACAGATGAATGTGACACGGTCTTGGCTTATGAAAATAAAGGTACCAGTGACCAAGAAACAGAGAGGAGGGATCCCTTAATGGACACCCTTAACAGCATGAACAGAGTCCAGCAAGTAGAACTCATCTGTGGTAAGTACAACTTCATTTCTAGAACCTGCTTGGGGTGAGGGGTTGGCCCCCCCGGGGGACACACACGTGCCCAGTCCTGAGTTACAGGGGGGCTTCCCACCACTGCCCACACCTGCTTGTGCAGTGAAGGGGGAGGCAGGGGTGGTCTTTTAATTAATTACACTGATTGACCTAGCGTGCTTCTGTACCTTTCTCTGAAGATCACCAGGACAGATGCTCAGGCTGCATGGGCTGGTCTCATCAATTATTAGGCTTCTCATGTTTACCTGGACTTGCCTTTCTTTTTATCATTAATATTTATTATTTCTAATCCAGTTCAAACCTAGGTTTGTGTAAACCTAAGGGATGACAAAAGGAAGTAGAACAAGTTGTCTTCTTCAGCCAGTGGTAAACTAAAGCTGGATTTCTTCTTCTTTTTCTGTTTTCTTTCCCTTGCCTTCGCTTCTCTCTCCAGAATACAACGATTTGAAGACGGAACTGACTGACTATCTCAGGAGATTTGCAGACGAGGGAACGGTAAGATGCCACTCACAGAATCTGTTTGGCAGAAGATGTTTCTTAAACTGCCATTTTTGGTGAGGGGTGGGGGTCAAATACTATGATTCTGTTGTCATAGTTTTTTTTCCTGTCTCTTGGAGTTGCTGATACTGCAGCAGGAATTAGAAAGCTCTGATTTGATTGGAATGTAAAAGTGGCATTTCCTTAAGGACGTTGTTGAAAGATAAGAGGAACCTTGCAGAAATCAGGCTATGAAGTACTGAGAGCAGTTCTTAAATCTACATGGAACTTGTGTGAGAAATACTCAGGGAAAAAAAAAGCTCTTAATCTTTATGGTTTTTCTTAGGTTGAATTTAAACCCATAGAAGAACAAGGATTGACTAAATACTGGCACACAGCCCTGGCAGTTGTTTTCTGGAGGAATTTGCATGCCATTAATAACCAAGGCACACATTTTGTTGCCATTCCTAGTTCCCTTGTGAGGAGTCTGAAGCGAGGTAGTGAAAGTCTTGCTTTGCCTTAATTTTTCCGATGATGCAAGCAAGAGGTCAAACCCGTTGAAAACACCCTCGGGAGCTTTTGCTCCACGTGCTTGTTCTGCCTGTGGGGCGCTTGTTTCCCTGGGTAATTCACTCACCATAGAATTTGGGCACCAAGTGTTTCCTTTGGGTGGGAGAGAAAAGCCCGTTTCGCTGGAGAGATTTCAGGGCACCCGCTTTGTGTGTGACCTGAGGGATAGGTGCAAGGGGGCAGGAAAAAAAAAACCAGGATGATTTAACTGTTAAGTCCTTGTACCAGAGCGTGGGTTTTGTGTCCCTTCCCGCAGGTGGTTAAAAGAGAAGACATTCAGCACTTCTTCGAAGAGTTTCAGTCACGGAAAAGACGACGGACGAACAGGATGCAGTACTACTGTAGTTAGACTGAGAGGGCGCGTGGGTCAGAAAGGACGGCTGGGAAAACTACTCCTTGGCAAACGGAAGAGGCAGCTTCAGTATTTGGCTTCTCGTCAAAATCCAGCTTCCCAAGAAAACACCTTCATTTTGTCTCCCACTTCCCCCGTTTGTAGCCACCGAAAGTGTTCCTCACTCACAGGTACATGGCCTCGATAGGGGGTTCTGCACTGAGCGACTGCGCTCCCCGAAAGCTGGCCTTGTCTCGGGGGCAGGGGGGGGAAGAGGGCATATTTACACCACCAGCCTGTCCCCTCTGTCACCCTGCCTGTACCTGCGCTTCGGCCTGGCTGGGCTCTGCCCACCCTCCCCTGCCCCGCAGCGCAGGGAACACGCGCTCCCTTCTCTTCCCCGGGACTGGGGGGCGCAGCTTTCCTGCCTGCTCTTTTCCCCTGCGCCATCGCTCCAGGGAGCTGCGACTCTTGGGAAGGTTCCCACACAAAGAACCACACGTCAGGCCGCGGCTGCTGCGTGAGGCTCTAACACGGGGCCGGTGTCAGGGGAACCAAAGAGCACGGACTGCGGCGGGGAGGGCGGCCGAAAAAGCAAAAATGAGAAATCATAGGGTTCCATTTTTATAAATTCAAAACTCTTTGTTTGTACCAGTGGACAGCGATGTTTTACATGCACAAGTTTGTCACAGGAACTTTCTCTCCTCACTGGAATATAAACAATGTCCGAAATGACAAATGAAGTGGGAGGTGGGGGCAGGGGGGTTGTTAGAGAAATTCTAACGGGACTTAAGAATCTGCGCTTCGCTACAATTAAATACTGACTTTTCCTAACTTTGGAGCCTAATGTAGTTTCTAGTTTTCTTTACCCACAAGCCTCAAAACATACTTTTGAGAAAGTTCTAATTTTTAACTCCTGCTTTACGTAGTCAGAGGATTTCTTTACCACGGGGTACTCTCCTGCTTCCACGGGAATGACTTGAGAAGGAAACTCAGGCCCTTTCTCTATCACTCTCCCTATTAATAGCTTCTGACCACTTTTATATTTACAAAAGCTAGTTCTGGCGTAGGGGCTCAGCTGATGGGTTTGTTTCATGCCAAATGCTTAGTTGCTTTTAAATTTAACTCTGGGTAGTGGATGGATGTGCTTTCTTTGTAGCAACTCTGACGGGAGGTGTAACCGCATATCGAACTAAAATACCTACAGATTAAAGAACTGTTCAGTCTGTGCTGTCCCGGCTGTTTCTGATGTGCTGCTGGAGGGGTTTGTTTTCATCCAGGATCCAGAGTCAGCCATGACCCGTGAGCCACGGGACCAAGACACAGCTCAGGGGCTGAGCCCCAGCCTGGTGTTCCCAGACTTCTGCTTCCACCCCAACCGCACCGCTGCCGGCGGGTGTCAAACAGAGGCCGGGGTCCCACTTGCCAGTATGTTTTTGAGCAAAGCAGCAGCAGCAGGGGATGATGTTTCCTCTCTACTGCAGTTTGCTAAAGGTGCCCAGAAGTAAGCACTGCTGTCCTGGGCTCCTGCACTGAGCTCAAATCGCCCTGAAGAGACTCCTTGGGTGTCCCAGGTCACCCCCCCCTCCATCCTCCCCACTGCATCCGAAGGGGCAAGAGCTGCCAGGGTGCAGGGAAATACCCCAGCAAGGCCCTGTCGCTGCAGCCCCTCTGCTGGAGAAGCGCCAGCGGCTTGTGCAGAGCGGGGAGGTCTGGGAACCAAGGGTGTGATCAACACAAAAAGGAGGTAGCGCAGCAAGAGTTGCACAGCGCAGTGGGGACGGTGCTGAGGACACACCTTGTCCCTTCCTGGGCTCAGCCTGGGATAAGCCATGGGGTGGGTTTCACCTGAAGCAGACCCAGCCCCTGATGCTCCCCCTTCCCGACTTCTTCAGCTTCCTAAAGGCTGCCTCCTCTCCAGAGAGTCAGCAGCTGCTGCAAAGTGAACACACAGGCTTTAATGGTAGGTGTTAAATTTGCTCCTCCTAAGGCTCCTTGTCCCCCTCTGTGGGAGCAAAGGCATCAGTTTGAGACCACTCAGCTCTCTCCCCTCACCCCACCTGGGTTTATGCCAGGTCACAGTCCCCCTCCTCCCCCCCCATGTTGCTGTTGTACATCAAAGCGAGACAAGTTGAGCTTTTTCTGCTGCTGGATGGCACTTCCAGACTTTAGTCATCTCTCTGGAGTAGGGAAGCACTTGTTTCTGTGAAAGAGATTTAAGGACTGTTTAGCTGATGGGGAGTAACTGCCACTCAGGAAGGGGATGCCGGTACTTAATGAGCATCTTTGGCTGCTCAGAAGAACCAACACTTCCCAGATCAAGGACTCGGTACCTCTGCCTCGACTGAGTAACGCTAAGGCCTGGAGCAGTCAATGGTCTGTCAATTAAGCTCCAACCAGAAGAACTCACTGAACTATTTTCACTGAAGAGCTTTTCCTTTTGAACAAGCTGCTTGAACGGTGCCACCGATTCTGAATTCCTCTTTTTACAGGGGTTTGTATCAGAGCCCTGGTGTTCAGAAGCGCTGGTGTGCGCTCTTCCCCTCCTCCCCGGGAAGGAACATCACACCTTGCCAGCTGCAGGAGCCTTTGCTGTTAAGAGGGCACCCTGTGGTTTGTCCCAGAGGGCTCCTCCCGCCGGCCCTTGGTGGGGGTGGGCTCAGCTGAGCAGCCCCCGGTAGCCCACTCAGGGGAAGAAGTGGCACAAGCAGGTTCTATACAAGCCATTTATTTGAAATGCCAACTATACGGAGGAGAAAGTCAGTGTTACATGCTTCTCAGCAACAGTAGAAAAATAGAACCAGTGAAAACCTTTTTACAACCGTAATGGTACTCAAAAGAGAAATGTATTGTTTTACAATGCATCACACAGGACTAGAATTCAAGTTTGGAGGTACCTAAATAAAAATACTATTTTTTTTTTTTTTAAAAAACACTATGTACAATTGAAGCGTAAACAAGTTTTACAAAGTACTGGTTATGCAGGTTGTAGAAAAAACACTTGCATAGGACATGAAGTCAGTTTAAGAAAGTTTTCTGAGCCTTTAGCATCGAAGGCACTTGACTTTATACCAGCAACGACACAAGGACAAGAAACGAAACCGTAACGTTGCCGACGGGAGGGTGACCCCCTGGCAGTACAGACAGTTACAGAAACCCCAAATAACGGCTTTACAGCTTCACCTCTCGGCTGCTCCCCGCGCTGGGCACAGCTCGGCGCCACCCCGACCCCGTAAGCGTTCTCGGCATTAGAAGAACAAACAGCCCCTCAAACAGCAGGCGTGTTCTTTCCAAAAAAAACCAACCAAACAAAAAAAGCCAAAAACCAAAACCAAACCAACAAACCCAAACCCCCCCAAAATACCCCAAACCGAAGAAACGCCTAAGACAAACATTTGGGACATTCCAAGACCAAAACCCGAGGCTTACACGTACGGGTGGCCACAGCCTTAACTTTCAGAAATGAAACTCCTCAAGAACAGGAAAAACACGACAAGAAACTGCCAATCAACACAGCAGTTATTAACACACAACTACAGTAACTCTGTGGAACAACAAAACACCTCAAAGGAAGAATCTGTTTCAGGAATTAAGTTATTAATCCATATATTAAGGAAAAGAGGAGGGGGTCAGGGAAAAGGGAACAGGAAGTTTTTGCATGTTGCTCACTAAATCAAAGTCTGAGCTCTCTCTTGAGTAGAGCGAGGAGCACGAGTCTTCCTCGGCCAAACCCACTTATAGTGTTCATACCTCTATCCTCGAGCAAGAGATAATCAGCGATCTGTCACCTCCATCACATTTACAGGAGGAAAAGGTGTTCCATTTTCCAGCCTAATCAGAAAGTGCTTCGTGTAAACAAGGAGCTTCTGCACCAAAGTTTCAGTAGACAGAGAAGGGGGAGCAGCAGGTAGCACAGGTTGGGGTGTGTTCCGTGAGGGAGAAGCGGCATGAACACAGGCTTCCCAATAACGCTGCTGTGAAGAACAACAACACGGTCTCTCTCCCTTCCCTCCCCAAGTCCAAGCAGGCAGGAAATCCAACCCTGGAGTACAAAAAAAACCCCACAGCTCCAGGAATTTTACAAATCCTTCTTTTCCACTAAGACTCAGCCGCCGTTTGCCGCCATCATCTTCCCAACTCAAAATACACCATTGAAAATGCAGATTGTCTACGTGGCCTGATTGTCTTTGTGGCCTCAGAAGGACTTGTCTGTTGTTTCCCACCTGCTTTTAAACACTGGATTAGTATCTTTTTAATACTGCTCAGCTTCTGAAACTTCGGAAGCAAATTTTGTATTCTAAAATGCAGCCACGTCCCCCTCCAGAGGCATCTCTCACCAGCTTATTCCAAAGCTAAAGCATCCCATGATTTCCCTCAAGCCATAACCTCAAAACTGTTTTCATTAACCACGTCCCCAAAAATTTCGAGCTTAAAAGCTACATCTGTAGATTTCAGCCCCATCTCCGTCCAGGCACACAGTGCCACGTCCAACTACGGTAACTAAAATGGTTTTCTCCAAAGTACATCTGACAGTTTTAGGTAAAAAAAATAAATTATTGGGACTAGGAAGTCTTCTGAGGGCAGCTGTAACGTTTGAGTAATTAAGCTACCGATGTGCACGTGACAGACGCAGCGAGTTCCCGGGTTTCGGGGTGTGATGAAAGCGAATGTTTCCAGCCCTGGTGTGCCCAAGCCTCCAGAGCAAACCAAGCAAACCTCCGCCCCCCACGGACACCCCCTTGCCTTTAAGAACGCTCTACACCGCAGCCCCATGGAAATACAACCTACTGGTGATGGGGCCAGGACCACCAAGCACCTTGACTGTGCTCAAAAAATTAGAATCTAGATTAAGAAGGTTGGCAGAGGTAAAAAAAACCAAAAGCAACCAACCAACCAACCCACCCCCAAACACCTCCTCTCACCCCCCAGACACATCACCTGCACAGTTCAGCTAAGTTTCTCCTCCTCCAGTCCTACACCGCACCTTCCATGGCTGCATCTCACATGGAGCATCTGCAGAGCTTCCACAGAAGCAGGAGGCCTGTAGATGTGTGCGCAGAGGAGACACGAGGGTGTTTTGGTTCAAAGACCCATATCTTCAATTGCGTAGAAGCTATTTGGTAGTTTGGAAATACAATATTCCATAGATTTCAGTAACACCGTGGCGGTGTTACCAGGCCTTGCATACTTTAGTGAAAGGGATCAGGTAAGAATCTGCCACCAATTACAACTAGAAGGGAAGCTGCAGCAAGATTTCTGTTTAAACAATCTTCAGCATTTTGAACTGCAGGAAACAACTCAACCTAACCCTAAAGCAGTCCTCAGGTCACCCTTGGGATTAAAGTTTTCTACTCCAGGGAAATTCTTCATTCTAGGAACTGCATTTAAAAACAACCAAACAGGCCTTTGCCGGCGATCACTACACTGCAGTGACATCAGGAGCCCTATCCAAAACGCAAAGAATCTGCAGGAAACACTGCCTGGGAAGTATTAAGGATCCACTTCACGATACCGGTCACGCCCAGGGCATTGCTTAACCCCAACACGGTAGCAGGGAGCCAGCCCAGATCGTGGTTATTCCCTCTTCGCATCACTTTACCAGCTTAACCTCATTTCTGGGCTTCAGAAGAGCAAAGTTGGGGAATGGAAGTGCAGTTTAAGAGTGCTAAAGCTTGGCACGGTTCATGAAGCCAGAGCAGCTTACTCTTCCCTTGGACTTTGTTCACGGAACAGCTGCGATTCTGAAGTCGTCAACGCGGGGATCAGGGAAGGAACATTGAACAATGTCACTAAGAGTGAAGCCCTTTTGTAATCGTAGGCAGGAGAAAGCAAGGCCATGAGCAGCCACCTCAGCACCGCGGATGGAGAGGGAACCCTCTGGAGCAGAGGGTCACCGTCCAGGTAACAGCGAAGATACTACGCCTTGTCTTCCTGACACTCCTGGACTGAGCAGGAATCCTCACCTCCAGTCTTCACTTACCCCCACGTACGGGTAGCTGGAAGAACGAGTTATTACTATCATTTTTCACAGCATTTCTAGATTTATTTCTGCATGGGCAAATGAGCCACTCTACTCTGCCTGGTAAGTGCTTCTGGGTGATCAGGGAGTTCTCCACAGTCACAGCTGAGCTAGAAGGCAAGCAGAACCAGACTGTCAGATCCCAGTGAATTTCACTGGAATTTGGACTCCTAAATATCCCCCAGACTCTGAAAAACCCCAATATAATTCTTGAAGTGGGCTTGCTATAGAAGGGTAAGACCAGCTGCCAGAACTTTTCAAACAAAACGTTAGACTGGATTCTTGCCATAGTTGTAAAAAAATCAGGAAGATTTCAGATCTAAACAAACAAACAAAAAATTGAACTAAAAATGTAGTATTTTGATGTGCTGTTCTTTGGAATTCCTATAATTAAAAAATAAACGCATTGTTACTATCTCATAAGAAAATACATTTCATGATGTGCAACCCAATGCACATCAGAAATTGGCAGGCGAAAGGGAAAATCCAAAAGTATGAAAATACGGTCCTTTAAATGTGACAAAGTTTAACATATTAGTACAAAACTAATACACTAAAATAGATGTACAGGTGCAAAAGGCTACCAGGTTGTAGAAAAAAGGTACCAGCGTTTTTGTTGGGTTTTTTTGTTTGGGTTTTGTTTGTTTTTTTTTTTTTTTTTTTCCAAAAGGCTAAATTAAATTTGCTCCAAAAAAAAATTCCCCACAAAATAAAAACCAGAAGCAGCATTAGAACCGAACTGATAACATGCTGTCTCCAATGAAGCGATGTATGTACAAAAGAAGTGAGCGAAGCTGAATCTGTCTGCTGGCATGAACGAACTTATCGGACCGAAGACAGGCCAGAAGTTGCAGAGAATGGGATGTTGACGACTCTGAGGCACAGAGAAATAGTGGAGGTCGCTTTCATAGGGCAGATTTTTTATACAGGAAGTCTGGTTTATTTGGAGACCTCCTTCCCCTGCTTGCCGCATCTTCCCTTTCCAAATCCCCGTTTCTCTGTGCTCCGTGTTCCATCGGCTCATCATCCGTCAGTCTCCTGCTGGGTCTCTCTTCCTGCATTTCAGGGGGGTAGGCAGAGAGCGAAGGCCTGCTGGAGGTTAGCCCATAGGTTAAATCCGTTTCCATTTTTGTTCTTCCCCTGATGTGAACCGCGCCGTTACCAGCATTTTCCTGGGAGGCCAAGGCCAGGTCCAGTCGCTGGGGAGGTTGTTCTAAGACATCGAGGTGGATTGGCTCGTTCTTTTGTCTGTGTTGATGCCCGTCTTGGGAGAGCAGGTATTCCCGCCTAGCGTCCTCTTGCTTTTTAGGAGACATCTGGGAAGGTAGATAGGCTGACTTTAAGCCACTTGGTGATGCCTTGTTGTGGCTGTATAAATCTGGGCCAAAATAGATGCCTTGTGAAGGCGAAGGACTGTGCCTGTTGGGCGCTGGAGTAGAGGGTCTGCATGCAGCATTAGAGAAGTCATAGAAGTCAGGGTATTCCTGCTGATTCTCACGAGCATCTAGTTTTTGCTCTATTGCATGTTTCTTCCGAGAAGAGGGCACGTGTCTGTTCTGAATACATGAAATGTGCTGGGGTGGACCGGGCCCTACCTCTGTAACCGTCTGGCTTAATTCTGTGTCGACCGTGAGCTCTGGTAATCTTCTGTCTTTCAAAGACATTGCTGACACACCCATTGCGATATCTGGCATCAGTTCATTCAGCAAGGGTTGGGTACACTGGAAGAGAAGAGAAACTGGTTCATGGAAACGAAAGCAAAAGCTAAAAACACACACTGTATTTAAAACTGTTTCTGTAATTCAAAATGGTGTTTTCCTGATCTATCTTTGTCTAGACCAACCTGTGCTGTTTAAAGAATGCATGTATCCCCCAACCTTCACCTTCCTGCTGCCTTAAGACAGCTTCTTTCCTTCAGGAAGCTGCTGTGCCACAATAGTTGTTCTTTCTTAAATGCATCCGGTCTTGAAGATGCAGAAAACACACTGTTAAAACTCTCCCAAGGGAGGCCCTGCTTTAAACCACCTGCAACTGTCAAACTGAACGAGGTAATCAGTGCAGGACTTCAAGGGGGGGTTGTTACAGCACAGAGAAGCCACCCAACGTGTAATTCGTCACTACAGACAACCCTTCTGCTCGCATTTCGTATTTTAAACTAATTGCAGACACATGTGAGTATGTGCACGACAGCCTCGGGGCCTGGAGGGGAGCACCAGCTCCAGGGGCTGACTAGATCCACAAAGTGCATAGAAGCTGTTGGGTGGCATTTTTTCTCCCCTACACCTACATGCAATCCTGCAAGAGACCAGCACGTTACAGTCTTCTAGACAGAGGAGTTAAGTTTTTCACCTGTATTTATCGTTTCTAACGAAAGCTGCAACAGGGTAGGTTTAGGATGAACATTAGGAAAGAATTTTTCCCAGAAAGAGTGGTCAGACCCTGGAATAGGCTGCCCAGGGAGGGGGTTCAGTCCCCATCCCTGAATGTGTTTAAGAGTCATTTAGATGGGGTGTTGGGAGATTTGGTGTAGGGGAGGAATTAATAGAGTAGGGCTGATGGTTGGACTCGATCCCAAGGGTCTCTTCCAACCTGAATGATTCTATGAAAGCAATTTGAGTAACCATTGATTACTAGTAACTCAATTGCAGAAAGAATAGAGAACAATAAATATCTCCCATATTAACTCTGTGCTTCTCCCTGTATTTTTTTTATAGAAACATTCTTAAAAAAAGCATTTGTAATGTTAAAAAGATCACTAAATGGTTTCCTTAGCAAAGCCAGTATTGATCAAGAGAGACACACCACAAAACCCTCCCTTCAACAAACAATGGCAAATAATTCTAAGTTGAAGTTACATATTTTAAGCCAAAATATAAAAAAACCAGGACTGCAATATATTTAGGACAATCACTAAAGGAAAAACATAAAATATCCCTGTTTCCATTGGGAACTCCAGATCAAATCTGCACCTAAAGAGGTTTTCAGCATGACACAACTATGCACTGAAACAGTTTTTTCACTGCAGAAATAAATTACCAAATTCTTTATTTAACACACCGGACAAAGATGTAGCTTTGTTATCATCACTTCCATTGCATCACATTTTAGTTCAGGTCCTATAACCATCATCTTTAAATGCTTCAAACCCTTTTCTATTTGAAGTTACCAATTTTAGTGTCGTACTCTATTTTAAAATCTTTTCCACGGCTGTAAGGCCTTCACATTCTCCAAAGGTTCTCTTCATAGACACCTGTTCACTTCAGGACTACTTACTTGTCAATAGCTGAAGCATCATCACCACTTCTACCTGTGAATTACAGCAGGCAGCCCACTGCCCACGTTGCCTTATGCTTTAACGTAGAGCACACTACGGTGTTTCAGAAGATTCCCAAATCCCACTTGCCCATTCCAAATGTTCCTGCCCCTGGAAGGTTCGTTCTCCCAGGGATCAGGCCACACCTTTGGGATTCAAAGAGCTGATAACGAGTTTGGAAGAAAATTCTTCTCCTAACCACAAAAAAAAAGATGCTCCTTTATTTATCAAAGCCAAGCTACTTCATCATAAGAATTCTTGCTGGCTCCTTCCTGTAAGTTCCTTTGAGTGGCCAGAGATAAGGAGAAGAAGAGAAATGGCAATACTTACGACTTGCTTCTCAGCTGCCATCACTGCTGCTGCCGCAGCCACCGTTTGCCTCCCCAGCCCTGTGGTGTTAGTGCAATCAGGAGGCGCTGCTTTAATACTGGGCAAGTAGACAGGCGGCGCGGCTTTGGGAGCCGCTCGGGAGTGGAACAGCGAGTGGTTGCACGGGTAAGAAAAGGAACGGGAGGGATGTTGACTTGGCACCCTTTGTTTCCAGCCCACTTTGAACTGGTTATGAATCGGAGTTGCTGGTGGGTGGTATGGAGGTGGAGGAGGGGGCAATGGTGGATGGAAGGCCACAAAAGAGTCCAGTTCTGTAAACATGGCTTCTGCGGTGGGAGTGCTGTTAACGCGACACCGTCCAGACTGCCTCATTGTCAGGAGTGGGCTTTCGTCCCCAAATCGCTCATCCGGAAAGAACTTGTGAGGATTCTGCACAGGAAAAAAACCCAGCATGTAACAAAAAGTAGAAAAAAATCTAGAAAAGTCTCCTAAACTACCATGCACTGGAACTAGAAGTCTGCTGGTACTGTACCAGGCTTGCTTTGCCACCTAAAAACTCACAAACACTTGGGGCAATTACAGCTACCATGGAATACAGGTATTTTTAATAAAATAAGAAGACAAGAAGCATCAGATTCACTGTGTGAATTAGTTGACCAACAAAAGCATTTGCTTTAACAGCAGCATACAAACAGAAGGGGGATCCCCAGTTTCCCAGCCTTGGTTTCCAGTATTCCCTACTATACACATTTACTGCATTTGTTAGAACTTTTCTCCTCTCCAATGCAAGAAATAAATCATAATAAAAATAAGATTTCTAGTTATGGCTTGACTACTCTTGTCAACTACCTCTTTGGCAGATTTTTTTGGTCCCCCAAATCAGGGTGCTTTTAACTGCCACAGAACAGCAACAACTCTTGAGAAAAATATTTATACGTTGCACTTGCACATCTTTAAAATGACATACAAATGCAACAGTCTCACTGGAATTTGCAACTGGCCGCTTCCACAATTATACAGGCACTTCTAAGCATTTTTGCACTTCTAAGCATTTTTGCACCCTCACGTGCACACACAACCTACTCCTCTTAACTGCAGGTGACACGTCCGAGTCCATTCATAGGCAGAACAGAAGCAAAGAACTTGTGGCCTCGCACAGCTGTTGTTCGTACCTGCAGCAGTTCAGCAGCAGCATCAGAGAGTCCGAATTCCCGCAGCACACGAATCTGAATCTCGTAACTGACTGTGGCACCTTCTCCGCAATTGAGGGCGTACGCTCTTTGCACCTGCTCCGTGTGACGCAGCTCCTGCAGCCGTTTGATCATCTCTTTTACAACGAGGAGGTTGGGAACTGGAGGGGTGGTAGAGAACGCAAAGGGGATAATAGAGATTACTTTTGGAACTGTGAGAAAATAAGTCTGATTGCAACGGCCAGATTTAATTCTGAAGGAGAAATCTAACAACAGGCTATTTATTTTTTTTTAAAGCAGCATTCTGCCAAGAACTATTCAACTTAGATGTTCCTTGAAGCATCATTAAGGCACTTGGGATAACACACATATGATAAAGGTAATGACATACACCATTTTTCCAGCTTCTGCTAGTGAGCCACAAATACAGTCGTCTTTGTAAACCCCTTATGATGCAGGAATTCTATGACTGGAGGTGGGGGCAGGATATCTTAAATTGCAACTGAACTTTCCCTCGTGAATTCTACAGGCCAAGAACTCATTGATTTTTTTGGCATACACTTCATACTTCTAGTGGAATTCTGTAATCACAAGACCATACTACCAGCATGTAACTACAGGAAGAGCATTCTAAAAAGATTATACAAACTGTAAGCCAACATAAACCTGTAAAAATTATGTTGGTTTATGCACCCATATTGAAATAATTTAAAAAAAAAAAAAAAAGAAAACACAACTTTCCAAAGGAATTGTTCTGAAAAATCCCAGTTTAGCAGCCAGATGTTTAGCTATAACCAGCATTTAGCTACACACTGAAAAAAAGAGGATTTTAGAGAAGCTAGTAGGCTCCAAACTAGTAGGCATAAATATCATCCAAGTTTTTAATGAAAGACTGCTATCTTCTCAAACCCAGGTTTCTTTTTGTTTTCTTTTACTATTTCTTTTACTATTACTCATGTGAAACACATGGAAGGATTGTATATATAAGAAGTACAATTCTCAAGTCAGCTGCAGGATTTCTAATTCAAACAAACTGGAAAATACTTAAGGAAACCTGTAGAACACTATAGCCTCAAAGTACAGACTTTAGCAGAGGCTGAACTCATTTTACACTAGTTTTCTAAGAGCACCAAGACATGTTGCCAACAGCATTTATGCAAATAAAGTCCACAGGCAGAGGGTACAAGGAAGATAAAAGTAGCAGATGGAGAATACCTAAGTCCTAAAGAAGCCCTTGTTCTAAGAGCCTGGCCTAAGGGGCACAGAGGAGATGCTGCCTACCTCTTCCTTTGGCTCTTCCTGTGCTCCATCTATGCTTTAGGATGGATTCCTGTACTGAGTTACAGGTTTGGTACAGGCTGGAATCTCCTCTAATTAATTGGCCTCCATCTACCCTTCCTAGCACAAGACATTAACAAAAAAAAAAAAACCCAAACCAATTCTTTTGCTGAATTACAGAACTAAGAAAAGCAGGCAGGTACCAGGACACAATACCTATGCACCAACTTCTGGCCAGGCTCAGGGCTCACACTCAAATCAAAGGGCTGGCAATAATTAAATATTAAATTGTACAGAAGCAAGCTGCAGTGGAGTTTCACATTGGTCAAAGTGTCTCACGCTTGCCAACAGAGCCAGATTTTTTCAGAACACAAGAACTTTTGCAAACCATTGCAGGCCTTTGAGAACCCGTTTCCTTTCTCAATTTCTTTGGAAACTAGCAAGGAGCAAAGTGTTGTCCAAGTCACATCTTATGATGAAATACTTTACACTCAATTCATAGCAAGTATATTTATGCTTTTCTGCAAAGGAGGGGGGAAAAGGGTCTGAGTAGTGCAATGTGCTGCTGAGATGCCACAGCTGCAAGTTTCTAAACAAACAGTATTTCTATCAAATTACAGGTGTTTTCAGGAGCTCTGTGTAAGCTTTGTCAATCTCTTCCTTATTCACAAGAAGCAAATAGATCAAAACCATTTCACAAACCTTCCTAGAAAACTTTGCTGCAGTGTTTAACTAAACAGCGTTTCAAATCTTCCTCACACCTCAATTTAAATTCTCTGGCAGCAATTTAAACCTATTACTGTTGTTCTGGCTCTATCACCTGTAACAATAGTTTACCTACTTCCCTTTCAACATAGTTAACTGAAGGAGAGCACAACTGATAGATAAAGAGCTCTTCCAAATGATGAACAGGGAATAGTGGAGGGAGGAAGATGAGAGTGTTCTTGGCAGCCTGTCATCTTTACTGCTTTTCTATACACTCCAATACTGATCCATATCTAGTGAAATTGGCATCCGTTTTTACAAAGTATCACAAGGTTTATGCAAGTTTAACCAAAGACTGCATAAACTCATGGATTATGTGTGTTTTAAATTACCAACTGCACCATCTAATTACTAACACCATCCACTATAGGACATCTCAGCTGCAAGTGGTTGAAGAGCACACACAATTTTACAGCGAATTTTTTTTTACATGATTTTTCACCTACACTTTCCTTAAACATTCACTTCTGATGACTGCTGGAAGAAGGATACCAGGCTAGACAGACAAATTCTTGTCCTGACCCAGTATGGCCAGTTAAAGGGATAAACACAATGCTCCATCCAAGATGAAATTACTTCACATGCTATACCTACCTAAGTACAACTTTTCACACTTTCTTCACCAAATTTAAATTTAACCTTGGTCCATTTAGTTATCTTATCCTGCCCTCCGAAATATCCACTGTCCTTCTCAACTTGTCATCAGCTGCAGGTTCTGCCAGTGTATTCACTATGCACACCAAGCCAGGGAAAGGTGGGAAGTCCTAGCTGCTTTGGAAGTCCCACCAGATACATCCTTCCAGTTTGACACCAAAAGATCGAATGCATAAATGACTAATATTTTCAAGAGTTTTATGACTATATTACCCTGGCTTGCCTATAAGGAATGACACACCAAGTATCTCAAAGGCAAGAGAGGTCATATATACTTCCACCTATAAAAACTTACTCCACCACACAAGGAACAAAGTTGATTTGACTTCAAAGCTAAAGTGGATTTGGTAAACTGAAAAAAAAAAAAAAAAAAAAAAAGGTGTGTTTTGAGTGCCTACTTAAAATATTATTCTGGCAAACTGACTTAAGCTGACTGCCCTATAAGGTAGACAACTACAAATACGACTGGTTGTAGAAAAACTTAGAACCACTCTGAGAAGAGAGATCCAGCCTCTAGCAAGAGTTCTACAGTAAATTTAACCAGTCCAAGGTTTTCCACATTGCTCAGCTGAAGCAGGTTAAAGTACCTGCCCCCTCCAGTAGCTTACTAACTACTTACTATGGCATCTGGAAGTAGTTACTGACTTCAGAGTAGATCAAAGCAAAAGGGACTATCACTGGGTGGGAGGAATCCTAAGTGGTGCAGCATCACTCTGAGGAAACCACAATATTCAACAATTCACATTCACTCTCCCCGGCCCCAAGCCCCCATCCACTGGCACGAGATCAGTCAGCGTTGCAGGTGATCCAGCAGCCTTACCTGGGATCTCATTGGCTATAACTGAAGGAGGACTGGACTGGTTAGTGCTAACTTGCTGGTGGGTAATCATATGACAGCACTGCGGCACCGCGTTGTTTACCATGTAAAGGGTGTCGGGCACATTGGACATTCGAACCATCCGCAAACGAACGAGATCAGTTTGTTCCACCATCATCTCATCCAGTACCGACTGCAACGACAGCCATTAAAGCCCTCATGAAGGCACTGCACGCATATACCCATCGGGACCCGCTGCAAACGCAGGCCCGAGGCCACAAGTCTAACAATGTCTAAAACATAACATTTCCAGGCCCCAAATGGTACTCGGCTCTTCCACTGCATTTTCTATTCCATTTTTCCAGTCATGATCAGAGTTAAGTTTCAGAGCTATGAGCAGGCAGATGAATAAAGTCTGGGAAGGTTGCTTCGTTTGTTTTGTACTTGTCAGGCCAGAAGTCACCTTCTTGAGGCCAGACCCTACTGCCTGTAGGTCTCAGCTCTCTGTGCCACTGAGTAAAAGGCATTTGTCTGAAAACGAAATGTCTTTTCCTCAGATGTCTTAAAGAACAGAAATGAGTTTATGCATACTCCTTTGAGACTCTCCTTTAACGTTAAGTACATTAAATTTGAAAAATGGGAGGGTAACAGGGGAGTGAAAAAAAAAAAACCCACCCACAAACCCAAACCAGAAATCACTAATCCACAATCTTTGCATTTCACACTAATTAAACTATGACTAGGAGTATAGTTACCAGATAATAAGTTTAACCTGTCTAAGGTTAAACAGCTAAAGATACTTTGAAAAATATTAACAGCGTAAGATGAAACTAATAGAAACAAGCAGGATTCCTGACAGGGGTAAAAAACCCCAACAATTTAGAATGCACTTTTTACTTTAAGATTACTATTAAAAGGTTCCCATACCGTATACCTGAAAACTAAAAGAGTCAAAGCTTTTATCACGTTCTTTAAAAAATTTTTGTTAGTTTTAACAATTTAAGAGACAAAGATAAACTTTTAACTGGCTAGTCTTTCTTTGCTGCTTTAGTGCCACCTGGCTCTCTAACCTTTGTGCCCAAAACGCAAAGTGGTTTTATTTCTCCTTTCAAAGGGGATGTCAACAACTATTCACACCCATAGAAAATGTTTTCTTTCTTGGGCACAGGGCAAAAGCTCTGAATTCACCAGAGCAGCACTCAGAGTTTGTAGGTGATGTGGATGTGCACAGCTTCATCTAATCCTCTCATTCTGCAGTCATCCTGCAGTCACTGGTGGGGCTCATCAGCTCTTGAACTAAGTCAGAGCTGCCTTACGTGGTAGCATTAGTTAGCGACTTAAAAGGGTCCCAGTTCTGTCAAACAGAATATGGAGTGTTCCTGCCCCACACAGAGCTATCTCCACCCTGACACCAAACATCACCCTCAGAGATATTACAAGATCTTCAGTCTGACAGACCTAATGCAAATATCAAATAGGGAAGCTACTGCTTGAGCGGGACATAAAGCACTTCAGTCAAATTGGACACATGGTATTTATTGCATTTTGTGGAGGACCAAAGTAATTTTGGATATGCTCTGTTTCAAACAAGAAGACAAAATATCAGAGTCCTCTACTGAGTGGAATAGTAGCTCTCCACCCAGCTCTGGTGGGAGCTGGGGAGCCTGAAAGACCTGGCACCAAGGCTGCTGACTAGCTGCAAACTGGGACTCTCAGGCTCTCACCTTGCCATCCGCCTGCCAGGAGGGCTGCCGAGGAGCTGGGCCGGCAAACTGGCTGGAAACCAGGGAGGTTTCCCTCAGAACGCTGCTTTGTTTCCGGTGGAATTTCATCAAGATCTGTCTCGCAAACATTTCAATTTCGACAAAAAAAATATTTTGTTGAAATTTTTCTGACCAGTTCTAGAGACTTGAGCCTGATGATCAATCTTGTAAGTCTTGTTAAATTGAAAATGTTAGTATTTTAGGCCAGTACATGCAAAGAGACAAAACACCAAAATCTTTCCCTGTTACAGAACCCCCTGATGACTCTAATTTAACAATAGTCAAGTGTTGTTAATGATTATTACCTTAGCCTCCTCCACATATGGTGAGAACAGTCTTGGCCGCACATATATTCCAGCATTTTTTTGCCGCAGCCAGGCATTTGACTTTCCACCTTCTGACGTTGGTAGCATGTCTGAAGGAGGAGTACTAATCAGGCCTCTCTTCATCTTTAAGAATCAAGAAAGAATTTTATGGTTTTTAAAACATAAACATGGGAAAAACTTGCAAGAAATGCATTTCTTACACTGAAGCCTTACTCTACTGGCTTTACTTTAGCCTTTGGATTTAAAGAACAGAAAATACAACCAGAAAAGGAGTTAAACACATATTATCTTGAGTGGTAACATTTTAGGGCTTAATTCTTTTAAAAAAAAAATAGTTAGCCTGAACGTTGTGGAGTACAAAGAACCCCGAGACTATTTGTGTAAGACTACTGACTTACTGCATCGCTCAGTACTTCACTATTCATGGGTAAGATGTGCTCAATGCGGACAAAAGGTAGAAGTGGAGACAGGATCTCTCTCAGCTCCTCAATGTCAAGATCTCTTCTCTTCACACCTCTTTTGTTCACGCTGTGAGCAGTACCACTGAGTAAATTAGGCTCTGTGGGAAGGAACAAAAATTACTAAGTTTAAATAAAATAGTTTAAATAGGAAAGCAGGAGTTACAGGGCTTATAGGAATTTATAGAAAAAGAAAGAAAATTACAATTTTAAATCAACAGTGCTTATCAGCATCGTTCCACAAAAGTACTTCATCCCTTAATCTGATATGACGCATCTATAGAGACAAGTTCAGCTTATACAAGCATGTGTTATTTAGACCCCTGTCAGTTTCGAAGTGTAAACCCTGGAGAAAATACAAAAATTGTGTTTGGTGTAGTTTATAAATCCCTTCACTTCATGAACACCACAGACCAGGAAGCCACACCATTGCTCCAAATGAGGAGCTTCTCCCCAGTCCAAGGCTGCGTTATATTCCAGTGTGCCTTAAGACAAACCCTCAGAACATCTTGTTTTGAAAATAGAAGGTTAATCCTCAGGTCACTAAAAGCATGTATTTTAACTGACGTTTTGGTCACATTTCATGCAACACATCCACAACAAAGCAGTTGTATCACAAGCATTATCAGTGGATTACAAAAAACATGGCCAGCCCTCCAAAGGCAGTAGCCGCAGCAGCATCACTCTGTTTTCACACAGGCAGGCCCTTGCCTTTCTGTTCCTCTTGGTGTACTATCTGATTGACACTTCATGGGTGGGGGATGAACTGCAAGCTACTTGAATCTGTCATTTGGGAAATTTATATTTAACCTACTTCCCACATCCAACGCATGTGAAATTGGAGTTACCACTGTACCAATAATACACATCTGAGCTAATAAAAATACATTTCTATCTACTTTAGGAAAAACACTGATGCCACTTGATGGCTTGTTTCTCACTATCACAGATTTCCGTGGGAGAAAAACTGAAGCAAAAGGTTGACACAAACTAAGAATAAGACTACTGTGAGAAGCTGGCATGAGCACAGGCAAGTAAGAGATGCTGCAGGGTTTTTTTATTTGATGAATTAGTCACAAGAAAATAATTTTGAGACAACAGAAGACCAACCAGACTTAAAAATGAAACAATCATACAGGATTATATCTCCAGAACTCTTGCCCAGTCACAACCAGTGTCCCTTCCCCACACCTCCCCAGGCAGGGAAGAGGAGGTTGCCCACAACTACATCCAGTCAGGTTTTGAACACCACCAGTGATGGAGGCCCCATAAATTCTCTGAGCGACCTGTTTCAGCATCTGACCATCTTCACAGTTTCTTGTGTTTAAACAGAATTTCCTGTTTCAGTTAATGCCTCTCATCCTGTCCTGGGTGTCAAGAGAAGACTGTGGCTCTATTTGCTTTGCTTCCTGCCATTAGATATTTATAGAGTTTGCTAAGATCCCCCATATGCCTTTTCTACTTGAGGCTAAACGATCCCAGCTCCATCAGAATGCCTGCATTATTTTTTTTTTCTGAGAACAAAAGTTTGTGTTGGTTTTTGTTTTTTAAATGAAATAAAAATCACATTTCTTTAGCTTTGATCATACTATGAACAAAGTAGATTAAGTTTCCTTAAATTAGAAATCAACCACAAAAAAGAACATCAATTTTTTTCCTGGTTATTTGTTTTAATACCGTGTGGTTTAAACGATCCTTACCTCGGTCTGCTATTCTCTTCATCAACTGGTGCTCTCCCCATTTAATCAGGTATTTAAGAATATCTTGTTCACTTGCCTGGTAGAAAGAGAAAGTCAGCAATCTGTATAGGTTTAGTTTCAGGTTACACACACACAAGAAGTCATATAGACAGGTCTTTTATAGCTACAAAGAAACAACTGTACTGAGAGCAAAGCATTTGTACTATATTCTGCTACATGACTTGCTCCAAATATTTTAAGGTAGTACTATTGGTATATCACCTCCGTGATTTCTAGATTCATGTCACTTATTTAATCCCTAGGAATTTTTCCCAGCAGGAAAAAAAATATCTATCATGAAAACTTAGAAGTATTAAAATTGAATTTTTGAAGTTAATTAAAAGGGGCAGTTCCAACACTAGGTGTTTGGATCTCTTGTTTAACATTACAAATTCAGTATCTGCACAGCCTGGAAAGCTATGAAAATGATCAGCTAAATTAAAATCTAGGTGAAAAGAAGGATTTTCAGTAACACTATAAACAACTTTGCTTTCTTCATATCTATATACATATGCTAATTGATCAATATCTTAGACGAAAAAAACATCATGTGCTGAAAAATTTAAATTTATCTACCCAATTTCTTAACAACTAGGGCATGAAATTTAGTCATAATACCCAGTCCCATGGAAGCTCAACAGTACTGTTACTGTGATTTGTGAAATGTCTTGAGTAAGCAAAATTATTCAAAAAAACCTCCACTTTAAATAATCTCTAACATTTTATACTTTTTTAAAAAAGGTAAGATTGAGACAGAAAATTTTAAAAAACCAAACCACAACAAACCAACCAATCATCTTGAAGCTATAAAAGGCTGGTGATCATTTCAAAGATAGCTCCCTTGAAGAAGTGGTAGCAAAAATCCACAAGATTTCTATTAGTCAGTATGGTTTTCTCTCCCTAAAACCACACAATCACTGAAGGAAAGTCACAAAAGAAGAAATTGTGCAATACTTGTCAGAAAAGGTATTTTTATGTCTCTCCAAAAATAAATTAGACCTTTTGAATGATTACTATTTTATTAGCTCTCACTGCCCCTAATTAAGATGTACATTGTTACAGCAAAATTACTACCACCATGTAATTTTTATAAAACACTTCAACATGCAAGGCAAATGCTAGGTTCAGAAATGCTTCATATACTTTAGAAATGGCTGCAAATTATTGCATTATTAGGCTTCTAAGCAAAGCATATGCCACCAGTTTGGCTTGTGTTACAAGCCAGGAAGAAAGTAATTTTCTTAATCACTACTTCAGTTTTAGTTTTTATGTATTATAAAGCAATGCTCAGTGTGCATACAAACCCACACTCGCCTACAAACTAAAATGTGCTATTGCCAAGCACTTTTAGCAATGGTATAACATATCCTGCTTCAAGCAGGACCAGCTGTATTCTGCATTGCAGGTTACCTGTAAATAGTCCGACTGAATAGCTGTGAGCAGGTGGTCCTTGCTGAGCTCATAGAAGACATCTGAAGTCATGACCTGGGTAAACTCCTCACAGAGGAAATGTAGCGCTTGACGATGTACCCACTTGGAACCGTAGGGCTGAGAGCTCCACTTCAGAATGGCAATTAAGGTGTCCAGTGAGATGCTCTCGGCAATAATATCTTCACAGCCTAGGAAACAAAAGCAAAAAAAAAAAAAATCAATGATGTTACTGTGGAGGCACTTTGATCCTGAAGGAATAATACATACAGCTAAATCCCTACAATAAAGGGTTGCGTAACTCCCAGTGAGAGTGGAAACAGAAGTGCCCTACAGACCAAGGTTGCAAATGGGGTTAAATTCAGGCCACAGTCCCAACTATATGGTCCTTCACCTTTTAAAGGCACATGAAATACCATGTCTGCTGGCATGCCTGGACGAACAATCAGAAAGCTACTTCAGCCCTACTAGAACTTCCTTTGATCAATACACATCATCGGACTGTTTAACACATTTTAAAATGTCACTAACGTTTAGAGAAGATTCACAGAAGCCTATAAACCATATCAGAGGTGGGATTTTCATCTCTGCATCCTCCTGAGATAAACCATGTAGAGGAGTGGAAACAAAAGCTGTGACATGCTGTTGGTACTCAGCTCCTTAGCACAGGATGAGGGCAGCAAAGCATCATTTTCTGACTCACAGTGAGGGCAGGAGGCAGTGGTTGGTTGCTCAAAGGCCACCACCAAGCAAGGCACAGAGGGTGTCAGAAGAGGGAGCACCTCCTCTAACAGGGAAGCAAAAAGCAAAGAACCCAAGAGGCAGCTACTCTGACTTGTGGAGAGTCTGCTACAGTTTCTGCATACCCACTGCTGCATTAGGATTTCATCTTTCACAGAGCACACGTCTGCTGAAGAGGAGATGGGAGATATTTAAGTCTTCCAAATCTGCTCTGTCTCCCTTCAGGAGAAGCAAGGGAAGATGTACTGTGGGAGAGCTGAAAACATGGGTACTTAGGGTTAACGAGTTAAGACAGATGGTCCCACAATGTTGGTAACTTGAAGTCTCCAACAGCACTTTGCTGATTTCATTTGTACATCTGGTCTACATATACACAGAATACCACTTCTGTTTGTACTATGAAGATAGCAATTTAAAGAAAAAAAACCCCAATCATATTCTAGAATGATACATTCCAATCTTAACTCACTACAGCCACAAAATTACAGCTGTGCTTATGCCCACAAGAGCTCCCCAGACAGTTCAGAACAGCACACTTACACTGCACTTTTTATATATCATTTTCTTCTCAGTTTCAAGGATATTTAAAAACTAAACTTTGAAAGTTGTTTAGAGAACTGTATTTCTACCAACTAAGCTGAGTAACAAAGGTTTAGCATGATAATCAACTTTTGCCAAGACAAAGATCAAAGAGGCTCTCCTGATACTGCTTATTTTTGAACTGGTTGCATACATGTAACACACACTAGCAGCAATTAATGCCATTAAAAGACAATCTTACTTGTTCTACATAGGCCAGCATATAGAATATAGGCATTGGCTCCATTTCAGTTGCAACTAATAATGTGAAGGATAAGTTAAAGAGTATGGAATAACAAGGGAACATGCTACTTTAAGAAGAAAGGTATCTGTCAAAGCAACTTAGAAGCAAAGTCACTGAAAAGGCAAATTTAAACAGTAAGCTAAAGAAGAGGTACTAGGAAGCAACAGTTTAAAATTAGAGGCAGATTATAAATTTACCTGTCCTGTTAAACACACTTAGTTCTATTTAATACTACAAAAAAACCAGCATGTTAATTATGAGACTATTCTGCCATTCAAATTTTCTAAACTTAAGTATATATACAGTGAACTTAATAAATACAGTTAATGCTTAATGATGTTTAAAGCAAATTCCAGGAATATGTCTGAATGTATACCTAGTTTTGAGAACAGCTTTTATTTCTTTTCTAAATGAATTTATGAGAATGTCTGTCTCCCCCAACAGTGATAAATTTTATACCAGTTCATGGTTAAACTTTCCTCAAAAAGCATTGGGATGATTTGTTTTTCACATGCCTGAGCCACTTGAGGAAAGGATGGCATTAGACTCTCCAGTTGCAAGCAATTGTTGTGTTTTCAACACATCTGCTTTGTCCTCTACATTCCTGAAGTTACACAGCACTTCTCAGTGCTACCTATTACCATTAAGTTACATATTATTACTACTATAAGTAAGAAGAGATGCCTTACTACAGATACTGATCTCACCACTTGGTGAGGACTAATCTGAACACGAGCAGTGAATACACAGCAAAGAAAGATTGGAAGTAATTGGAACACGAGCCTGATCACCATTGGTGCAGATGAGAGCAGAGGAGGAGAATTGCTCTGAAATACACTCCTTGGGTTTTGGTACAGGTTAGAGAAACCACCCCCTCTGAATAGGTGGATTCCCCAGAAGTCTAAAAGATAAGCCTCATTCTGAAGCCTTAAATTCTGGTCAAGAGTCTGGTAACTGATGTTTAAAAAAAAAAAAAAACAAACAAAAAGCCCCCAAACAACCAACCAAAAGTCTACCTTAAAAAAACCCTCAAAATACCTCAGCATATGTCAGAAAATTGAGTGAATGAAATCCGATGGTCTCTACCTTAAGACCCACTTTTACTTACAATTTTCCTTACATTTTTACGTACACAGTTAATGGCTGACATCGCATTTACCGTGTGAGTCCCTCCTGTCTTCCCTTCTGGGGCTCAGAAAAGGAAAGCGCTAAGTTGGCAGCAAACCTGGCATGACAACTGAAAGCTCACCGTGGACAGTTGCACTACGCCTACAAGAGACACTTGCTTCCCTGCACAGGAAACACACAGTTGTCTGAAGCAGTTCTTTAGGGTCACCTGTTGTGTCACACCGAGTCTCATCCTGCTAAATCCTAACCCAACTTTTTGCATGCAGTTTTTCTGTCTGCATACAAGCTGACTTCAGCAGGTGATTGCATCCCCCTGAAGTCTAAAGATTACACATAAGGACTACGCCACTTCAAAGGCACTATGTAAACCCACTTACTGAAACGCTGTAAAAAAAAAAAAAAAACCCAAAAAAACCCTGTAAAAACTGTAACCTACCACTGGGTCACGAGGAAACCTGAACTGTAAGAGCGGAGAGACTTGTCTCAAAGTGAATGCCATTCATAGTATTTCAGCTGATATTTATTTTTGAAACAATAAGGACACCTGCCCCCTGCAAAGACAGAAAGCTGCATTTCTGAGAAATGAAGTTCCAAAGATCTGAGCAACACCAATTTATAGAAACAAAGCACCGGTGCAAGGCTCCATTCTTCTGTCAGTCCCAATTATTGCACAACTACTAGCACTATGACATCATCAGATGAAAATCTCATTTAGGATGCCTACCAAAAGAAACAGTCCTTTTCCCAAGTAATTTTAGCAATGTGTCAGAACTGTGGGATTATTAAAAGTATTTCTTCTGAAGTAAGCATGAGGTAACAATTGAAGTGTTTTCTGAACATCTAAATAAATTGGGGCAACCCAATTCTAGCTATGGAAGGAATCCAATTTTGTTTCTTCTTTGGCAGAAAGCTTTTTTGCTTTAGCAGTCAGCCACTTGGCAAAAAAAGCAGTCATCTAATACCCATGACATTGTTCCTCACAGTGGAACAGAGCATTTTTCTCCTATGAGTGCTATTTTATAACATTCAAGCAGTAACAGCCTTTCCAAGATCCGTTTGCAGCGTCCAAAAGTGCTCTACCACAAGCTTCTGTGACCGTTAGTAACTTTCAGAGATTCAACTTGGATTCTCAAGAAGTGAAAAGTGACTGTCACATTTTAGACAAATGAGGCTATTCCATGCACTCCTTTTGCTGGATACCAGTAAGTCCTGTCTACAACGAACACCTTTCTTCGTCCCCAGTTCTCTCTCAAATGCAGTTCCACAGCCCTTCCAAACAGAAATAGTTTGAGCCCATCTTTAGCATGCCAGCTGGTAGCTTGGGACCTTACTAAGACAGTTGACAGATCTACTAAAAACAAATGAAGTGCCTTCAACAGTTAGTAAAAGTGGAATTAAGCGAAGTTTTTACTACAAAACTGTTAACTTGATTTAACACATTCTGCAGTGGAGATCTTTCTGCTTAACTGACATAAACCAGTGGAGCCAAGAAAACAAGAAACTACTAAGAATTCATCTTGACACTGGACTGAAGTCTAGAAGCTATACAATGTTTTCTTAAGTTTGTTGCATTAGGAGAGACCATACTGGCAATCAGGAACCAGAATTCTTGAATTTGCTGGCATGTAGAGAACAGAGCCATCACCCATAGCTATTCTGGATTGCAGTATCTCTGGAAACTTCCAAAGATGTTCATCTCGCCCATCCATGAACACCCTTGCTGTTCTAACCAAGCTTCTGATGCGAAAAGAAAGGGAAAAAGGAAGACAACATGTGTTCAGCCTCTTTCCCAAGTCTTACAGACCCAAAGGTGCAAAAGTGTCCTGAACTTACAAAAAAATTCCTTAGGAAGCAGTCCACATCCACAGGCCTTGGGAACAGTCACGGAAGGCAACCCCCTTGTACAGTGGTATTAAACCCCATGGTCACCTTCTTACATCCCATATCTCCCATTCTTCTGTCACACTGGTGCTTAGGTGGCCACTCAGTGAACTAGTTAACTAATTTCTGTCAACAACATGAGATCCCAATGGCACAAACCCTACTTCCAGTACAGGGAAGAGGACCGGGGAGACTAACACAGGAGACAGGGCAGCAGTACAGCTTCTGACAGTCAGTCTCCATCAGACTCAAGTGACCTCACCTAACCCAAGAGACATGGCAAGAGCAATTTGCTTTCACAACAGTAGGAGGCAAACCTTCAGTTACAAAAAGAAGACTTACATAGTACAAACTGGCTATCACACAAGCAGCAACTGGAACAACCTCTACTTTCCTATAACTATTGTGAAGAGATCTTGTTCAGCATCCCTCTTCTGGATCCAGACTGACTTTTCTATTTCATTAACACTTATTCCCTCCTGGTAGTATCACGTACTCTGTCATAAAGGACTGCTTCAGTTTTCTAGCTTCTTGAAGCTTTCATGCTTTTCCTTTTCATGTCCTCCCCAAATATCTTTTTTCAAAGACAGCTTTAAAAAGAGATTAAGTTAACTGTTAACTGATGTCAAGCCTGTTATTTGCAGGTCCGTTACTTTCCACATTTGAGAACTATGAAGTACCCAAGTTTTGGTTACGTGACAGCACGCAAAACTACGTGAATGTTCTGCAGAAAAGAAAATAAGATCTAAGTAGCACTGGAGATCAAGGAGGACTCAGCAGGAATTAGCGGTCACACACTGTTGAAGCCTATCGGTAAATTCAGTACCTCTTTTGAGATATTTTTAATCCCTCTGCTGATTTTTCTAAGCACAAGTTTTAAAGCATTCATGTACTCCCAAGCAGAATTCTGAAAGGCAGAATTCAAAATACATCTACTATGGCACTATTAAAGTATATATATAGTGCTATTTTTTTTTCTTTATTCAAATACAAAGCTGACAACTCTATAGCACTTCAGATTCACTCTTAAAGCAAAAATAAAATATCATCTGAAGGTTAGGTCAGGCAGCATTCTGTGTTTTGCCAATGTTCAAACCAGGACACCTAATCATCCTTCCACAGTGAAAAACTCAGTACGTTATGTTGAATCCAATAGAGCATACTATCCAGTCATTTGAAATATTAAATTAGGGAGCAGATGAAAGCAATGCAACTTGTATTATATTAAAAATATTTTTACTTATGATATGGCAGTTATAAAGCTGTTAAACATCTTAAGATGTTAACAGATGGATTTTATTTTTTTTAAATTGTAAGTTTAGCCAGAAATGTAAAGTAATTGTTAAGCATGTAAAGCATTCTGTATTTGTGGCAAAAGCTCTTTAATGTTTTTTTTTTTCCCCCCAAACAAAGAAAATTAATTTACTCTTCCACTCCTGCCACAGGTAAAATGCATGACTTTAGGAAGCCATCAGTTAATAATAGCCTGTGACTGGGCTTCAAGCGTTCCTTGCATGTGCATGTTTAGCACCGGCGGCAGGCAGTGCAGCTGATCCAGCTTAAACAGAAAATAATCATGAGTCAGAAATAATAAGCTGCCAACTCAACCATAACAAGCCAGAGGGAAGAAGTTAACATGGGAACAATGAAGGGCTGAGAGAGGACAAGCTGATGTTCAGAGGGACAGCCACCAGCCATCACCGTCTAGTTTTTAAGCTGTATACTTCTTACAACACAGGTGGCTGAAAGAAAAACCTGAAAACACTGACCAGATCTGTTTCTGCAAAATTGTTTGCAGAAGTTAGCTATATGTTATGTTATCTATATGCCTAGTTACACGTCTCAGTTAAATTCTTTATACTTGCACATAACCCTGAAGTGGAACTGTTTTAATGAAGATCCTTTCTATTCCCTGCTTTCTCCTGTCTTCATCTTCATAATATAAAACCTAAGCAATAAATTGAGGCTTGAGTGCAAGCGAAGCATTGTAAGGAGATGATAGGTAAGATTTATGTTAATATTTACTTAATCACACCCAATTTACTTTCAAGTTCCAAGTGCCAGACTAGCTCCCTTGAGCATTCCTACTGCACTGATACATAACTGACACACTTGCTCTAATCTTCCCACAATGCATTTGTGTGTATGTAATACTGCTGCTATGGGCTTCCTGGCACTTCAGTATTTTGGTCCTGCTGAGATCAAGGGCACTTTTGATGTCAGGCGATATCTGCCTCTAGATCAAAGGCTGCACTAAGAATATAGCTTCAAAATCAAGTTTCTTGCTTCTTATTCTTGTCAGGGGTAAAGTCAACACCTAAAAATAAAAGGAAAGCAAAAGGTTTGAAATTAAGCTACTTTTTGTCAACTTTACTTTTTAAAAACTTTTTGGACTCAGCGGGCAGCAAAGATTCCCCAGCAAAACTGTTTCATATGGCCCCAGTATCCAACACCCTGTAACAGAAAAACATACTGTACCACCACCTCATTGTGACTATCTGTGACAGTAAGCAACAGGGCCAAGATGCAGAAGAGGATTCATTTAACACAGCTGGCCAATAAAATTAAGACACCTGAAGTTTAACTTCTCTGCAGCAGCAGGGGATGTGGCAGCACAGTAAGACTGCAAGAGGGGATTATTTTAACAATGCAGGATGAACAGGACTAGGAACTGATCTGGTTTTAATAACTGCACTACAGAAGAGGAAAGGATAAGTGATTTTCAACCTGATCTTTGAGAGTCAATGTGTTAAAAGGATTGAATCAGCAGAGCTGATAGAGAGCAGCAAGGCAGTGTGAAGACACAAAAGCAGGAATAGAGTGCAGAAATAAGCAGGCAGAGCACAGAAACCTTTTGCTACGGGAAGCGGTTGAACCTCCTGGAGAGGACTCCAATCCCCACAGTCTCTATGACAGCAGTGAAAAGCTTCACTTTTTGATAGTTAACAAGTACTGCAGCACCCCTACCAGAAGCCTCTCTTCTGTTAGATACTAATGGGTTTCAGCATCATGAGCTCCATAGGTGAGATACGCCTGCTGATTAGTTCATTTATTCAAATGAGTTCATTCAAAGATCCAGTGCAGTTTCTCTTGGAAGTGAAAATCACCAGCTGAAACAAATTAAGCTGAAGCCAGGGTAAACTCTAAATAACGTGGTCTTGATTTACTTGGACAGTAAAGATTCATAGCACGTACCTGTACTATCACTGACTTCATCATAGGGAAATCGTCTAATAAAATACAATGGACTGAAAAGGGAGTATCACTGTGCTAGGAATGAGAAGATTTCCATGGAAAGAGTCAAAACTGAATCATCTGCTGAAACTGAAGAAAAATTACAACATCTGGATACTTAGGAAGGTCCCTGAAGATAAATCAAACTAAAATCTGTTGAAAATGAAAACAGTTGATCAGAAGCTTTAAAATACATCAGCTTCACTTGACACTCAGTTACAAATACCCAGCCAAAACCGAGTAGAAGCGAGCAAAATGAGTTGGAAGGAGTATCCGGACTTACATATAATGAGCCCAAAATATTTTCCAGGAAACCAAGGAGACAAGATTTAGCAAGTCTGCAATTGGCTAGCATGAGTGAACTGAATCAAAAATCTTGAGCCAGGGGGTGTAGAAATCTAGAGAAGAAACTTAAGACATTAGCTACTTCAAAAATCAACTGATGGGATTGGGCAGAACTGGACACCTGCAGCACAACAGAGTAGAGAAGTGCTGTCAGAGGACACAGCTAAGAGATTTCATGGTAAGTGCCTGCTCAGTGGTCTTCAAGACCTACACAACGCTGTCTCTTTTGACATCACTCGGCGTAATATCTAGAAGTCAACGTTTTAAGTGTCAGCTTCCAGCACAGAAGTATCCTAACTCTGAAGTCAGGGAATGGGAGGCACCCTAATGAAACGAAGACCTCTCGTCTACCTCACGTTAAGTGCTACAATGACAAGGTGCTACAGTTAAGTACCAAAATAAGAACAGTGGTCACTACTAACATCCGTACTTTGAGAAATTTGTCAGTCAAATGCAGGCATACAGTTTTCCCTGATCAAATAAGCTTCCTTTTAAGATTATAACAGAATAATTCTTCAATGTCAGCACAGTACCAATGACCTAAACACGAACTCAGCAAATTAAGTATGAGCCTATGACATAGTGACTTCATCAGCATATAGAGATTTTCCACAGACTGCTTTCTCCTGTAGCTAGGGAACGCAGCACTGATTTGTGAAATCCTTCTAAGTTCAAGTTAACATCTAGAATTGCAGTATCTGAAGGGGTGCCAAATTTACATTTGCTAGTATTGGGTAATATAATAAATTTCAACCCTTGCCTGGTTTTATTGCACTTCTCCCCTATATTTAACAACTTCCCCTCCCCCCAGCTCACCACGTTTATGGTCATACACAGATTTACCAGGGAAAGCAGAAAAGACCTCCAAAGGTCACTGCATCCCTCTGTCTCCTTCCAATGACCAACCCCAAAATGCTACAAGCTCAGGCTCATCCAGAAGGCCAGGACCAAGCCTGCAGCGCTGCACTTGATGGTTCCAGCCACCTGAGCATGCTGCCAGCTTCTGCTGCTGCCGCCTTTCTTTTTCCTCTCCTTGAGGTAGTGTTGGGGAAAAACCTCCAGGGAAAAGTTAAGATTGTTACTGCCAACTCATAATAAGTATATTCCAGAGCAGCACTGGTCTGTAGTGCCTTACTGAAAAGAGTGCAGGTTTAGGACACGCTGACCCAAGCATGCTCAAAACGACCAGAAACTATGAAACTCAGCATCAAATAAAACACTGGTTCCATTTTGTACCATTTACCAACATCTGAAAAATAAAAGCCATTTTCCTGTAAGTCTGCCTAAGTTTCTCTTTGAGCTCCTCTATCTATCATTGCTTATCTGCTTTGATGTAACTTATGCTGCTTCACCAGAGCACCTCCAGATCACTTAAAGCTGTCACACTTTAGGTTTCCAGTCAGAGGAAAAAAACCACATCCCATTCATTTATGAAATGGTACATAATTATTTAGTGTCTTACTAAGGGCTTCATTCACAGTTTAAGTCCCTCATTACTATTTCCTGGGTGCACTAAATCCTCTTAGCATATGTGCATGCACCAAAACTGAGAAACTGGACACTTATATTACCTTTTTAAGTTCAGATTGTTTACCTTTGTTGTTCTCAGCTGATCTACTGAATGATCTGGTTCTCAGGTACTATTAATTTGCAAATATTGTATAGGAATGAATTTAACACTGTAGTTCGACTACAGTAAGTTTGGTGGATTTTTTACTACTTCTTTTTAAGAACTTTTTTACTTGAGTAGTAAAACTTTTGCCACTTCTGCACTCCATTCAACATTAAGTTTCTAGGTGTACTTAGAGAGGAACAACAACAAAAATAACAGTGGGGGTTTAAAGGAGTGCCACAGAGATGATCAAAGGGCTGGAGAACATGCCCTGTGAGAAAAGACTGAAGGAGTCAGGTCTTTTCTCCTTGGGGAAGAGAAGGCTCATGGGGAGCTCATCACAGTATTCTAGTACCTAAAGGGCAGCTACAAAGCGGACAGGGGCGCTCTCTTCACCAGGAGGTACATGGAGAAAACAAGGAGCAACAGGTACACGTTGCACTGGAAGACATCTTGATATAAGATGTTTTTTACAGTGAGAACAATCATGCCTTGGAACAACCTCCCCAGGAACATGGTATAATCCCCATCACTAGACAGGGTGCTAGATAATCTTGCCTAGGCTGCCTTTCTCATGAAAGATTGGACCAGATCATCTTTCACCCTGAGATGTTCTACAATTCAATGAACCTGAGCCTAAGAACACCTCATTCACATTCCTGTAGCAGCACTTCTCAGAAAACCTGTCTCCTTTGTTTTCTGTCAGTTTTATTGCAGTGGGTTTATTTCAACTTTCAGCATCATCTGAAAATGAGTTTCCTAATACCAACCTCTACAGAATTACAATTAGTTTTCCAAACGTTTATCACCCACAGTTTGCAATAACTATTAGGACAACCCTCGAAAAGCATGATCTCTTCCTGCAGTGCTTATACCTGCTTTTTCCTGCCCAGTCCTTAGGAAGCTTCCTATTTTACTGAAGTCTACTTGACAGCTTATATTACAAATATTTTAATCCTGTCAAATTTAATTAGATAGCTAGAAGTTGCAGATAACTTTTTACAGTAGATCTATTTTCTTAAAAAAATTAAACTAGCTTAAACAAATCACGTTGATGGTATCTCAGTGAATTCCATTCTCCATTTCTCAGCTCTAAAGTAAAATTCTCATCCCCTCACCAGCAAGGCCTGAAGCAATTGCCATATCCATTATGTATAATATGGCCACTAAATAGTTCAAATACCAAGAGATGAAACAGCAAGCAAAGCTCCTGCCACCACAAGAGGTATTGTTAGTTCACCGGTCAGTGCTCCAACACCTCACCAGAAATTGCAATAACCCTGGTCAGCCTCTGTCTGCAGGAAATAGGTTATCAACATTTTAGTGATCTTCAAGGGTAATGGACAGAAGTAAAACTTTCTAAACTTTAAGTCTGAAAATACCGACTGCCCCTGCCTTCAGTTCTGTACAATGACAGATAAATACTAAAGACCTAGGACTAGTGCAATTAAGCTGTTTAAATTTACCTTCCAACCACAAGATAGCAGGCTTGCAGTACCCACTTTGACATAAGCGACAAAAATAATCATTCAAGTTTGCAGCCTTATTAAAATATAGGGACACTTCATAATAAGTCTAAATATTTCCTCCCTTCAACAAGGATCTCTTGTATATGCCCCCACCCCAGTTTACACCCAAAAAATGGCTTATAGATTAAAGTTGGTAAAGACCACAAATATCAAGACCAGTTATACATATTTGACGTAAATAGCATGCTTCAATAATGACATAAAATACAGTTAAAGGCTCTCACATGGCATTTCTTCTATCCCTAGAAAACAGAGATGCAATACCTACAATTTACAGATGGAAAATAAACTCCTTTTCTTAAAAAAGTTGTCAGCCATTGATAGCAAGACTCAATAGGCACACTCACACTGCCAAAGAGCTAAAATATTGTTCTAATAAGGTCATACATTCTACAGCAAGGACAGTATGACGTACCTTGTGCAAGCATGTTAAACTCCAAGAACAGTGCTATGTGATAAAGCTCCATAGCTTCTTCAGCCCTAGTCATGTTGAGTTTTCCTGCTACAAGAGCCTGAACTTCACTTAAACTGCCCACTGAAGGGCTGGAGTGCAAAACTGAGAGGTCCACCACATCTGTATACATACAGTTCAAAATGACCTTAGCGTATTTTTTTGGTATGATAGATTCATCCAATATAATTCTAGTTGGAGTTCGTAGAGTTCGGTCTGTGATTTCTTCACCAGTTCGTATCCTCCTCTGCAGCAAGTGACGAAAAAATGGAGATCGGGAGGAAATAATAGCTTTGTGAGCTCTGAGCTCTTCATCCAGACAGTTCTGACTTCCACCAAAAGTTTCAACTAAGTCAGAGTTGGATGAAAAGCTAAGAACCACATCATAGTAGCACATGTAATCAAACAGTGCACGCATGTCAACATCCAAGGAATTTGGTGTTCCAAATTCTTCACTAAGCTGCACAAGGATATCAACATTTTGGAACCTTGAATCCTCCATTCCAAACTCGCCCGTATAAAGGTAGTGTAACAAAGCAGAAAACATCGGCATATCTATGCCAGCTGTGTTAATATCCATTATTATTTCTGCCCCATACTCTGGTGAGGAAGAAAGCAGCGTCTTAAAAAACGGACACCTTGCCGCCAATATCGCACGATGCACAGGAAAACAAGTTTCTTGAAATATTAAGTCTACATCGGTACAATATTTGTACTGATAAAGTTCAGCCATATCTTTTTGTAGCGTCCTGGCTTCTGGCCTTGCCAAATTAGCTTGTAGGTAAAGTTCCTTTAAGGCTGACGTCCCTTCGTATTCTTCTACTAATGCATTAACATCTCTGACATCCCAGCCTGAGAGGAGTTCGCGCATCTGCTTGGCATGATCAGCAGATCGGCTAGATTTCCGACGCTTAATGAATTTCTTTTTGAGGGTGGCAAGGCCAGAGGTTTTCTTTTTCTTGTCTTGAGGTTTCTCATGGCCGTGGTCAAGGCTGTACAGCTTTGATTCACAGCCATAACCTTGATGAGAGTAGGATGACGTCCCTGAAGGCAAGAAGGAAAAAAATCAAACATGTTTATTCTTTAAATTTAAAAGGAAGGACAATAACACCCAAACAATCAAACTTGTCTCTGCAATTACACAGTTTTTCCTTCACTTCAGATAATTCAACAAGTTAGAAACCTGACTGAAGCCTTTTTTTTCTGTCCGTTAAGGAAAAAACTTTGTAGTTGCAAAAAAATAAAAATTAGAGTGGTTTACTTTTTTTTTTTTAAAATATACTCAATTTTAATAGCCAAGCAGTGCCAGTCAGTGTAGCTCTGTAGCACAACATGCCTGTCTAAGTAGAAAGAGAAAAAGAGAACACTGTGGTCATAACGTTACAAGTGTCATTGTATTAACTACAGCAGGTGAAAAATACAGCCTTTTTAAAAGCAGGAATGATCTCAGTGAAACAGTAGCACCTCCCCCTTCAAAGTGTTTTTCAAATTCTGCTGTTCTTGCATTAAGTATTACTTTAACAAGGAAAACATACTTATCACAGTCACAAGAAAAAAGGAATAAAAGAAAACGCAGGGCCAACACATAGAGGGAAACTGAGGACAATGAATTAATTTTCAATGCAAGTTTAACAAGAAAGTAAAAATCCTGTCATACGCTAATCAAGTAATGCCAGAAGTCAAACACATAAAATGAGCTCCTTTCCACAGAACCATAGATATTAATTTGTGTGTATACCCTATTTAAAAGAACATGGAGAATGTAAGTTTCACTGTATTCTTAAAGATGTCCTTTCAACAGAGCATCAGACACGTAAACTATACATATAATTATTTTTCCCCTCAAAAATAATTTATAGGGAATTTATGTTATGACCCAAACATATCAAAATGAAAAATATATTCCCCTCAATGTTATTTGTGTTACATACCTGGCCTGTTTTGCTAAATGAACCTTTGCTGATTATCAGTTTGAGGATAGCTGCATGCATAGTAACACTGATAGTAATTCAGTAAGAAAGAGGAATTAGAATCTGCATTTCTAGATGTAATGGAAAACTGAATCAATGTTTTAGTAAAAGAAGTAGTTAAAAACTATAGTTTAAACAGAAGCATGACTCTCCCATTAAAGGGTTATTTTCTAATTTAACTGTATTTACAGTATTTTTCCCTCTAAGCCAGATGGTAAAAAAACTCAGAAATAACACGGGTACACTTGTGTAGCTTCACTATTGGTTGCTTTTTTTGGATCTTTAAGTTCAAAGCACATCCAACCACCAGACTGGGCCTTTGTTCTATCCCTGCTCTCTCAGGGTTCCATTTGTTTTGGGTAGATTTGATGTGATGCTATTTTGACAATGGTGTTATGGGCCAGTCTGTCAAAACACCGAGCTTTTAGTCACCATGTTATTTCATGTAAGTATTTATTGAATTTTGAAAGCCACTGAAGCAATTCAAATTAGACAACTATAGCCATCTCAGATTTCTGTAAATTGTATTATTTAAGCCTCAATAATTCCAAGTAACCTTATACGCTGGCTTTTACGTCAAGCTAATTAAAACTCCCCCAAATCATGCAACACAATGGTTTTACAATTCTTCAGTTAGGGAAAACTTTGGGAAGGAACTTTGGTGTTTCTCAGTAAACACTTTTAACGATTTTATCCATGCTATATTAAATTTTCCTTGATCAGGCAAAATGTTATTAATAATACTGAAATATCAAGACATTAAAAAAAGTATCAACTTAAATGAAGCGCACAGCAGTAGCTCAAGACAACTTCAATAGAGCCACAAAAATCCACCATAAAAATTCCTTCCACATGCTATATTAGATATTGCAATAGAAAGGTCTCTTGGTCTCCTGCTGATAGAGACAAGCCTAGAATTTCTGCTCCATTTAAAGATTATTGATTACATTTCACAATAAAAGTATAACTATACTTTGGGCACACTATAATGATAGATTCTGCTCAAAGATAACATGCCAGCTTATTTCTATTTTGGATTCCAGTAGCAAGTCTGAGTATGGAGAATATTCTCTTCCACTCTGCTGAAGAAAAACTAGGACAGCAGAAGTCTCAATTTCTTTCTTCCCAGAAGGCTGCCATGAGGTATTACTCACATGTGAATTACCACAAGACACTAAAACATTTGTGTAGCTTGAGCTACTTACAAGATTTAACTTCTGAAGTGCTGCAAACAGTGCTATTAACCCTTACCAATAGATAAAACACTGCTATAAAAGTGCCACTGCAAACTGCTTTTTGCCAGAGGCAGAAGTAGACATGCCCCAACATGGCCTCTCTGCCTATATTCCTTCACAAGTCAGCACCACTAGAAACAGGAAACAGAAATTTATTCTGCGTTTCTAGATTAAAAGGCACCAACTTATTAAATCCTGTTAAAAAGCAATAGCTACTTCATGCCCCTAGACCATAGCTAGCTTTGAACAGAAATATTTACAGGAAACAGATGACTACCAAGAGAAACTACTTGGGCACTTGACAATGAATAATGGTATCTGTCTAGTCCTCTGCATGCCTACACATTTTAAAATCTAATTAGAGAGCTTTATTTAAAAATAAACATCTTGAGCAGATGTACCACCCTAGAAAGTGGCGTTAAATCCTCCTCCTGAATGCTGCAGACAGAACACCAAGAGATGACTAGTTCACTCTTTGCTGAAACAAAAGTACTTTTTACAGTAAGAGCACTGCATTATTTTTACTGATTTATCTCCTCTTCATAGAAGGCAAACAAATTCAGCATTAAGTCAACCAACATGGGAGCTCATCCTATGAAACTACTGTGATTTCCCTGGGAAGCTCTCAGCTTCTAATATTCAATCTACGTTTACAATGAAATGTGGAGTAATATTTTAATGGTAAAGCAGCATAGGCCAGTATCTAGCTTCCAGAAATAAGGGAACTAATGCATATTATGCAGCTATTATAAATCTAGTCCTTACATTTTCAGTTCTACTTTGGGGTAGTAAGTATATCTAATGCACTCTACATTAAATCATCTTTTACAGGTTTATTTTTTTTAACATTAAAACTTTATTCTGACAAGCGATGAAAACCTCAGCTATCAATTTAGGATACGTCTATTTTCTACTGAGGCAGCTACACAAACCAATCACCCAAACAAGAGTCAAGATGAGAAGGAGCCAAATTCCACAGGGTGGGAAGAAGAGCTGTATGCCTGTAGACAGCGCACTCATTTAAGTGCCACCACCGTATCAGAAGATTTCAGCAAGAATTTTAACCAGGCCACACATTTGCCTTGCCTAAGATGAGACAGCCACACATTTGCAGACCTTCCTCAAAAAAAGTCTCTACCACAATTTTCAATAGGTGAAAGGGAATCAGCAAATTCCTTGTGACATACTACATAATGGGGGTTTCTGGTTTGAATTTAATAATGAAGAGCAGCAACAAAACGTTCCGCGTAAAAAACCAACAAGTTTTCACGGAATTTAATGAAGCCTTTGGAACTCTCCCCTCTTCAAACTCGCTTGGAAGACATTTCAGCATGCAGATCTGCCTCTTCTCAGGTCTGCAAGGGTTTCTCTTCATTCAGTNGTTATGATACACTTAAAATACATAAAGCCTTAAGGTGGATTTTACAGAATGGATATCCAAGATGTTAGTTCTAAGAGCTCTTCCTTGACATGCTGCAACAGCACACAGAGGATTTTTAGCCCAGAGCACAGGTAACAGTTTGTGGGCTGTCCTCTACTCAGATCTCCAAAAGTTAGGAGTATCACAAAAGTGGAGACAAAAGAGAAAAATTACAAAGCAAGTCAATTTTTCCTCTGCTAAGGATATCACTGTGCTTTCAGTGGTAATTAAGAAAAGAAGTAACACTGAATAGCAATAAATATTTATTCAGCATCGCAAGTGAAGGCATAAAGGAAAAAAAGTGTTTATAAAGTATTTATGTTATTTACTGCAAAGATCTTTCTTCAGACTGTCAGGGTTGGGGCTTTTTTTTTGTTTTGACAAGACTTATCTTCTCAAAAACTGCTTTCTTTTAGTTTCATCACATAGCTATTTATTATTTATAGTGTGACAGTACTTAGATCTACACTGAAGTACTTTTGCATTAGACTGAAAAGCACACAAGGGTAATACCTGCCCCAGTTATGACTGGGATGAGAAGATAAATTTTTCAGAGCACTTCAACTCACATTTCCAGTTCAGTAAAGTCCTCCTTTGTCAGTAATACTATTCAGACAATAAGCACCCCCATTCCCCATTTACAGGGAACAGGAAAAGGACAGGAGAAACCGTTGTCTTCAAGACTGCTTGCTATTTTAATAGATTTATTATCACAGACATGCCTTCCAGCAATAAGGGAGTAATTCACTCATATTAGAGACAATGCCAGTACTACAACGAATACTGATGGTCAAGAGTTTATACACTCTAAGTTTCACAGAAAATACAGGGAAGAAGAGCAGAAACCATTCAATATTAACAGACAGGAAAAGCTCTTGACCCGGGAAAACCAGCATGCATAGTTTAATTATCAAAATTCTCCATTTTATTTCATTTAAATAACCTGGCATATGTTTACTATCAAATGTCAGATCAACTCATGGCATACATAGACCAAATAGATACTAGACAGTACCAAGTTTCACTCACGATTGAGCTTGGATGGTTTCAAACTGGTGATCTAAAAAATAAAAGCTCTTCCTAACGTTAGTGCAAGCAAATAAAATGTAGTGCATTTGCAATCCAGCAAGTCATTTATGGAAGTGACAAAATAACTGAAAAGAGTTACCTATGAATGTCTGTTGTGCCTGTGAATTTCCCCCTACCCTTGGGGAACACGAGTGAGGGTAGTTAGATGCATTAGCACCCATTTTCTTCAGTCATTCAGGCATTCCGCCTGCTGGCTCTTCAATGCATAATCCCATAATCCTTTATAAATCTTCAATCCCAGGTCCAGCATTCTGTTCCTCCATTTCTGAAGAACAAAAACACCAATATATTACTTCATTATTGCTTTTTTCAGTAGGTATTGTGTGATTTGGACAAAATAAACTCAGCCTCCAGCACATAGTATTTCCATAAATTAAAACCTCAAAAATATTTCCAAGATAGTTTAATCATTCAAATAAAAAGCTAAGAGCAAAAATACTTTTTTTTCCCCCTGAAAAATGATTTGTGAATGGTTTGGAAAATCACAAATTAATATGATAAACTGCAATAAGGAACAGGATGGCTGTCAGAATTTAGCTCAGAAATCTTCAAGTAAGGGTTGGTCTAGACCAGATATGCTCCTTTAACTATACCAACATTTTCCATACACACTGATGTTCTAAAAATCACAGCACATTGTTCTAAAAATCCCAAACTGAATAACACCAATTGAGAAAGCAGAACAAAACAACCCCGTTGGAGGTTATACCATTACCTGCTTTCAGCTGCATTTTGATTTCATATAATTTATGTATTTCTCTCTCTCAGTCCTACTTTTCAAGTTCAGACTAGTACCTAGAATTAGGCTTATAATAGTAAAAATAGGGTGTTTAAGCATTCATCTATTATTTTGTTAGGCATTTAGCAAGTCAAACATGAAGAAATTTGAACAAAGGTTCACTGCTGCACATAAGAAGCACATTCTAATGTATTGCTATATTGCAGTGCTAAATTATTAATACTTCAAAACGAAATTTATCATAATGAAAGCTGCCTACCATCAACAAACCTGCATGCCCCCATCCAAAACACAAACACACAGGTAAGAAAGAGTGATACAAAGATAAGGCCTATACTAAGAATTTTTTAGGCTCCATTTGATATTGTGAACATGTAGGTAAGTTCTCCTGTGTTGTCACAGGTGTGCCTATACTTGCTATATGGTCCCCATGTTCTCTCCTTTCTGAGTACACCTCCAGCACGTTAAATCAGACAAGAACCATGCAAATGATTCAAGGAAGTGGCAGCACCACTGCAGTCTCTTCCCACTGCTTCAATAATATGGCTTTTTTTTCCTGGCACAAGGAGTTCAGAAGAGGCACTTACTACGATACTGGGGTGGTGAGATGCAATTTTAAGTGGAGGCACACAGGGCCTCTTCATCACAGAGGCAGTACATAAAGCAGATTATGGGGAGCAGAAATTGAGAGCCATGCCAGGAAGAAGGCTGCAAAATGCTGTAGGCAAAGGGGTGAGGGGGAACAAATGTCCCAAGGTTTGAGGTCTGGGTACATGAGGAGGAGAAGTAGAGAAGGGTTTGGAAACCTGGCTTATAAATGTGGGTATATGAAAAGGCAAGACATGGGGCAAGTGACTGAAGCATGAAAGAGCACATGACTTCCAATCACCGGACATCTTAGAACAAGGTTACTAAAATCAGGCCTTTTTAAATTTGTGGTCTATGACATCAGATGTTATCAAAAAGAAACCACAACACCTCACGCTAGACCTGATTTACAGGCAGAATGGCTGCTGTAGAGAGCACATAGCCCAGGTGGGCCTCACACAGCTCAGCTGCAGCCTGCTGATCACTAGCTGAGTTCTGCCAAGGCAGGGGACACAACCCCAACACCACAGCAGCTTGGCTCCTTCTATACAAGCCAACTCGAGCAAATCTACAGGCCTGCAAATGCAGAAAGGGGAGCTCCCACACCTGCCCTCCAGAACTGGGGGAGTGTTGATCGGCATGAGGATAGGGAGGCTCTACAGAGGGACTTGGATAGATTGAATCAATGAGACAACATTAATATTATGAGCTCTAACAAGGCCAAGTGCCAGGTCCTGCACTTGGGCCACAACAACCCCATGCATCACCACAGGCTTGGGGAAGTGTGACAGGAGAGCTGCCTGGCAAAAAAGGACCTGGGGGTTCTAGCTGACAAGCGGCTGAATACAAGCCAGCAGTGTGCCTAGGTGGCCAAGAAAACCAATGGCATCCTGGCTTGTATTTATAAATAGTGTGACCAGTGGAAATAGGGAGGTGATTGTCCCCCCATACTCAGCACTGGGGAGGCCACACCTTGAGTATTGTGTCCAGTTCTGGGCACCTCAACACAAGAGAGATATGGGGGTGCTGGAGCTAGTGCAGAGGAGGGAAACGAAGCTGGTGAAGGGCCTGGAGAATATATCTTATGAAGAGTGATTGAAGGAATGGGACTGTTTAGTTTGAGGAAGAGAATGCTGAGGGGGAAGACCTCATCACTCTTTACAACTACTTGTTAGGACATTGTAGAAAGGTTGGTGCTAGTCTCTTCTCACAGGTAATTAGCAATAGAACAAGAGGGAATGGCTTCAAACTGCAATAATGTAGGTTTAGACTGAACATTATGAAAAAAATTCTTCACAGAAAGAGTGATCAGACACTGTAATAGGCTGCCGAGGGAGGTGGCTGAGTCCCCATCCCTGAAGGTGTTTGTCATTTAGATGTAGTGTTAGGGTATATGATATAGGGGAGCACTTCGTAGAGTGGTGCTGATGGTTGGACTCAGTGATCCCAAGGGTCTTTTCCAACCTGAATGATTCTATGATTCTATGACTCCTCAACTGCACATAACCTGATGCTTTCTGCGAACTTGTCACCATGCAGATTCAGTTTGCTATGTATCAGGCGACGGAAAAGTAAGATACCTTCCGACATGAACAATGAGGCTGCTTGGGATGAAGTCAAAACCAGAGCACATGCAAAACAGACAACATCAGACCAACAAACACCAGTAAATCTTTTCGGCAAACACAAGCTGTTGGATCAGTTCTCTCCTAGCCAATGCACACAACTCGTTTTCTTCCTTGTGCAGAAATAAGCTGGCTACTCTAAGACAACCAAATCCATATGAATGCAGACCTCTTCTCCGTACATTAGAAGCTCCAGTGACTTAAGAAAAAACACTTAGAAAATAATTTCATTAAAACAGTGACACTCCAAGGGATCTGCGTACCCACACAGAATAGGTTGCGTAAATGTGCATCCATTTCCAGATGGGATTAGTTGCATTTTAAGAGCCACCTATCAGTTTGAATGCAAACTCTCTCACAAATACAGGCTGCACAGCTATCCCTGCAACTTTCCTTTTCTCAGCTAAAACTGGACTTGGTCATATAGACAGAGTCCTGGAATAATGCCATTGCTATTCCACTTTGTTCTTCTGTGCTCAGCTGTGGTATGATAACCTAACTATTAGATGTCTGCTAATACTCTTCAGTTCTTCCTGACATGGGAAAGAGTCCATGAGCCAAGAAGAAAAAAAAGAAAAAAAAAAAGCTTTTGGGTTTGTTTTGGGGTGGGTTTTTTTGCTACTACACACTAAATATACATAACTAAGTCTCCCGTTTGATATTAATACCTTCCACCTCCTTCCACTCAGCAATAAGCATGCCCCAGAAGATAGAAGGAAATTGATCAAGGAATATATGCAACTGTTCAACACACACCATTATTATTCAATGCTTGAATTTGCAAAACAACAGGATTTAAATTAAATAAAAAATGTAAACACTATAAAAATTCCCTAAAATATCCTATATATAAAATAATTTTATTCAGAGGGTTATCATAAGAACAGTTACACATTAAGCCCAAGTATCATGCAGAATTAATTCACTCACTAAATTTGAAATATGGAACTTGAGTAATAGAGAACAGTGTAGAAACAGTGTCATATTAAAGATATAAACATAAATATATCAGTTTATATAAATTATTTGTGTATATTATATAAATTTATATATTTCTATGAGTAAAACCAAACACACCAGGTTTCAGTGAAGGAAGAATTCAATGCAGAGTAGGTACTGTGATCAGCCATTTACAGACACCAAAACCTCCTGCACCTCCTTTAAAATTTAACCATACATTGCTTGCTCACACCTGTGCTGGCTGACTTACTGAAAGTACTTTGCATCTTGAATTCAAGCACACTGTAGTTCCTAACAAAGTATATTGTGTCCCATAAGTCGGAACTGATCAAAGCTTTAGTCCCATTACTGTCCTTAGCCTTACGTATCAACTGAAAGTACAATCTTTGTATTCTTATTACATCGCTAAATTTGACAAGATGATGTTGTATAATCCATGTTGCATTTCCCAAATAACTCAAGCTGGCAGCATGGATGAACCCTGCTCTGGAGGAAGCCCTGCCTGTGTTTGTTCTGGTCCAAATATACTGTGAGCCAGGTAAACTGACCCACAGTAAAACCAACCTAGGCAAAAACGTTTAAACAGAATCCATTACCCAATTAGTTTGTTATAGCATCACATGAATATTTGTGCCAGCACTGGTGGAAAAAAGAAAGAGGACCACCAGAAGAAGGTGCTAGAGGCTAGATTCCATCTTTGGACAGCAAGGCGTACTTAACTACTCACAGATTTAGGTACTTCTTTTTCGTTTGGTTTGTTTTACTAATGTCCACTTCAGCCTCTACACTAAACCTAGTCTACCTTCACAGAAGACAGTCTTGCACATAACCTGCTGCATCTAGTAAAATGTAAATAAATCTCAGTTACCCCATAAAATGCCAAATCAAGAGTGCTGTTTCCTGTGGTGAAAGATGGCTGTAGAAGATGATGAATGTAAAAGTGAGGAAACAACCCCAAACCATAAATTATTAGATTTTTAGATGCCAAAAGAAAAAAAGATTTCATCTCTTTGCAGAAATTACCCTGCATACCAAAAGCTTCCCTGTTTCAGCTTAGCCAAAGAATTTTTTTCTTCTGATTTTAGCCACAGAATACAGTAATGGAATTTTTTTGTTTGCTTAAAAAAAAACTACCATCAGGTGAATTTTTTCTTGCCTTTCTGTTAAGAGTTTATATACGTCCACATACGCACTGTCAAAAGGAAACTAAATTCAACATCTGCTGACCTACTGAAACAGGATCTCTTGTTGAGAGCAGCAACACACACAGACGTGCATTTTGTATGTATACACGTACAGAGAAAGAAAGTTACACTATGTCAAAGCTTGTTTTCAAAAAAAAAAAAAAAAGCAAACCTGCACTGCAGAAATAGTATATGAAGTATGTTACATGAAACCGGGAAGCCTTAGAAGCTAAAATTACCATACAAAATGCTACAAAAAGCACAGAAGTTACTTTTGGATTATACTGATACTTACAGCAGAACAAAGTTTAAAATAAACACAAATGTAATTAAAAGTTTCAGTACCTGAAATAAGTTTTGCAGTCTTTTTAATACTTGCCACACTGAACCCAAAATCCCAAGAACCCAAGATGATTTTCATCTGAGGTGTTTGGGCTGACAGCCAGGAATTCTTAGATTGGGAGTTTCAATTTAACAAAAAAGTCTGTGTACAGAATGGACTTTGGGTAACAGTGATACTTTGTTTATAGCCATCACTCAATACAAAGGTTTCATAAAATTTTCTGTACTCCGCTGGGATCCAATTCATAAAAAGGGCAAGGTGGGGAGTGTTACAACACGTTTTACAAACAAAAACATTTGACTTTTTCCCATCTAAAATTTTAAGAAGTTTTTTTATTTCTTCTGGAGTTGTTGCCATAAGATAAAATAGCATAATCTTAAGACCAAAGTAGGAAGTCACAGCGAGTATGTGCATACTTGTACCAATATAATTTTGCAGGTTTTACATTTTACTTAAACCATTTTAAATTTACCACAAGTAAACAACAACACAAGTATCACAAGTCTACCTTACTCATATTTGCTTACATTTTTATCTAGACCAAAAATGCTATGCTATTTTGCCACAGCAGTTCCTTTCAAGTAACAAGAAAGTGGTACTGTAATGCAAGATGAGATGACAACATACAGCCATTTGGGGGGGGAAATTTTTTTTTAAAAGTCAACTTTTATAAGTGAGAACTCCAGTAAGGAAACACTTTAACTGAATTTTAGCAACGACTAACCTATTTTCATAGTGTTTAATTAGATAAATAACTAAAAGAGAAAGAACTTGTAAGAACAGATCCCTGCCACTGTCTCCAGGATACATCCCACCAGCTTGCCTTAACCTGAACCTGCCTCCAGACTGGTGTCCAACAGAGAGCCCTGATCTACTACGAAAGAATTCAGGAAAAATCTCACGTTCAGCAGAACAGTTTCACACCTGCCATCCATTGGGGAGTCTCCTAAGCCAGCCCTGGCCATGCTGGTTGTTACACAGCAGCACTATTGGAACTACCAGCCTGCAACATCCAAAAGGAGAAACACTTGAAAAATGAAAAGAAAGCTGCTTGTGGTTGGACCGCTGACTGTTTGTTCAGATGTGCATTTACTATCTACCTCATTTTCTGACTGAAAAGAGAAGGGGTGTCTCTCCAAGGATGAGGAGCTGACAGTAACAGAGTATTACCTGTCCTAAGCCTCCTCTTACTCCATGGACGAGGCACTCAAGGGAGGTACTGGCATACTCACAGATTTCTCAGACTAGTGGGCTCCAATCTCAAGAACATACACACGAAAGGACTGGATTCATATGGGGCAGTGTATCTTGAAGAAATCATGCAACCAATATGTAATTCTGTCCAAAGGAAACAACTGAAATTCTGAAGGACTAGTTTATTATATAGCCTGACACAGGCAAATCAGCGCACAGCCTATTTTGCCTTTTATTTTATCCAGTCAAGCAATCAACCTTTATCATTATTCAAAATTATCTGGATGATACAATACTAAGATGTAGCTGATACAGCAGAACAGTTCTGGTTTGGATTAGTACTGTACAATAATGAGGAACATAATGTTCTTCATGTTTTGGGTTTATGAATCTGTGTTATTTCACCATTCACTACATTGGAAAAAAAGAAAATCCAGTAAGCATTATACTAAAACTTAAGCCACATCAGCAGTTACTGGGACAAGAGGGCAAGGAAAAGCAGATATAACTAGATTACAAAAGTGACAGCATTACTTAGTGCTTTGCAGAAAAATCATGTGTTCCAGCTACCACAAAGAAGCCTTTCTTAAAGTTAAGCATGAATTTTAAAGCACTTTCTTTTTCAAGAAGTAGTACGCTTCTTAACAGAGAAGTTATTTTAAAATGGAGGCAGCAAAAGCCCCACAGTAGTCCTGGCTTTTTATTTCTAGATTTGTTTCACAGGACTGAGTTATAGGAAGAAAAAAAAAAAAAAAAGAAACCAACCTACCAACCTGTACCAATTTTCAACGTATCCTCTGAGGAATCAGAATGAAAGTTAAGAGCAGTATATTCAAATAGAGTATAAAGTTGAATAGTCTTCAAGATATGTACACTTCAGAAAGTGAAAACATTGAAAAGCATTCTGGCATTTGAAAAGACATGGAATATGTAAGAAAAGCCCCTCTTTTCAACTCTGTCTTTGCAAATCCTACACAAAGCAGGATTTCTGAAGATCAGCAAAGCAATTCAGAATATGATGTGAATGTGTCACTTCCTAGAAGCAATTAAGTAATGCCATCAGGTCAAATCACTAACAGCACTGTGGACACATGAGACATCAATAAATTTATATTCCTCTACATATATAAAAAAAAAAATCCAGTACCTAAAAAAACCAAACACACAAAGCACACGCAGACTAACTGAAATACAGCAGTAGGATTCTACACAGAATAGGAAATTCCTCCAAACCAACTTTAAAGGTTTTCACGTACTGATAAATGAATCTCGATTTCTGCACATCACTGATCCTTCCAGCTGGTTGCAGGCACCCACTATTTTACCAAAAATATACTCTGATTGATGATACTCACATGAAAGGCTTAACTAATGTTCTTGTGGTTGAATTCAAAACACTTCTGTTAGCAAAATCAGCAAGAACTCACTTATTGCCCTCCATGACTCTCTTGAAGTTGAAATGACATCACATATTCTTCAATGGCCTTCCATTTTTTTCAAAGTTCGCTTGAATAGAACATTATCTGATTCAGACACAAAAACTCATTAAATCTACCTCGAAAGAAAATCAGAGAAATCCTATCTACCAAATCTTTACCAATATCACTGAAGAGAGTAATTAGGAATTAATACATCCATTTACATGGAAAATTGGAATAATTAATGTTAGCCAATCTAGAATAATTACAAGATAGCCTGACACATTGTGATACATTTTGAAGAGTCTGAAGTTTTTTTCATAAGATATCTTCCAAGCAAACAAAACCATGCTTTTATTTTGTAAGAAAGGTAAATCCTCTTTGGCATCACAAATACATGAACACGTGGGTTGGTTAAGACAAAAAGAACCTCCATGTTACATTAAAACTATCTCCAAAAAAGGATCAGAACTTTGACTAGTTGAATTTCAGCTAAATTCAGCCTCAGACACTAGGATCAAACACCAGCCTGGTAAACACACAGTCCTCCTCTGTCTCCAGATATCATCTGTCCTTTATTGCAGCATTACCCTCAGTCATCTGCTCCTTTCTTCATCCATAGAAAAGTAAGGAGCGGAGCAAAAGTCCGAATCCTCCATATGAACCACCTTTTTATGGTGTGTATCTTGGGCTTCCTAATCAAGTATCCCTTATCTGTCAACAGGATTGTTGCTTTTTGTGGAGCAGGGCACAGGCATTCAGTTTTCACAAATCAAATTTTCATTTTATTTTCTTTTAGAGTGTCCCTCACCAACCCCCCGCCCCCCCCCAATCCCTGTTTCATTGAGAAAGGGAATTCCTCTGTTGCTCGAGCTGTGACCCAACCACAACACAAGATGCTGTTTTCAATTAGCAAGTCTAAGACAAGGAAATCTTGGCTCAAACCCTAACCATATGGAAGATCCGTTTCCGGATTTTAGCACTGCTGCCTCCTCACATCAAGAACCACCTCAGTGGGATACAGCCTACGGTCTCCCTGTACTACAGACATTTTCCTTTTATCCAGGCTCAATTATTTCACAGAAAGCCATTTACTCTGAATGAGGATCTGGGAACTTCCTGTACACAATAGTGCTTCTACATTCACTGAACAGTTACATTCTCCACACTTCCTCTCAGAACACGCTTCCTAACTAAGAGTATGTTAAAGTTACTAATAAAGCAATCCCAGAGACTACACTCTGTACCTACACTAAGTAAGCTGCACCCGTTCTTTTTTATGACTTGCTATTTTCAATTTGCCTTCAAAAAGGAATCCTTTTGATCACAGTTTCAGTTCTCTTATTAACTTTCACAGCCTTAAGAGGACCGGTATAGTCTCTGGTGATGACACTGCTTGGCATTTTCCCAACAATAGCTCCAGCATCCCAATGACAAAGCTGACTAAAAACCTGGAACCCACATACTGATCAGCCTTTCCATATGGGTGAACTCTGTTCATTAATCAGTTTGCTGACTACCTCTATCGTCTTCCTTTGGCTGCAGTCAACTCCTCATCCTGCCAGCCAGTCATTTTATCTGGAACAACGTCATCTTGTGGTATGTCTGTTGCTTGGAACCATTACCGACAACATTCCTCATTACTTCAGTGTTTCTGCATAAGCTTCTGAGATGCCTAGTGACAGAACAATACACATCTCCTCTACTTCCACTGAAAATCTCTGCCTGTAGCTAGAGAGAAAAAAAAAGCTATTACCAATATTGCTGTATATTCAAAACAAATTTCCCTACACCCCCCTCCTTCAAATACTATCATTCTTTTAGTCTGTACACCATCCACTCCACAGATCATCACACAACAGCACATTTCACCCATGCAGCCTTTTCTCTTCAATATAACAAAAGTTTGAAGTATCAGTTGCTAGGATCATTTCTTACATACTTAAGACTACTGGATTCAGCTATTCACAACAGAAAAACTGGAAGGTGGAACACGGGAAGGTATGGCAAAGAACTCAAAGTAATCTAGTCCATTTCATGAGACATATTGGAAATTTCATTAAAGAAACACTGACTTTCCTCGTTCAAGAAAGCATTAAGTCAGTCATAAAACTGACATAATTCAGCTACAGTTTAAATAGAGTTTTTTTACGATAATAGTTACAAGGCACAACAAACCTTGGATCCAACCAAAAAGCAGTTCCAATCTGGGTTCAAAATACATTATTTGGTGCACGCAAAACCAAGTTGGTTCACTGACACTGTGGTTCCACTCACACTTCTTTAGCAGGAATGCTCACCTCAGCTACTATCACCACCTTCCCAAAGCTCCACTATCACGTCAACAACCAAATCGTGGTAATCTCTTCTGCAGGATTTTTCTCTATGATGTAATTAGCTCCTTGTACCAGTTTACCAAATGACCCAAGGAATGTCTCCAGAGGAGGGAAGAACAGCTTACTCCCCAGAGTCAAACACAACGTGCAGTTTGACTAATACTCAGTTGGGAGAGCCTTCAAAAAATAAACATATCTAGTCCCGTGCATTCATTCCTCCAGCAGAGCTGTCCCCTCTCATTCTAGCAGATGCTTGGGAAGCCACACAGCACCCAGGTTGGTCCCTGGTAAGACTGTTTGGTTTCATCTGATCCACTCCTGTGGCTGCAGCAGCCTTGGCGCTAAAGCTCAACACTGACTTTATCTGCATTCAGTCAACTACTACTTTCAGTCTAAGCATCTTAATGTAAGTGGGCAGCTGTAAGACCAGTCTTACAATATGCTGTTTCTCCTACCTAGTTCTTAAAAATTAACAGTAGGTTAAAGATTACCTTCAAATTGTCTGCAAAGCAAGGGCAGTCCCAGCAGAAACAGGCAATTTCCACAGCAATGGATTCACCACAGCAGCACTCACTGTATCTAGCTAGCTGAACAGAATCACAGAATGATACCGGGTTGGAAGGGATCTTTAGAGATCATCTAGTCCAACCCCCCTGCCAGAGCAGGGCCACCTACAGCAGGTTTCCAAGGCACGTTCGGAATGCCTCCAGAGATGGAGATTATGGCCATCACCACACCAGGCATCCTGTTCCAGTGCTCTGCCACCCTCAAAGGAACAAAGTTCCTCCTCATATTTAGATGGGTCTTCCTATGTTCAAGTTTGTTCCCATTACCTCTTGTCCTGTCACTGAGCACCACCAAAAAAAGAGCAGCCTCATTCTCTTGACATTCACCCTTTAAGTATTTATAAGCATTTGGTAAGATCCCTCCCTCGGTCTTCTCTTCTCCAGACTAAAAAGACTCAAGTCCCTCAGCCTTTCCTTGTCCTGTACTTCTTTTGCGCTCTCTAACTGTGCAGTTTGTTCCTCCCTTCAGCTAGGCCTTGGTTAACAACCCTTCAGACAGCAACCATTACTACTAAAGGGAGCCACGGGGGTTGTTGGGTTTTTTGAAGGCTTGGAAGATTTTAAATTTGCAGTGACAGAATACATGCATCTAGGTACTAGTCACATAGGGGAAAAAATACATAGCCAAGTCTATGTGTATTTTAATATATTCCCCTCAATCCAGCAAATCCCTGCACCAACGGGGAGAAACTCACTGTGTACACAGGACCTGTCAGCTCTTCACAGGTACCATCAGGCTGATGTGACACTACCACTGAATTAAAACCAAGAGGGAGCTGCACCTTCTCCTCACTCTCTTGCTCCATCAGGGAGTCTTCTGGCTTCCCCTCACACTACATAGAGACTATATGATCAAGTCATAAGAACAAGTCATTTCAGATGGCTGATCCGTCACCCTACTGCCAGTGAGGGTGACAGGTAACAGACAGGAAAAAGGGAATTCTTGCAGGTGGCTCTGACCATCAGCTACACCTGGAATGGGAACCCACAGCAGTCGATACGAAGAGAGCAGAGCACTGCCTCACGACTATACCCCTTGCAATCATCCTTTTCTGTTTCTCCGAGCTTGGGCCCAGCCTCAATAAGCCACTCTCGCCTGCGCAGTCACACGGGCAGAGTCCTTCGCAGCCACCTTTTCTGAGGTTCCACTTTCATCAGCAACACTCCACCGTTTCCCCTCTTCTCCTAACAACACCCACTGTCACTCCCAGCCTTACTCTGCTCAGTGAAGCAGGCAGCAGCACAAAAACCAAACTGGAAAATTCATCATGCACGGTATTCATAAAACAATTGACTCATTTGAGAGCTTGTAAACTGGTTATGGTCTGCTGCCACCCTGAGCAAGTCTGAAATTCCTGGTCAAACTCACAGGCTCTTTTCCTTTTACTTAGATGCTTTTAATGTACAACACCACAACTAGAATGGTGATCTCACTCCTGTTTGTATAAGCCAGTTATTGCTGTTTATATTAAAATTTTAATATTATTTAAAGTTCTGAACATTTGAAAGATTTCTCCTTTTGTTGGGCTTTCCTATATGGTCAATTTAACTTCATTAACTTCAGATTTCAACAAAACATTTATACCATAACATCTGATGTCAAGAAATCTTTCTATGCCATATACTTCAAATCTCTCAGACGTTGTGAAGATGGATATTTTATTACATGCACATGAGAGCACATACCATCGCAAAATACACTGGTATTGCAATGCTCCTCACAAGCAACCTTCAGATATTTCCACAAACTCTCAGAACACTCTAAAGGTACACCAGTAACTTCAGCTTCAATAGTTACCTTCAGTAATACCTACATTTAGATTCCACACAAGCATAGTGAGAAGTAAATGCTCAAAAACTTTGATGTGCGTCCTCCCCAAAAATACAGAAAACCATTTTAAAAATGGAACAGAAAATATACTTTCTCAATGATAAAAGCAATCAATTAAGGAAGGAAACCAGTCTAGTAGTTAGTCTACAATTAGGCTGGAGTTTTGTTTACATTTTCCCCTTGGCAAGGAAAGGAAGTTATGTCTTCCAGATTTCCTGCAACAAGCTCTCTCCGCTTTTCCAAAGCATTCATTTTTGTCCTGTAACATGAACACACAAGTTTTACACAACAGTCAAAGGAGCATTGCTTATGTTGAAGTAACATGCTGCTCCTAAAAAGGGACACACCAGTCATTTATACATTTCATTAATTCAGCAATGTCTACATATACCTCACATACACAGACTTTTTAAGACTGCAGTTACAAGAGCCTGTGGGGTGGTTTTTTTGTTTAACTATTTGCTAAAGTGAATCTGCCCTTTGAGCAGACTGACGATATGCATTAACTCTTCCCTCTCCCTCCACAACATCTGAAGCTTTTCAGCTGCCCCAGAACATCTGAAAAAAACAGATTTTTTCAAAGAAGTCAAGGAAAAATTTGAGAAGGAAAGTCTGTTGGACCGTACTAATTAGAGGAGATACTTAATTAAAGCAACCCATTGCTCCTAATCGCATTATAGCCCAAATTTTGTTTCTCTCTTATCCGTAACTGTCCTTGATGCTACTGCTCTTTCACATTCAACACAAGCGCAAAAGGCAGAAAGGGAAGTCTTTGCCAATGTGTTCTATACTTCTCAAATAATGGAAGAATCCAAGGAGGTTTGGTAATTTTATCAATATGTAGAAAAAGAGTCAACATTAACACCAAAAAAAAAAAAAAAAAAAACCAAAAAAGGCAATCTCATTTCCTTCTCTACCCAGACGATCATTCCCACACCATTCTCTATCCTTTCTTTGCAAATTCATATTCAAACAGCAAGAACAGTTTTTAGCTGGATCAGTCTTCAGATTAACAAAAATAGAAGGTTTATTTTAACTTAAAGGAAACAAGTTAATCTTGTATGTGTGAAAAGGCATTTTCTTCTGAATTTAAAATAAGGTGAAACTCAGATTCACAAGATGTTTAAATAAGCATTCTCTTTACCATTGAAGATTGCTAGTGCTTGATAAAATTCAGCCTTGATGCAGGTAATGTCAAAATGTGACATTGTAAATTTTGGGGCTCCAGAAAAATAAGTTGGTAGCTAAAAACAGAATGAAGAGAAGTGGAAAGAAAAAGAAATGGAAGATGATCTCTAAGATCGCGGTGAGGAAATACCTAGATCTGCACAAGTCTGTTAATCCAAACTGGTAAATTTTGAGCCAATAATCAAGTGAGGAACTACACAGTAACAAAATTACTTTATATGTTCTCAGCAGAGAAACTAAAGTGTCTTGAGAAACAGTAAGATAAAACAAATCTCATTTTCCTTAAAATGGAAAAGCCCCAACTAGTGTGGAGAGATCTTTTAGAAAGTTTCCTTTAGGATCCTACTTCTGAGTAACATCATTTTCAGAAGCCTCGTAACTTAAGCCTGAAAACCAACTTTAAAATGTAAACGTCCAGGTTACAGCATGGAAGTTCTTGGTTAAATGCAGTTAAAAGACAAGCAGCTTTGATTCAGTGCTGACATACATACGAAAGTCACTCTACCAGGGGTTATCAAGTCTTCGGGTTTGTGTCTAGAGTACAAAGCACTATTAGACATGGGATAATCTTATCCTGTATGACAACCTTCCTATGCTAGAAGGGTATTTTGATATTTCAAGTCCAAATGTATGCTTTCAGGAATTTAATAAAGGATTAAACCCTACAGAGGTTTTAACAACCAAGTAAGAAGCAGGAGGTATTTTCTGATCCAAATCATGTATCTTTCTATGAAAAAAAAAAAATAAATTTTTTTCTTTGGCTATACAACAACAACAACAAAAAAAAAACACACACACAAAAAACCCCAAAACCAAACAAACCACCAACCCACAACAAAACAACCACGCACCCAGCCAAGCTAGGACTTGAGAATCTGAGGCAGTAAACACACATTCTCATCCAAAATTCAGGTAAATTAAATCCCAAAATCACTTACGAAAATAAACTGCAGAGGAGATGGAGATACTTGGTACATCGGCAAGGTGAGAAGACACACACTGAGCAGCAGCTCCTCATACATTCCTTGTATATAACATATACATATATAAAGATATACATATATACATATAAAGTCACCAGTAACATCTGCTGCCTCTCAGCAGCTGAAAAGTACTAACACAGCTTAGATTCTTCCTCATTCAGTATCAAGGCCATCACTGCACCCAATGATGCAAAACTTCCTGTCTCAAGCGTGCATTTTGTCAACTTGGCATTTTTGACCATGCGAGCATCTGAAGTACAATAAACAACCCATTGCTAAATCTTCCTAGAAGTACCTCATTACAGACTGACACAGGTATCTCAAATTTAAAATGTCAGTGTGAGCAATTTGAAATGTGTTTCAAAGTGCAGCAGTCATTGCTAGAATGATTTAAAGGCAAGTACATGGGAGAAAACTTGTAAGTGTCTCCACTTGTAGAATATACTTCAGCACAACTTCATATTAAACACTACAGGATTTACAAGGATGAGCACTATCATTATCATAGCAACAGAAAGGATTCAAATAGGACTTGTACCTTCCTTGACAAAGTCAAAGATAATCACAGCAAACCCAGTTCCTCAATTCCAGTAGTCAGGGAACAACTTCCCTCCCTTTACATCAAGTCATCATAAGAACAAAGATAAAGCAAGGAGAAGAACAGAAAAGCTGAAAGAATTAGGCAGCAAAAGGCCAGAAAATATTGTCTCATTGCATTCTGATTGGATTTGTTATTGTAGAAGGCTTTTTAAGTCAGCTCCCAAACAACATTTCCAATATTCTTTGAGGGTGACAGAGCACTGGAACAGGCTGCCCAGAGAGATGGGTGGAGTGTCCTCTCTGGAGACATTCAAACCCCACCGGGACACATTCCTGTCCAACCTGCTCTAGGTAGCCCTGCTTTGGCAGGGGCGTTGGACTAGCTGATCTCCAGAGGTCCCTTCCAAACCCGTATCATTCTGTGGTTGGGGCCAGAAGAAACAGTAAAAAAAAAAAATCTTGTTAGTCATACTGATTATTTTTAAAGCAATTAGGATAAACTACCTGTCATGGAAGTGTTTTACATACTTAATTGCAATACAGACACCTGGGGTAGCAGATGATGATAAGCAAAGCAGTATTCCAATTTGTTGCTAATGCAATGTGATCTAGCTGGTCACTCAAAAAATACTTTCATTTGCATATAAGTAGGTGTAATTTTACTATGGCTGATGATTTCACAAGACTTTGTTATTCTTTCTGTATTCCAAACCTCGATTGAATTCTCAGTGCTGGACTATAAGAAAGAACACTCTTCTCTGACCCAAACTAAAGTCTAAAACACATTTTGCAGCTCTACAGATCACACAGAACTTTTGCAAGTACCAAGTCACAAACCAACATACCCAACGAAAAGACCAAACAGCAGTCACTTTATTACTTTGCTGTTTCAACCAGCTCCTTTGAGTTTAGCAATTGTTACCATCAGTAGAAGTGTGAAACGGCTTGACAGTTATCCTGAAACAGAGTTTTAACATCTCTTGGCCAAGGCTTCCAAAATGGAGAGGAATCTTGGATATCATTAACTAGCTTGATCTCTCTCTAAAGCACTTCCCACTAAATAACACTGAAGATGTGAAATGATGAATAATGCCAGGAAGAAGAGATTAATATTAAAAGCTGCAAGTCAGCAAACTGAAATAATCCTGTATCAAAGAGGTCAGAGTAGTAATAAAAACGCTCTTTAAGAAGATGGGGAATGGCAGTAACAGCACCACTATAAAGAGATTCTTTAAGAGATACTTAGAGAAATTAAATTCTATCCTCTACAATTTACTATAGTGGACTGCAAACAATATATGACAGGTAAGAAGAAAAAACCCAAAAACGTGTCCAGTCTTTCGAATAAGGAAGAACTGAGCATACAATAAAGTTTGAATGTCATACAAAACATACAGTATGACCACCAAATTCAGTCAAGATTTGAGGACAAAGGTGCAACTAGAATTTACAACATGATTAGATATTTATACAGGTAACAGCTACTGTTAGAACATCAAGTTGGAAAAATAAAGCAAGACCTCCATAAGATGTTTGGTGTAATCTTGCACAACACATACCCAATGGAGCAATCAGATTTAAATTTCACTAAGTATATAGTGATATATGTACTTCAATCACGCTTTAGGCAATGCAGTCCCACCCACACATCCCCTTTGCCTACCTGCCCCTGCCTCTACACTGTCCCAGCCAACAAACTTTCCACAGCAGTGTGCTGACCCAGATCAGGGATGTGATCTGAAGTTATTTTGTGTTGTAGTGATTTGGGGGTTTTGTTGGGTTTTGGTTTTGTTGTTCTATTTTGGGGTTTGTTTTTTTTTT
>VXBJ01003125.1:71581-89032 GCA_013400055.1 Nycticryphes semicollaris | reverse complement strand
GAAGCAGCAAAATAGAGGAGGGTGGACTGAGGGGGGGGCGGGGTGCCGTGGGGCTGCCTGAGCGTGGGGATCCCGCAGCCTGGTGTCGTGAGGGAGAGTTGGGACCGCAGGCCAGGCGTGGCCCTGCCACAACCCCACATGTGCGTGTTTTGCTTGCTTGGCATGACAGATCTCACGGGTTTGTTACTCCCAGATACATTGTAAGTATTCTAAGTGGTTCGTCAGCACATGTTCTTTGTCCTTGAGACTTCCTTAAGCTGCTTATATTAAGCATACGTACCGCTGGGCATAACATGCCATACTGTCGAGCAGCTCACCAAGCAGCTAGGAAAAAACAACCTCTAATGGACTTGTCCGTGCTGTACGCTGCTTTCTAACTGTTTTCAGTCTAAATATGGGGGAGAAACAGCGTTAGTTAGGCCGATGGACAGTGTTTTGTACTCCTTGGGGGTTTAACTCTCTTATTTACATGGTCTCTAATATTGTCGTACCTGAGAGAAACACAACCTTTGACTTCCATATCCACACAGTACCAGAGTGAGAGGAGGGAGTTTTTATAATTGTGATTTAATAGGTAAAGTTGACAGAGTCAGGGTTATGCTTGTGTCTGTTCAAGGGGGACTATGCTCCATAAATACTATGTCTTTGCAAGATGTTGTTGCTGTTGTCAGGAGAGCTAATAATGCTGATGGGCAGGCAGAGCTCAGCCTCTTTGAGCTATTGCCTGCCAGAGCCTTTCCTTCTTCTACTTCTGTATCTTGCGCCTGCCCTCATCCACTTTCCATTCCCTGCTGGTAGGAGCCACAATCATGGAATACCACATACACCATGTTCGGCTTAGTTCTATTTAATGCTGGTTTTCTGTAGAAGGGTGGTATTTATGATCATATTCCCTGCTTGCCTATATATGGTTTTAATTCTATGACATCTGTGCTAAAAAAATAATTAACTCTGATCCATTTCTCCTTTGGGTGCTTGTAGATGCTGCAACTACAGAAAAGTAGATGTCTCGGCCATCAAAGTCCAGCAACCCACAGACACAAACCTATAGGAGACTAAACTGCAACAAATTTAAGGTGCATGGAATTGTTAATTTAAATATGTCTGGTAGGGGAAATGGTTGCAGCCAAGTTGCCTGAAGATCAACAGTGTGAGACAACCCTGTCTCTATACGCCGTTCACGATTTTTATAATATCAATGTTATAATATCATTGCCCCATCCCTGGAAGTGTTTAAGGCCAGGCTGAATGGGGCTTTGAGCAACCTGCTCTAATGGGAGGTATCCCTGCCCATGGCAGGGGAGTCAGAACTCAATGATCTTTAAGGTCCCTTCCAACTCTAACCATTCTATGATTCTATGATTGTTACAATTTTAGCAGTGGCTTGCTGAGACCAGTGTAGAAAAAACAACCAGGTGAAGTTAAAGAAGTAAAATTCAGGTCACAGAACTTTTAGACTGGGGGGAAATAGTATGCCAGCTTGGTTTTCAGGTGGTGGGAACTGGTTATGAATTTGTTGCCAAAATTCTGTAGGTATATGAAAAAAATCCATTCTTCCCTCCAGCAAGCCTGGCTCATAATCTTAGAGGCAGTGAAAATGAGAAGGAGGGCAGGGAAAGGAGTCTTGCAGGCTGAATTTTTCTTTGTTAGTGTTTTCTAATATTCTAATATTATAAACCCAAGTGTAGTCAAAATGGATGGTTAGATCAAAGCGCCAAGATCCATAATCATCCTTTTAGTAACTAAAATTAACCTTCTCTCTTATGACTCAGAGACAAATGGTGTGTTGATTAACAACTTGGGCAGACATCTGGCAGGTTGGAAGTGAGGAAGGCCACCATGTGCTTTCGCTTCAGACTTTTTAAAGCACAGAGGTCACCCCTTGACTGCAGTCCAGCGTCATTACCTTCGAGGACTGTGTGGTCTCATGGGGTAGACAACTGGGAAGCGCACCCAAAGTAAACAGACCAGGTCCGTCTGCCACACGGGACCTTGGTGCAGGAGACAGGTTACAAAACACTGAGTCACAAACCGTGCTGCGGGGGAGTGGGGAAATGGAAGCTCATTGCATTTACACGCAGGTGAATGTGTTTGCTGAGATGAGAGGACAGGAGATTCACACCATCTGACAAACGCCCCTAGAGCATGTGCGCACACATCACTTCCCTGATTTATAACACTCACACTGCGCTCTCAAATAAACCGTTCTCCTGTTTTTAGCAGGATTGAGATATGTTTGGTTTGACTGATTTAAAATAATCGCTTGATGTCCTAATGAGCAAAATCTTACATATACCTTAAATACTGTAAAATGGTATCTCTTTAGAACAAAATGCAGAAAGAGAAGCTGCCCGAGCCACACAACAGTTCTCAGCACCTCCACTCACAGAGAATGATGTAACACTTATTCATGTTTTTGCAGGGACTCCTGCAAAGTACTTACTCATGATAATCACCATACATACAGATTGCATTTTATCTCCAAATTCAAGAGTGTTAGTAGGAAAAATTGATTATATGCCACCACTTATTAAAAATAAAACCAACCCAGATGTCTATTGTAGTTCATTTACCCTTCATTTACACTAGGAAGCTCCAGCTTTGAAATGCTCTCTGGGTATTTATCAGAGCTTATTGAAGAGAAAATGCACTTGGGAGAAAAAAAACAAGCCAACAACAGTTCACTTGCATGATTCATTTCTTAGACTTTTGGATGTTTCATTTGCTTTTCATTCCAAATGTGTACAGTTTATTATTATTAATTGTGTATTTGTATTGCTGTGTTGTGTGGAGGCCCTAATCAAAACTGGGGTCCTGCTGTGCTGGATGGTATGCCAAACTCTACACACTCTAGAGATCTAGTTTACAAATGAACTGGAAGGCCTGATTGTGCAGGGCACAGAAAGCCTCCTGCAAACCAGTGAGAAAGCTGGATGTGTGTAATTTTCAGTGGGAGTGGGGGTCCCACCACACGTTGCAGAAGGTACCCCTGAGTGCCAGCTGCAGAAATAATCTCTTACTTAGAGAATGCGATTCTGTTTTGCTGTAAGCAGCACATTTTTGTTCATGACCTTCTGAAGTGTGACTTTCTAGCATTACAGATCAAATCCTTAAAGTCCAATTTATCCTGACTTTTTTTTTTTTAAAGTGTGTATGGTTCAGTTCAGCTCAGTTCTGTGGCACACAGGGCAGTAAATCATGGCTCAAGAAAAGCATAGAATACTTTAAAGTATTACCTCCTTATTGCTAACTAATAACTGAATCCTCAAGGGCTGATGATTATTATGTTAAAAAAGCTTCATTTTTATCAGTAATAATGGTGAGATTCTGCAAATATATAGGTCTGGACTATTACTTATTCTTTAATTTTATTTTTTGTGTGTTGTCTTTCTTACTAGCCAAGCTTTTTTCGCTACCTAAATCTACTAAGAGGCATTCACCGTACTCATATAGACATTGCTTGTTATACACCATCAAACAACCCCTCGAATAATAGACTGAAGTTGACAGGCAAGCCACAATAATTGCATTTCTATAATCGGTGATGGCAGAGCAAGAGATGCCCTTTCTTGCATGAAATGGGAGGTGTAGAAGCACAGCAATGACGGCAGCATGCTCTTTCTGCTCTGATTTTGCTTGTTCCTTGAGTCACCAGGACTTCAGGCAGAGAGGAGGAAAGCCCTGTGATCTGGTGAGAGAGGAGAGGAAGGGAGGTGAGGGAAGATGATTTTGTTTGCTGTTGGCAAGAGAGAAGGGGCAGCCTTGTGGCAACTGTGGTGGGGACTGCCACAGAAGTTGCTGCTGTGGGATCTCTGCCTGTTGTGTGAGGAAGAAAACAGGCGTGCATCAGGAGCCTTTGAAGCAGGAAAGAAAGAAAAGGAAAGGAAGTGACATTAGAGTCCCATTTTAAGGTAGGGAAGGCTGGGGACAGGCATCTGTGAGCACCTCAAAAGTTGAAGAAGAGGTTGTTGATGTCTGTGGGCTGACAATGCTGGGCATTGTCTAGGCCACTAGTGCCTGTGGCCACTATATTTAGAGAGACGTGCCTGCACTGGGAGACATGATTCAGATCTCAAATTTATGCACATAAAGATAATTTTTTCACTGTGTGACCTTTATGTAGAACCACAGAATCACATGGGTTGGAAGGCACCTTTGAGATCATGGAATCCAACCATCGACCTAACATTGCCAAGTCCACCACTAAACCATGTTCCTCAGCACCATGTCCAGCCGTCTTTTAAATACCTCCAGCAGCTAGCTTCTGCCCATGCACAGGGAAAATCTCTCACTCTGATCACCAAGGCATATCCTAAAAGGAACACGACCTCCTTTTAAATCAAATGTCATTTGGATTAACCTTTACTTGGGTCCTGAAAAGGGTTTTGTTATGTGTAGGGTTTGTTTGTTGTTACTGATGGTACAGTGTCACTGGTGCTTTTGAGGAAGGTATAATCACCCGCCTTGTGGCTGCATTCCTTGGTAACTGCTCTTTGTAATTTGTCAGTGTAGAGAAAAATGCCAAATCCAAACCACTGCTGATGATGGCAATTGCTTGCCTTGGCTGCGGATACCTGCGCTGCTGGGCTTCTCCTACCACTCAGTGCTTTATCAAATGAACCCTTTTTTTTTTGCACAGAACCCATTTTGGTGAGCAATGTGCATAATGTACGATGGTCCCTGAATAAGCAGTTACTCAATTTATTGATCTCTCCTCACAGTTCAGTACGGCACTGTGCCTGCTTTGCTGTACGCTTCAACCCCTGCTTTAAATGCAGAGTTATTATCTTCTTAATTCCCTTCCTGTGGCATCTGAATGCTTCACAGATTTTCAAATGGCAGTTGTTACATCCACCCTGTAGATTACAATGTGAGGCAGAGGATTATTCAGGTGGAGAATCTGCTTCTTGTGCGGGCTCAGTTAAGGTACACGGTACTTACCAGTACTGTAGCACTTACTGTGTTCAGTGCGTTTCCCGTTCAGTTGCAGCTCTGAGTCTGCCCTTTTGCAAATTTGGCACCAAGATTTCAAGCCAAGAGGTCAGAACATGGAGAACTAACCTCAACTTACGAAAAGTCTAAGTGATCAGCTGATTATTACATGGCAATTCTTTGGCAGAGGCAAGGTTGGACTCCCAGGAGAGCACTTAGCTACGAGACCATCCTTTTTTCTTCCTGGAATTGCTTGCCTCATACTATCTGCACCTTCCAACTTCTGCAACATGCTGAGCAAAGGTCAACATACTTTTTATAACGTAGATCCCCGATTTATACACAGAACAGGTCCATCCTGTAAGTTATCTATCTGGTTAGACCCTGCTATGACCCAGTTGGATCTGGATGTGGTAAAGTGCAGTTACTGACGTTAAAAATAGTTACCCATTGAAACCCAGGTACAGCTTTTTAAGTAACATAGTGTCAGCTAAATTTGTAGCACTGGCCAGAATTTTTATTTATGTGCTCAATGTATGGGCAAACTAACTAACTGATGAGGAGGTTCATGCTAGAAAGATGACAGTAGATGATCAGTGGGAGAATACATGATACAAGAACTAATGACATGCATATAAAGCCTGTGCTTTGTATTCAAGTTGCTGAACTGGTAATTCTCCTGAGATGTTGCTTGATCAACGGCGGACAAATCTTGCAAAGTTATTACTGCTACTTGCTCTACTGCCTTGATAAATAAACCTGGATGATGAAGCTGTTGTCAAGCTGCCTGGTGTCTGGACAAGACTGAGTGAGTCTGGTTTCTGAAAGAGGTAGGGTTAGACAATCAATCAATCATTGTCAGTGAAAGAGCGATGCTAACAACACCTTCAGATGCTGAAAGTTTTTGGAGTGCCACGTGAGAGCAACAGGCAGAGTAGGCAGCAGTCAGAAGGAGAGGCGACCTGGAAAGAAGCAGTCAACATGATGGAGATCTCCTAAAACCCCAAAGAGAGCTGAGCACAGTAAAGGATTTCTCTTAATCAGCAAAATTTTCCTACTGTCAAATCTAAATCTGCCTTACTGCAATTTAAGTTCACTACTTTTTGTCCTGTCAGCAGCAGACACAGGGAACAGATTATTCTCTTAATCTTTGCAACTACTTTTATAGGACAAGTCTGGAAGAGAGTCACCTTGTCCCCTACTGCTCTTTTTAGAATAAACCATTCCAATTTCTTCAGTGTTTCCCCGTGGATGTGTTTTGTAGTCCTTGAGCGTTCTCCTCACACTTCTTTGTTGTCTGTGTGATTAGGTCTTTCTTGAAGTACAGGTCCCAAACTGGAATTGCAGTGCAGGTTTTACCGGTAGCACGTGCTGTGGGGGACTCCTTCAAATCCTTCACAGGCAGTGCTGTTGCATGTATCTCCCAACACAAACACCCTTTTCTCCGGCAGTGTAATGCCGACCCAGGTTTAATTTGTCATTTAGTGCATCTCTGACATTGTCTTCTGCAAAATTATTAAGTAAGCCAATTTTTTATCTTCTGTTGTGTTGTCCTGTCTTTGTGGGTTGGTTGTCCTGGGTGCAGAATATTCTGTCCTTTGTTTTTTGTCTAAATTTCTCCTCGTTTGTGCTGAATTGCCTGTGGCTGAGACAAGATGGCTTCTTGTTACACACATCTCCTGTTCTTTCTTCGTTTTGGGTTACCCTGCAACTGTGCCACTCATATTTTTCTAAGGAAGTACCAATTTTCTGAGGCTCCTTTTCCCCTTGGGCATATTTTCCTTAGGATATGTGAGTTTATTGAATGTCATAGAAAGCAGAGTTCATGATCTTTATTTTACTGTTCTTCCTCACTCCCTTAATGCAAATGAGGAACACTGTTATTTCATCGTCTCCTCTCTACATTCTCAGCCAGATCCTCCCTACTGCTTGCAATCAAATGGAAAGTGACCTTCTAGCTGTAATCCAAATAAACCCAAATAAACACATCATCATCGCCTTCCAAGAGTTTAATGGACAATGTGTTCTGTATCTTTTTTTTTCCCCTAATATATGCGCAGATGGCAAAGTCTTCATTATTTCCAAATCTGGAGCTTTGGCTGATTCTCCTAGCTGCTCTGAAAAAGCCTTGTCTGCATTATTTGTCCTGTTTAGTGTCCCTGTGGCACCACTCTTGTGCATTTCCTTCTTCATCGTTATCCATATGTTAATATTACAGTAACATCGATTATCCCTCTCCCAGTTGTGCAAATTCAGTTGTAACTGGGTTATTGTATTTAAGGATCTCAGCATTTTTCATCCCTGTGTTTCTTGCATTAATATACGTATATCTAAGATATTTGGGGAATTGACTCACTGTCCTTCACAACTTCCTTACGATCCTTAAGAACACAAAGCAAAGATACTGTCCCCACTTCTTGACAAGGTGGACTGAAGATCTACCCAGTAATTTGTAGAATGGTGTTTCAGTGCTCAGAAAACCCAAGTCCTGATGCTGCTACCATTTATGCAGAAAAATGCTCATTTCAAAGATGTGTCTCTCACTTCCTAGCCCTTAAATCAAAACTGGAAGAAATAAACAGAGTACAAGCTGAATTCCCTGCTGCCGCATCCTCACTCTTTGTACCTTGCAGTTGCCTCTGATCCCTTCAGGCTCTCTCCTTGAAGTATCCTTGGCATTGACATGGATGAAGAGCATGAGGAAATAATCAGTGAACTGGTGGGGTTTCCTCATCTCCTTCCAGGCATTTGAATGTGCTTCTCTTGAGGAGCAGGACAGAGTATTGTGTGGGTCTGCCAAGTTCAGGAGAGATTGATGCCACTTTTTGTTTCCTTGCTGGAGGTTGTGTGTCTTAGGACTTTTGGGGAGTGTGGCTTTTCTTCTTTCCTCCTCAGTGCTAAATTGTTGCTTGCTGCCTGGACCGTGGCTCTCTGACTTCAGAAGCAGCTGACATCTTGGAAGAGCAGCTTTTTGACCCCCAGCTACTGTTGCTTCTGCAGTCTACTCCAGCTGGCCAGCTTTTCTTCTCTGCATGCTGACCTTAATGAAGAGTTTGAGAAGCAAATAACTTCATTAGAAACTCCTGTCCAGAGTTGCTCTCAGACTATGCATGAAGACTCAAATCCTGGAAAGGAGGAAGCTATGAAGCACTGACGGAGGAGTTTTTTGCTTTAGAAGGCTTCTGAGAGAGAGGTGTATGAGAGACCAGAGTTGGCCATACCACTTCTGGGACTGACCCATGTTTTGCTTCCTGACAGTAGGGGTGCTGATGATCATACCAGGAAGATCTGTAAACCCACACCGAGCCACAAGGCATTTCAGCGATAAAGTAAATGTTATTTAACAGGTTTTGGTTAATAATGAACAGTTAATGAAAACCTGTAAGTCCTACTATGAGATCTGAGATGATGTTAAGTGTTAGCAAAGTTTCCTCTTAGGAAAGAAAAAGGAGGAAAAGTGGATAGAAAATCACACAAATACTGACACTCAGGTTCTGATGAGTTTTTTAAATATGAAGGTAAGATCTGAGGAGATCATATATGAACTCCCATACATTGTAGTGGGATCCTGCTGTTTTCACAGGATAAGTGTTGGGGATGAGGGACAAGTTATCACAACTGAGGATTAGAATTTGCTGCACCAGCTTTGCCATACATATAGAATGAGTAGTATGCATATATCCTATGAAAAGCATTCAAGCCAACACAAGGGGTTACAGCAATTACCCAAATGAGCTGGTTGCCCCGGAAGCCCTTTTTAAATAGAAGTAAGTTAAAGCTGTGTCAGATGTATGTTCTTTGTTCACCAACGGTTCATGGGTCTCTGAATGCAGAATACAGGTGCGGATCTTAACAGATAAAGTCAACCCTGGATGCAGTAAACTGAAATGGATAGAACATCACAGTGGTTTAAATTATAATTTGTTGAAAGTCTGGTTTTGCTTATGTTTCAAGCTTTTGACTCCACCTCCCCTTTTGCCTTTGAAGTTAGCATTCATTGTGCACTGATTTTTTTTTTCTCCCAAGCACTTTCATCCTCTGCCCCAGGCCATCCCGTGTACATGGGAGTAGACCTGGGCAAAAAGGCTTTTTCAAAATCCCTCCTTAAAATTAACTTCTGCTATGAATCTTACGAGCAATGGTATACTGCTACCACTTGCTGTGCTGCATATGGCATTCGCTGTTAGGACTCACTTTTCCCACAAAGTGTATTTTTATTTTTTTTTGGGCTCAAGTTCTGCCCTTTAAAAATAAAGGAGCCTGCTGTGCCAAAAGGTGTTACCTTGGTAAGACCAGCTTTGCTTCTGTAGACCCCTGCAGCTGCCTGGGGATGTGAAAGCAGAAGCTGTTTGTGCAAGTGGTGTTTCAGGGCCTCTGAAGATTTTGTTGGGATAGTGACTCCACCAATTCCTTTTATGATATTGGGGAACAAAAATGAATTGATGTAGGATCCTGATAATTTCTGATTCTCTCTCTACTTCACTTTCTAAGAGTTGTTTTATTTGGCCTGTTTCGGCTGCAGTGTAGCTCATGCGGTAGTTTTATGTCGATATATGGATAATCTTGTGGCAAAACATCTATTGGCAGTCCTTACCCTGCTGAATTAAACCTGTGCTCTGGAGACACCAATCCAGGACTGGGCACTGTGAGCAGAAGTGTTTTCTCACAGCAGCGGAGCTAGTGCAGCCAAGTTGTTACATCCACACGTCACTGCTCGGGGGCATTAACCTGACTCTGAGAGCAGTACAGATGTTTAGCAAGATGTTGGGCATTTCTGGAGCTAACGTCATCTCTACCAGCTGAGGATTCTCTGCATTTCTTTGCTGCTCACCAGAGACGTGCCCTTAGATTTCTATGGGCAGAATCCACTTTCAGTCTGTAATTCTGCAAACAGCAAACTTTGGGTATACAAGCAAGCAGTGCAGGCAGAAGACAAAGATGTCAGAGATCATCCACTGAAAGGAATGACCTGGCTCTGGACTGGGCCCCAGATTACATCATTATCCAGAGATAAATGTGGCAATTACTTTGTGATGCCTACCCACAACAGAAGCAAAAAGCCAAAAGGTTATATGCTCTTGGGATCTGATGGAAAAATAGAAATGTGGTGATTTAAAAAGTATTAAGTGCAGTGACTTTCAGTGTAGGCACAGTGCATTTCTCCACATTGGATGAATAGGTACTAAGATTTGCTTGCTTTTGCCAGAATTCCTCCAGCTAATGAGTACCAGCCATTGGGACCAGTTTTGTGTCTTGTCCACAATCCAATGTGTTGAACAATCATACCATGGGCTGTCTCCTCCTTCTGTCTGGGTTGGCCCAGTGCCGCTGTCTTCAGTTGCACTGTGCCAGCTCATACCAGCTCGGACTCTACACTAGCATTTGCTTGTTCATCAGATTCCGAGGGAAAAATATAAATAGTACTTAGCTCTCTTGCTGCTCCCTACAGAAAAACTAGGGAGTCTCATCTTCATTTAAACAGAAGGGAAAAGTCAAATGCTGTTAAAGGCCTGAAATTTTAGTGTCTCAAAGTGAAAGAGCAAGGAGCTGATGTTGTCCCACTAAAATTGATAGGAAATTGTGCCACTGACTTGTGGGTGTGGGATGAATTCCCAAATTGAAATAAAGGCCTTTATGAAAGTAGACAAGTTTTCTGGGGAATTCAGCATTTCATTGCTTTTACCAGTGTTAGCAATATATTGATTATTTTTGAAATTACAAATAAAGGTAGCAGCCAGTTTGGGCCCTTACCATGTACAGAAATAACTTGCAAAAATGCTCAGCCTTTCTCAAAAGCAGCTGCTTTGTACTGAAACAGCTGTGGCCAGAAGCAGAGAGCCGTGTTCTGTACTATTGCCCCTGCACTGCCTAGGAAGGCTCATCCGGTCTCTGATCGGTTCAGTTGCACTGCCAGGTCCCCAGCGCGTCCCAGAGCAGCCTCACAGCGCCCTACAGTTCAGGGGCTCAAACTCTGAACTGGGACTTTGCTGGCATTTAGCTGTGCCAGGACAGCTGGTGGAATTCTAGCCTGGAGTGACATCAAGTAATCTTGTATCCCAGCTCTTCCACCACTTGACCTTATCGTTCGAGCTTACAGAACAAAATATATCATAGACTGTATACATCAAAAGCATAGTTGAGAATATCTTTTGTCCCGGGTTGCAGGCAAGTTTTAAGTTGTTTTTCATGTTACTTACATAGGTGGATAAAATTCTTATCCTTCAGGAGAACAAAACCAGATCAAAGTGGCTATATACCCAACCAGACGTAGATATCCGTGAGTCTGCTTTGTGTTGTGCAATGATTTAGTGCCATCTACAGTGTGAAATGGGTCTTGAAGACCAAAAGCTGTCAGAGGTTTAAACTGCATGCAAAGCAAAACAGCATGCACAAAATATTACCTTATGATTTTAAACCAAATAAAGACATGATAAAAAAACAGAAGAAATTAAATTAAAAGCTCAAAATGTATTATAATAACAGAAGATTCAGTGTTGTTTAATAAGATTTGTGGTTTTGAATATGCTTGATTCCATCATAGATCAATGTATTAATATGTTATGGGGTTATTTTTTTTTCTCAGCTCATTTATTTTTGCTATTGTTGATGGAACTGATCTTGAAGTAAATGACAAATGAAAAAGTCACCTGGTGCCTGTCTTAATAAGGTTTACACAACAACATACCAGACCCTCTCTGGGTCCTCTGGTGTCAGCCGTATGACTTATCTGGGCTTCAGAAGGAGACAATCAGGCCTCTGTTAAGTAAATCCTATTTTGTGGAGTTTTCCTTGTTAGTGCAGTCATTCAAAACCTAGAGGCACGTCGCCCTTTTTGAAGTGCTGTGCTCTTGACCAAAGCTGATGAAGATTTAATGGCCTTAACTTGTCACTTGTTACCTTATCCCAACACCTAGGAAGTTCTCTCCATTATCTCTTCTCTTGTGTGCTCCATTCAGGCAGTAAATAAAAAGGTTATTTTTTCCTCTGTATGATGATAAAATGAATCACTGCTTTCTCCTCTTGTACAAACTCACAGTGAGAGGGCTGAGCCTAGTTGCTATTCAGCCTTTGTGTATCATAAATACAATTTAGGATGGAGAATGAATTCCCAACAAATGCCTGTGGACTCATCCTAAACTCTTACACATATTGGCACTCAGGCTCTGAATCATCTCAAGGGTAACTTCCCCACTTCTGCAGTACCTGAGTGCCCAAGTGCAACCTCCCTCTAGTAGTGATCTCTCAGAAATGCTGACAGAGAATGACTTCTCCATTTGCTCTTAATGACATTTCTGAAATGAAATGGATTTTAGAATAGGAACTGAAGCAGCAGGCTCTGATTTCAAGATCCCTCACAACCTTCCTTGCTGCTCCCCTCGATCTCTTTTTCTCTTCTTTGCTTGTATTCCTCCTCAGTATTTGTAGGTCTCTGCAATTAGAGCCATTGTTTTCTTATGTCAGTGATATTATATTTATTGTTCTTAGGGTAAATCCACTGACAAAATCAAGAACATAATTTCTCCATGTGTCTACGCACTATGTGGAACAGGCTTATTAAATGCTGAAGCAATGCTTGCAGTAATATAATGTACTGCCCTTTCTACCTGGTAAATTGATAAATAATTAGAAATGCCAGTTTTCATGTATTAGTAGGGACATTGCTAAGTCTGTGCAGAGAGCCCACACCAATGAGGACAGCCTCATTGATTTTCTGAGCTTGGTGGCAGGATCGGGCATAGATTCATCGCATCAAACATCAGTGCTTAACCAAGGCACCTTTGTTAGGAGCACAGTCACTCTTAACGTTGCTAGAAGAAGAAAGATACCTGCATGGTAGATTCAGATCTTCAGTGCACCTTGGGAAGATCTATACAATGGAATAGAAAAATGACAGAAGGTATGTATGGTGTCCACGCTCCTAACTTAGATACCTCGACAAAGTCTGGGGGATTGAATTCACTGGAGACTCAAGTTGAGAGGAAGGACTAATTTTTTTTTTTTTCCAAAATAAAAATAGTTGTAGAATTATGATCAAGAAATTTGTTATGTCTGTATTCTAAGACACAAGAATTACTCAGCTGCTATTCTTAAAAGAAGGGTTATGTTAAAGAAGTACCTGCCTTCATTTTTCTTCTGCACAGAAACAACCTGTAAAATATCAAATACTGAGTAAATGCTCAAGGCAAAATTATATCTATAATTAGCTTGCAAACAGTTTGTTTATTCAAAATGCAGTGATGACTTGAGTGTTATTAAGCCTGCTTTGGCAGTGCTCTTGAGCAAAATGCAGCATCTGATTCCAGCTTGTGGTTCCTTTCTTTGATATACTCTTGGAATTCAGGAGTGTAATTCACTGAATGAAGTTAATGAGCTTTTCCACTATAAAATCGGCTCAGCTCTGCTGTCCCCAGGTGGCAGCGTTTTCACTGCAAAGGCACAAGAAGCCCAGGCGGCGGCTGGAAGAGAACCAGAACACCTGGCATGTAGGGCGCTGGGCTTGGGTTTACGCTGGGAGGCAGCTGGGCCAAGTCCCATCACTGCCTTCAAAAAACCACTTCCAGCCCTTTTCTCCCTTAAGTGCTTCTAAGAGCCTGTGCACCTTAGACAAGCATTCCTGTAAGGTTCAGAACAAAAAGATCATGAATTTATGTTAAAACACGTCTAGATTGGGTCTACCCTAGAAACAGACGTTAGAACTGTTTCTCTTTACAGAATTGGAAAGGGTGTTGTTCTGAAGCAGTGGCAAAGAGGAGAATGATCACCAAGTCCTCTATATTCTACTATACTTATTTTTCCCATACATTTATGGAAAAAATAGAATATTCTTCACATAAGCCACATTTATAAATATTAAGTATATTTAATTTTATTGAAGGCAGATTTTTTGATGTGTCCAAGCAGAAGAAATAGAATTGTTTTTCTTCCTATATAAAACCTATGGCAAGAAAGTTATATTAGAAATTGGCCCTGCTCTTACTTTTCTCATTAAAATTAAAAAACCAAACAGATAAAAAGAGAAACCTTTCAAAAAACTGAGGTAATTGTGGTTACTTCTTCAAATTAGATATAGGCTGAGAGAATTGGGGTTGTTCAGCCTGGAGAAGGGTCTGGGGAGACCTTATAGCAGCCTTTCAGTACCTGAAGGGAGCCTACAGGAGAGCTGGAGAGGGACTCTTTGTAAGGAAGGGTAGTGACAGGACAAGGGGTAACGGCTTTAAATTAGAAGAGGGGAGATTTAGATGAGATACTAGAAAGAAATTCTTTACTGTGAGGGTGGTGAGACACTGGAACAGGTTGCCCAGAGAAGCTGTGGCTGCCCCATTCCTGGAAGTGTTCAAAGCCAGGCTGGATGGGGCTTTGAGCAACCTGGTCTAGTGGGAGGTGTCCCTGCCCATGGCAGGGGGATTGGAACTTGATGGTCTTTAAGGTCCCTTTCAACTCTAACCATTCTATGATTCTATACTTAAATTTCGCCATAGTTCTAGTGGTTAAATACCACCATCAGTACAATTGTCCTAAATTTACACTGCTGTCAGACTTCTGTTTTGAATTCCTCTGTATCTTGATAACATCTTTAATCTTTATGGCAGTGGTAGTTCAGAAACTAGTTAACTCCAACTGAAATTTTTCATCAGTGAAAAAGCAATGACAATCAGAAATAGTCTTTCAAAGATAATATCAAGAGTTTTATTCGTGGAAGTATTACTAAAGATAGATAAACCAGAGAACCAAAAAAAAAAAAAAGTGATTAAAAATTCTCTCTCCAATAATGTCATTGGAGTTGTTTTATGAGGACTGAAGAAACTGCAGATTGTTAGATTAGTGATAATGAGTGATAATTTTCAGAGAAATTTCAACATGGGTCATAGTTCTGTATGTTCTGTTCTCTTTGAAATAAGGATTTCCATTTCAATGTCCAAGGAAAGCAAAGATTCTCCATGCAGTAGGCTTGGTTTCCTCAGCTGATATTCTAAGACAAAGTCCCATGGAAAACAGGGAGCAGTTTTAACTTCCTGCATACCTGCTTCAACTTTTTAAATAAAATAAACAAGCAATCTCATGCTGAAATAAAACTGCTGAGATGGTCTTACACTGTTATCTACAGTTTCCTCCTAGAAGCAGATGAAGAAGAAACTGAATTACAACATCAGAGGGTAAATGCTGTTGCTACACATCTTAGTTGGAAATGATTTGCCGAGGCACAGATGGGGCTGTTATAACCTGTATCACTGTAGCAGTAGGTAGAGAATCTGTCCTCTCAGCTGAGATGTGAGGAAATGGTACTAGTTAATGAAAATATTAAAAGGGGCCTCAGTAACTCAAGTTATTCCAGTGGTAGCAGTCTAAAGAGCAAATACTCTTAAAAGCAGGGCTCGGAAAGAGAGAAAGAGGAAGGAACCTGATCCAGTGGGATCAGGTATGTTGGGAAAAATACAGAGTGTATTTTTAAAGTAGCAGAGAAGAGGCAAGCTGCTGGATAAACTGTGCCAGAAGAGCTTTGGAGTCCTTCTGCCACCCTGAAAGGATGAATAACAAACCATGGAACAGCGAAAGACATTTCAAATCTACACGTCATGTGAGAAAACTCCTAGTGGTCACAAGGAGTGGGTAAGTAGCATCTGGAGGGCTGGCAGTGCAAGTATAGGTAACGCTGGAGTAGGCTGAGCTCCAGGCACTAAATGAGGCACAGACCGTGCGAGGAGCAAAAGGGCCAGTTCTGGGCCAAGAAAACAGCCGTTTCGGGGGGGACGGGATGGAGGACTTTGACAAATACAATTGACTGCAATGTGAAAATACACAGACTGGCTGTAAATGCTGGGGTGCAGCACCACTGTGAGCAGAAGACTATAGGAATGGAGAAGAGCAGTTTGGACTTCACAGCTGAGTAGTTGTCAGGTTCGCTAGAAAAATAAGATTATGTCTCATTTTGTAATGAATGTGCAGAAAGCTGGAAAATAATTGCCAAGCCTGGTAAGATTAATGAGAGCCACTGTTGCTACTGTAGGACAGTGTTTGATTGCATTTTAATACAGGAATTAATGCTTGGGAGGTCTGTGCAGGGCATAGCTGGAAGATGAAAGGAGAATCTCAGTATAACTCTATGAAGTTACAACTGTAAAGAAAGAGAAAGTTCATGTAGAAAGCATGAAACCCAAAAGCTAAATACCTGAAAACAAGTAGTAGAACTTGAAAACTGTTATTTTAAAATATCATGTACCATATATCTAGGGCAATCTCTTGGTGTTAGAGGGTCTGTCTCAGGAAGCTTGGTTGCTTCGGGTTATCCACTGTGTGCTTAGCTGCTATTGCCACAGCTGATGAACGCAAATCAATCTTTTTCTCTCTAGTTATTTTAGACACACCTCACAGACATATTTATTTCTGGACAAATTCTGTATTTGTTACAGACAGTTAGGATATTAAGTGTTTGGGGAGAATTTACAGGAAAAAAAAACCACCTTGCTGTCTCTTCCAACGTGAAACTGAGCAAGTAAATTTACTGAGATAACAAAACCACAGCACTGCTAACATACACGCCAGACCTGGCTGTTTAATCACTGATCCACTATTGTTTGTTTGTGTAGACTGCTAAGTCTTTGCTCTTCACACCTTGCTGACATACTATGCACATTCTGTCAAAAACCCTCAAGCTGAGGCTCTCACCACCACCACCACCGCATTACGGGCTGTCTCAGAAAAAAGCTTCTGATGTGTTCTGACGAGAAGCCTGGAGGAGGATGCCAGAATCGTCTGCTTCAGGCTTTGGTAATTAAGGGCAAGGGAATGCAAAGAAGAAATGAAAACAAAATTCATTTAAAAATGAGTAGGAAATCTAACAAGGTGCACGTTTACTGCAGCTAAGTGAAAATCTTCATGTCTGCATGTAACAAACAGATTCCCTTTTTAAAAAATGTTCATTCTGGAAATGGCACAATCTGTGTCTGGGAGAGGATTATTTACTTCCCTGCATCTTAACCACTGAGTGCAGAAGTAACACATTTTATACAGATGTGCCTAGACTGTCACATGTCTGGTTACTATTGGTGAAAGCTGACTAGCTATAAACCAGCCCCAGTTTTCAAGTCGATTGCTTAATTATCATGGTGCTGGTCCTGGGCTGGTAGCCCCTAAATTTGGGCTTATCGCCATGGCATCACAGCTCTTCGCCCTGGCATCACGGCTCTCCACCATCCATCCAGCTCTCCATGCAGAGGAGCGGACACATCCCTCTGTGCCTGCCCAGCTACTTCTGTTCTTAAATAATCTCCTGCCAGTCATGCTGGTCATTTCTGCTGTTGGCTGTTACCCTGTCACACATTCTGCTTTGATGCTGGACCCAGGCAGGTGGTTTGATGTTTCTCTGCTGTGAACGGCTGCTCTCCCAGCAAGCTGCTTCACAACTCTTTTGTACACCTGGATTAGCCATGTTTTAGGTAGGGTGTGGAGGAAGGAGATATTCTCTGCAGTGAGGGGCAGGGAATTATTTTATTTGAGGTACTGGTCATTTATGGGTCAGGT
>VXBJ01003125.1:57637-71250 GCA_013400055.1 Nycticryphes semicollaris | reverse complement strand
CCTTCCCTTCCCTTCCCTTCCCTTCCCTTCCCTGTCCTTGAGCTTAGGTAGGAATCCTGGTCCTCTCAGAAGAGCTTCCTCTCGCTGTTCTCTTCTGTATAGACAATAGAGGTTTTCTTCATGCCAGCTAGAAGCCAGCTCTCCCCAGGAATTTCCCTCAACTCCTTGCAGAAGTTCCTCTCCTCCACCACCTAGATGGCAANATCTCTTGGTGTTAGAGGGTCTGTCTCAGGAAGCTTGGTTGCTTCGGGTTATCCACTGTGTGCTTAGCTGCTATTGCCACAGCTGATGAACGCAAATCAATCTTTTTCTCTCTAGTTATTTTAGACACACCTCACAGACATATTTATTTCTGGACAAATTCTGTATTTGTTACAGACAGTTAGGATATTAAGTGTTTGGGGAGAATTTACAGGAAAAAAAAACCACCTTGCTGTCTCTTCCAACGTGAAACTGAGCAAGTAAATTTACTGAGATAACAAAACCACAGCACTGCTAACATACACGCCAGACCTGGCTGTTTAATCACTGATCCACTATTGTTTGTTTGTGTAGACTGCTAAGTCTTTGCTCTTCACACCTTGCTGACATACTATGCACATTCTGTCAAAAACCCTCAAGCTGAGGCTCTCACCACCACCACCACCACCGCATTACGGGCTGTCTCAGAAAAAAGCTTCTGATGTGTTCTGACGAGAAGCCTGGAGGAGGATGCCAGAATCGTCTGCTTCAGGCTTTGGTAATTAAGGGCAAGGGAATGCAAAGAAGAAATGAAAACAAAATTCATTTAAAAATGAGTAGGAAATCTAACAAGGTGCACGTTTACTGCAGCTAAGTGAAAATCTTCATGTCTGCATGTAACAAACAGATTCCCTTTTTAAAAAATGTTCATTCTGGAAATGGCACAATCTGTGTCTGGGAGAGGATTATTTACTTCCCTGCATCTTAACCACTGAGTGCAGAAGTAACACATTTTATACAGATGTGCCTAGACTGTCACATGTCTGGTTACTATTGGTGAAAGCTGACTAGCTATAAACCAGCCCCAGTTTTCAAGTCGATTGCTTAATTATCATGGTGCTGGTCCTGGGCTGGTAGCCCCTAAATTTGGGCTTATCGCCATGGCATCACAGCTCTTCGCCCTGGCATCACGGCTCTCCACCATCCATCCAGCTCTCCATGCAGAGGAGCGGACACATCCCTCTGTGCCTGCCCAGCTACTTCTGTTCTTAAATAATCTCCTGCCAGTCATGCTGGTCATTTCTGCTGTTGGCTGTTACCCTGTCACACATTCTGCTTTGATGCTGGACCCAGGCAGGTGGTTTGATGTTTCCCTGCTGTGAACGGCTGCTCTCCCAGCAAGCTGCTTCACAACTCTTTTGTACACCTGGATTAGCCATGTTTTAGGTAGGGTGTGGAGGAAGGAGATATTCTCTGCAGTGAGGGGCAGGGAATTATTTTATTTGAGGTACTGGTCATTTATGGGTCAGGTAATTTTTTTTGGTCGAAGGTGGTAAGTGGACTGAAAGTGTGAGAAAATGGGAGTGTGTAACTGGGGGTGCAAATAATTTGTGTGGAGAGGCATATACATGTGAATACAGGGAAAAAAAGACTGTTAAGGCCCTAGTAGATGGGAGGACAGTTAGTTATCTCCAATTTGCTTCACAGCACCATCACAGCAGAGACAGACTCCTCCCATCTGCTGGGCTCAGCAGCATCACTCAGTGAGCTTGTGGGAGGTGGCTGCATCACCCCAAGGTGCTCCTTTCCCAGAGAGGAGGCACATGCTCGCACTCCTGCTGGTGCTGACCCAAGGAGAGCAGCTCCCCAGTATGTTTTGTTTTGTGTTGGTGCTTCTTGCACCCAACTTAAAAATGAAGGGACTCGACTGCTAAGCAGAAGGACTCCTTGCCTTTATTGAAAAGAATTCAGCATCCTACAGGCTTTGAGCAATAGAAAATAGCCCAGGAGTGGGAAACTCCTCGCATCAGTAGTTACGGGCTGGTCAGGATACACCCAGCGATGGGCCCTATAATACACCATGGATCCCGACTCTTCCGCTTCGGGTCTGCCAGTTGGAGCAACCGCTGCATCCACAGCTCCCCACCTGAGGACAAAGTANTGTTCCCGAGAGGAAGGGAATGCTGTCACAGCATCCTCCAGACACACACGTCACAAAACCCCATTTCTGTGGGGTGCCCTGTTACAAGCTTTGATTGTAGTTCCCAGCACAAGTACTCCAATAGGTGATTACAGAAGATTTACAACTAAATTTTAGCAGCAACTCTCTCCCTTATTATATCAAGTCCCAATGTTAGTAGATACCCAGAGCTCTTGTATATGATTAGTGGTGAGCTGCACTACTGTAACTATTAAGTAAATAATACCATTTCTATATAGATTTTATTCATAAAAAGCTAAAGAGATAGGCACAAATTCTACTGAATCTGTAGGAAAATAAGAAATTTGCCATCTTTTTTTACTGTGTCTTTCATGCTTTTAAATGTGTCTTGTATAAGCATGTTTGTGCATGGCATGGACTAAGATAATTTTTTTCCAGCTGCCATGGGTTACTAGCACTCCGAGTCCAAACATGTAAAATAATCCTCTGTGGATTACTTTTTTTCCTTTAGAATCTGTCACATCCCTGGGATTATAGCTGCAGAAGTTCAATAATATCACAGAATTTGGTTGGCAATAGACTGATTACGCCGGGAGCATTCCAGTCTGTTTAGCTTTATTTAACCTTATTTCCTTTAATTTAGGAGACAGTCATTGGATTCTCAGCATTTTCACTGGCAGTTCTTGGACCAGCTGGATGGTTCCTGTGTCACCTTCCAAGCTATAAAAAGAAATAGAAAACATCCCTTCAAAATAAAGATCTGGAGGCTGCAATAAACCATAGTACTCCTAAATTGGACTCTCCTGAAAGGCTTGAAGGCCAGTTTACAAAAAAGTGATTCAAAAGTGGGTTCAGGTTTCATGTATGCCATGTTGCTTCCATAAGAAAAAATCCAGAAGTCAAGATAGAGAATATGGCTAACTAAAGTCCCAGTTCACTCATCACCATTTTTCAGTCCCATGCAGCAGGTCCCAGGTCAGAAAACTACTGCACATATTGTAGAACTGGACCCAGATATAAAATGATGTAGTGATGCAAAATAGTGGCAGGTCTACTCTTCCATCATCTGCTGCAATTGGAGCAGTCTGCATTGACTGTCTGTCACCATGTACTATGCAATCTTTTAACTAAACAAATGGGAGAATATACAGAAGAAAAAAATAGTACTTTCATTTATAATTCATCTCAGACAAAAACTCTGAGAGTTTAAGATGTTTTCTTGAAAGTTTATCTTTAATCTTTAAATGCGTTCTTTTGCTGTGTTCCCCCACCCAATCTACTCTTCCACCAGAATAAATGTTTTTCTGCAGGTCATAATTGTCAGATGCTTCAATTTCTTTTCAATTTTTAGATTAAAATCTGTGACATTTGAGAGATTTTCCCATGGTTGCTATTTATAATGATAAATACTTTGAAGTATAGACTATATTTGAAATAAATACAATATATACTACTTTTTCTGTTACATTTGTTACAAAGGAATGTCTTCTAATGATTTAATCTTTGTCTTGCAAAAAAAATACAGAATGTTAACCTTTTTTATGCTTAAGTATTAGTAGAATATGCTTTAGAATTCCATTAAGTCATTTGTAATGTCTAATATCAAACCAGATTCTGCAAGTAGGACTGTGAATGTGTAAAAGTGCTGTACCTCTAAAATATGATTTTTAAATAAATTTTCTCAGTTCCCTTCAGTCTTTTAACTGCAACTGAATTTTTCAGAGTGAGAATGGAGGCATTCTGACTGTTTAAAAAAAGTGGCAGTGGGTTAGTTTTTTGTTTTGTTTTCCCCAAACTATAGCTTTGTCACTGAATTGAACAGCATCATCTGAAAGCCTGGTTATGTATGTAGAAAGTTTCATGCAGATTTTGATGAGTTTTGGGTAGGCACCTACATTCCTGATACCCAGAGAAAAACCCACGCCAGTAACTGGAATATAGTGGGGCAAGTACTCTGTGACACCCGGCTCCTGCACACCCTGAGTGCATCCACTGAAATCAGTAAGACTATTTTGCAGAATCTTTTGTAAAAAAAATGTTTTTGAACATTTCAGTGTGCTTGCTTGTCCTGCATCTGATTTTACCATCCCTCTCGCAGCTAGTAATAACTACACAAATCAGTAAGTTACGACGTATCAGTTGTTGTACTTGTCCTTTTAAACTGTTGTGATGAATAATGCTGTCTGGTTATAATACGCACTTGGGGTATGTGAGTGAAGCCCTGAGAATTGCCCTAGATGAACTGTGGTAAAAAATCATCTGGTGTTTAATATCTGACAATATATATATAATTTTTAGGACCTACTTACCTAGAGGACTATTTAAAATGTAAGGGGTTTTTGTTGTTGTTGGTTTTTTTTTTTTATTTCCAGTCCACTTCAAGTATTTCTTCCTTAAAACTAATATGGATTAAATTTTACAGGTATTTTAAAATACTGCTCTTTTTTTATGTAGCCCTCTGTATTGATGGGTGGCAAATGGATCTTTAACCCTGCAAATGGAAGCTCTGGGGAATGTGGTGCACAGGCAACCAATACAAAAAGGAGGGAAGCCAGGTCATTGCAGGCACCTTTACTGCTGTTAGGGTGGCATGAGTGAGCTAATAAGCTTTACCAAGAGAAGAGGTTTTATGTTATGGCCTAAACAAGGGCTGGGCTGATAAATGCAGCCAGCGGTGCCTGGGGCTCCAGCTCCACCAGCTGTTTTTATCTCAGGCTTCCTTTCCTCAGGCTTTTTCTTTTTGTGGTCTTTTACCACAAAAAAAGACATTGAGGTGCCAGAGCGAGTCCAGAGAAGGGCAACGGAGCTGGTGAGGCGTCTGGAGAACAAGTCTTATGAGGAGGCGCTGAGGGAGCTGGGGTTGTTCAGCCTGGAGAAGAGGGGAGACTTTATTGCTGTCTACAACTACCTGAAAGGAGATTGTAGAGGGGTGGGGGTCAGTCTCTTCTCCCAAGTTACAGGCGATAGGACAAGAGGAAATGGCCTCAAGTTGTGCCAGGGGTGGTTCAGATTGGATATTAGGAGAATTTTTTACACTGAAAAAGTTATTAAGCATAGGAATGGGCCACCCAGGGAAGTGGTTGAGGCACCATCCCTGGAGATATTCGAAAGATGGGTTCACATAGTGCTTAGTGACATGCTTTAGTGATGGTTGGCTTTTTTTTAATCGGAGTTAGGTTGACGGTTGGAGTAGATGATCTTAAAGGTCCCTTCCAACCTAGATATTTCTATGATTCTATGCTTCCTGCAGCTCCCAGGGTTGTTTGATCAAAAAGTTGATGAGTTTTGCATGTCATCAGCAATGACTCGATGGGTACCACAGTGCCAGGGCTCTCTGAGCAGTCCTGAGATTAACGTGTGGACATCAGCAGAGCACTTGGCAAAGAAAGCCAAGAGCCACCCTCCTGTAATTCTACAGATGGGGAGGACCAAATGTGAAGCATTCGCCCAAGATCAGACAGCAGGTTAGGAGAAAGAGGAGGAGGAAACAGACTGTTGGAGGAAGGTTCCCTGCTGTGTTTCTCAGTGTATAGCTACATCAATGGTTTGCATTTCTTGCAGATGTGCCAAAGCTGGCTTTAAGCTGACTACTGGTCAGCACAGGTAACACATATATGCCTAAGGGAAGTGGCTTAAGCCTGTCCTTCCATCGGAGCATAAGTAACAGCCATTCCAGCTAAGAGAAGAGCCTTTATATGGAATTAAACTTTGGAATATTTACATGGTTTGTCATTATACCTTAAGAGGGAAGGCCTGAATGGCCTTTTTTTGCCACATTGTACATTAATGTCCTAAGGAGAATTTCCTCTTCTCCATCCACATCCACTCTCTCAGGGACACATCCACATCCACTCTCTCAGGATCTCACAAGGAGATCAACTCAGGCTGGTCCTGACAAAGAGGGAACGTATGCACTGGATCAGCCCTGTTATCTACCCATCCTCTCCTGGGACTCTATCAGTAGTAGCCTAGCACTGGTTATGGTAGAGCTCAGTCTCTGCCTTGAGTTTTGGTCAAGAACACTGAGGTGGTTGGGCAGAAGTTGTAAGAGGGATGAAACCTCTAGAGCCCTTGAAGTATCCCTGCTGGTGCACAGCAGTGCTTGGAGAGAGCAGGACACAACCTCCAAAGATGCACAAAAGCAAGGAAAACTTGTCAGCTTTCCCCAGAAAAGTGCCACTTCTGCCAGAAGTGCCCAGCAGATAATTACAAAGTCAGTGATGTCTCTGGGGCCACTGATGGTGATCACAGATGGAGAGACTTCTTTGGAGATGTGCTGCACAGTGAGGACAGTCAGGTGGATTCATGCTGACAACCCGGTGTGCTGCAGTACATATTTCTGCTAAAATCCTTGTTATCAGTCTGAGTAAGTAGAAGGAGAAGTGGCCATGGTGCCTTTCAGCCACTATATTGCCTCTGCTCAAGAATGGGTGCCCTGGATGATCTCACTCTAAATTTAAGAGACCTGGCAGTTTCTTGTCTTGGGTTCCTTGTCTTCCATGTTCATGTCTTAGCTTTTGGGCCATGATGCTGTGATAGGTTTAAGAAGGAAGGTTTTTTTGACACTTGTTATTCTAATTTCTAAAGCATTACTAAGTCAACAATGTGCATTTACTTTAACCATTTAGGTAGCTGGTATCATCAATTCTGCACTAGTCTGAGACTAAAGGTAAGAAAAAATATCAAGGACTTTTTGGGGAGATCTAATTTAGACAAGATGATGCTAATTTTCACAAACACGACACAGTAGCTGTCACAAATACTGTGCTTCTTAGATCTGGTAAAGCCAACCTCTGATTTTATAATGGTCTTAGTACATGCTCGTCAGGTTTGTGCTAGTTCTCTATTCAGGTCACCATTTATTTCTCAAAACACTGCTATGGCAACAAATTAAGTATTTTGTTCTGTTCACTTAGAAGCTAATGAGATTACTCTAGAAGAGAAATAAAGCGCATTTATCAGAGATTTTTTTTTACAGTGGCAGATACTGACAAATGTAATAATGAAGCTAACATCCACAGTTAATTGAAGTAATTGCCAGAATAAGAGGAAAATTACAGATTTGTAAATACAACCAAATGAACACTGTATTTCCTAATGATTTTTTCCCCCTGAATTCTTAATTATTCTAAATTGGGCAGGGAAATAACAAATATTAACATCACAAGCTGGCTACCCTATTGGGATCACAGCACCAGCAATGAGACCCAGAGCTCTTTACTCCTCAGCCTCTCACTTTAAATCAGCCCAAGCCACTGATGACTGAAATACATTTGTCACATGCCAGATGGCATAACTGGTTGGTGGCTTCAGCCAAACTTCTGATCACATCATGATCACTGACTGCCATGACTGCCAGCATCTAGTTATTCCATTCCATTCCATTCCATTCTCTACCCTATCCTATTTCTATCCTACTACACACCTTCCTTCTCAGGATAGGTACATTCCTGTCCTCCCAAGGCCAGATCTGGTTGATGTTTTTTTCTTTACATGCTGCTGTCTGATAGCAACACCAAAAGCAAGATAGGAAGTTTTCCCTTCAATTTTTATGTCTCAGTACAGAGGTTAAGAAAGGATATCTCCTCAGAAGAAATTATTTTCCTACACAAGGCTATACAAGCTGTCAGTAATATTGTGTTACTTTTCTGCACAGAAATGACTTTCTGTGAGCAAGAAGAGGTGCCTCCTGCTCACTGTCTCTTGGCTGTTGCTGGTTAATCCAAGTGTCTGAGCCCTCAGGAACAGCTCCAGAAATCATCCTGGGTTACCATCTCTGGAAGTGTTCAAGGCCAGGCCGGATGGGGCTTTGAGCAACCTGATCCAGAGGGAGATGTGCCTGACTATGGCAACGGAGTTGGAACTCGATGATCTTCAAGGTCCCTTCCAACTCTAACAATTCTATGATTATAAACTGTAGCATATCTGAGTTGGGCCTAATGACTCAATTTAATCCTGGATAGATTTTTTCCTCAAGGGATTATCTATTTCACCATCATTCATGAAGATTAATTCTTATAGAGAGCAAAGATTTATGAACAAATTAAATTTAATGGGGTCTAACTGTTGCTGTCAAATGCACAGGTTACAGTCTGGGGAGACTCCATCTGCTGTTTGAATCTGACACAGAGGAGGTCAGTCCCTACGTAGGTGCTGTTCAGGCGTTCCAGCCCCATACCAAGCACCTCACGTCTGGGTTAGGTTAATCTGGGGTAGTGGTAGATACCCAGAGAGCACCATGTGTTTTGAAAAGTCCTGAGTGTCCGAGAAGCTCACCCTCTCCTGCCACTGCTCCAGCTGACTCGTTATGTTTGCCTTTTCTTACTGGGATTAGTGCTGGCTCCTTAGTCGGACTGTATTCTTCCCTGCCTCCTTTATTTCATGGCAGAGCCTTCCATTCTGATAGATCTGTAGTGATTAAAGCAAGAGTTTGAGACATTCCAAGCATTTCCCCACCTTTGCTGTGATATCACAGAATCACAGAATCTTAGTGGTTGGAAGGGACCTTTGAGATCATCGAGTCCAACCACATGAAAAAAACAANGATATCCCTATCACAATCTAGTTAATGATAAAATCCTGTCAGAAACTGTGAGCAAGTTTCAGAAAATCGAGACATTGGCTTAGAATAAATTAGGTTGAAAGTTGGTGGTCTTTATTTGTTTTGTGTTTTTTAATAAAACTTATGTTTTTGAATAAAACTTACATTTACAAAGCATTTGCCTCTCGTGTAGGCATTGAAATCCTCATTTGTTTCAAACATTGTTTCTATTGCATCTGAGTCTTTGAATGTGTCAGGCAAGAATTAACTTTTATTTAACATTCAAATACAGATTCATGTAATCACCTGACTTGGAAGCTGAGCCTTTAAGAGAAACACCAGGAGAATGTATCAAGAATTGGTAACAGTGAACATCTCTGTATACAAACACATACCTATAAACAGATACATAGACAGATTTATTTTATATATACACATACACGCACTTTAATTTGTGAACAATTTAAGAAATGTTCTGTATGGGATTGAAGGTAGGAGAGCTTAGGATTTTGTATTGAGAAAGGATTACCTTACTAAAAGTAGATTTGTTAATGTCTGGAGATTAAAAACAAATGAACAACACTACATTTTGTGTCTCTGTTCAGAGTTGAATACTTGAAAATGTAATTCAAAGTGACAACAGTCACATAAATAGTGACTTCAGCTCTGGAAGTCTTTTCATTAATTTATTCCTTAATTTTGTTGTAATTGAAATTCACACTGTTATGGCAGACAAAATTTAGTTAAAAATCAGTACAAAGCACATGTTATCCTTCCCATTCATTCCAGACCTTATCTACCTTATCCTGCAAAACCCACAGTGTAAGGAAATACCAGAATTAAGTCTCTTCAGTCAGTGAAAGAGAGAAAGTGGTTTATAACTAATTCCTGTAAAAGGTATATATATTTTGTAGCTCTCTTGAATCTTTATCTTGAATCTTGAATATTCTTCATCTTAATATCCAGTCATCCAGCTGACTGATTTTCAAGGATCACCTTCAAGTGCCAGAATGGTTCCTCCCAATGTGAAGTCAAGCACAGGTCACAGAAGGCTTGCAAGGATGAACAAAATGTTCCTGACAAAAGTCAGATATAAAAAAGAAACGTACAAGTGTACAAGAGGTAAAAGCAGGAGCAGGTGACCTATGAGGAACATAGAAACACCAACCGAGTGTGCTGGGATGCGGTTTGGAAAAGCAAGGCCCACCAGGAATTGACTCTGCTGAGGGGACATGAGGAACAATGAGAAGGGCTTCTACAGAGACATGGATAGGAAGGATGGATAGGGCAGGGGACCTGCTGAAGAAGGACATGACAAAGGCCAAAGTACTCATTCTTCTTTGTTTTTTAGCAAGAAGACCAGCCTTCAGGAATTCCAGACCCCTGAGTCCAGTGGGAGATTCTGGAACAAGGAAGATTTATCTATCAGTAAAGGATGATCAGGTGGGGGACCACTTGAACAAACCAGGCACACAGAAGTCCATAGGACATGATAGGAAGCACACACGAGTACTGAGGGAGTTGGCCAATGTCATAGTAAGGGCAAGACTACTTTAAGAGAGTCCTGAGAAACAGAGGAAAGCAAACATCACTCCTACTTTCAAGAAACGCAAGCAGGAGGATTCAGGAAAATATAGGCCAGTCAACCTCAATTTCATCACTGGGAAATGATGGAGCAAATAATCCTGGAAACCTATTCTGAACACATTAAGGACAAGAAAGTGATTGGGAGTAGTCAGTGTGGATTTACAATGGGAAAATCATTCCTGACCAACCTGACAGCCTTCTACAACAAAATAACAAACTTCATGAATGAGAGGAGCGTGCCGTAGATGCTTATCTTTACTTTAGCAAGACTTTCATCACTGTCTGCCATAACATTGACATTAACAAACCGATAAAGTACGGTCTAGGTAAGTTGGCAATGATATGAACTGAAAAGTGGCCAAATAAACTGCCAGGCTCAAAGGGTTGTGATGAGTGGCACAAAGTTCAGCTGGAAACCAGCTGCTAATGCTGTACTGCAGGGGTCAATAATGGGGCCAGTACTGTTTCATGTCTTTGTCGGTGACCTGGATGATTGGACAACAGGCCTCTCATGAAGTTCAATAGGTGAAAATTCAAGTCCTGCATGTCAGGAGGAATAACCTAAGCACCAGTACAGCCAAGGTCAAGGGCTGACCAGTTGGAAAACAGCTCTGTGGAGAAGGACTTGGGGGTCCTGGTAGACACCAACTTGACCATGGGTCAACAGCAAACCTTTGTAGCAAGAAAGGCAACAGAACGCTGGGCTGCATTAGGAAGACCATGGCCAGCTGGTCAAGGGAGGTGATTATTCTACCCAGCTCTGCTGAGACCCTGTCTGGAGTGATGGGTTTCATTCTGGGCTCAGTAGTACAAGAAAGACACAGACATACTGCAGTGCGTCAAGGGAAGGGCTAGATAGTGAAGAGCCTGGAGTAACTATCATATGAGGAGAGGCTGAGAGGCCTGGGATTGTTTAGCCTCAATGAGCAAGGTCTTGGGTATGTCTTATCCTACCCTGAGGAGAAGGAATAAGAAGATTGACAGGCTGAGGGAGCTGGGGTTGCTCAGCCTGGAGAAGAAGAGACTCTGGGGAGACCTAATAGCAGCCTTCCAGTACCTGAAGGGGACCTACAGGAAGGCTGGGGAGAGTCTGTTTACAAAGGCCTGCAGTGACAGGACGAGGGGCTTTGAGCTGGAGAAGAGCAGATTTAGGTTGGATATTAGGAATAGGTTCTTTACTATGGGCGTGGTGGAACACTGGAACAGGTTGCCCAGGGAGGTTGTTGAGGCCCCTTCCCTGTAGATATTCAAGGTGAGGCTTGATGAGGCCCTGGGCAACCTGGTCTAGTTAGGGGTGTCCCTCCTGACTGCAGCGGGGTCGGACTAGATGACCTTTGGAGGTCCCTTCCGGCCTCGACCATTCTATGGTTCTGTGATTCTAAGATGCAGCCAGNCAGGCTGGAGAAGAGGAGGCTCCGGGGAGACCTAATAGCAGCCTTCCAGTACCTGAAGGGGACCTACAGGAAGGCTGGGGAGAGTCTGTTTACAAAGGCCTGCAGTGACAGGACGAGGGGCTTTGAGCTGGAGAAGAGCAGATTTAGGTTGGATATTAGGAATAGGTTCTTTACTATGGGCGTGGTGGAACACTGGAACAGGTTGCCCAGGGAGGCTGTTGAGGCCCCTTCCCTGTAGATATTCAAGGCGAGGCTTGATGAGGCCCTGGGCAACCTGGTCTAGTTAGGGGTGGCCCTCCTGACTGCAGCGGGGTCGGACTAGATGACCTTTGGAGGTCCCTTCCGGCCTCGACCATTCTATGGTTCTGTGATTCTAAGATGCAGCCAGATGACCCTCAGTGGTGCTCAGTGACAGGACCAGAGGCAATAGGCACACGCTGAAATACAGCAAATTTCACTTCAACATAAGAAAACACTATTTTATGGTGAGGATGGTCAAACCTTGGATCATGTTGCTCAGAAAGAGATTTTTATCAGTTGGTATGCAAGTTTTCCATTCCCCATTCATTTATTGTTAATAATGACTTGTGGACTTTCAGATGCCTACAGCTTTTTTGTGTTCTCTTAACAGAGTGCATATAGAGGTAAAAGCATATGGACATAAACCGTAGCTGCTTAAAAATGTTTCCAGTGGAGCACTGTACCCATTTTAGTAGGTGAATTCATGAGGATTGTGCTGAGAAATGGTGGCTTCTATTCAGCACACAGCCCTGAGAAATTAGTTCCCAGAGTGCCATGTTCCTGTATTTCCTCCTTTATGACATTTGTTCACAATTTAAAGCATGGGTCTCTACACTTGTATTCACAAACTAGGTGAATTTATCAAATTGTTTGGCCAAATAACAGATGACTTCTATCAGGATTTACTTGAGGCTTGGGCATTGTTTAGGCAATAAACTGCTTTCCATATATCTGAATTACATGCTGAAACATACAGGGCCTTGTTCAGTAAATGCAGGCATAGCTGTAATTTTCAAGCACTTAAACCAAAGGAGAAATTTTGCATGAGAAATGGAATTAATATTTTCTCAGGGCATTCATGCTTTTCAACCTGAGTGTTCTTAATAGGCTCACCTCTGCAGTATGTGAACATTTGGTGTATTTTAAAGGGTACCTATAGGAACTCAGTTCCTCTCTGTACACAGTTCCCTATTGTTCTGTAATGAGCAATAAAGCGGTTCAGATTGATTTGTTGCATCAACAGACAGAAATTAGAGATAAAGATGTGACTTGCCTTCAACAACTTATTTCAGTGAGGTCTGAAAGCCATTTTTCTATATTTCCATCATTTATATTTGATGTTGTGAGACCTAGTGGTGGGGGAAGTGGGGCTTGTAGCACAACATGACCTCCCTGGGCACTTCATTAAATTAAATAAATAGAAAAACTTTCACTGACTTCAGTAGGATTGGGTATCACATGTCAGTTTCTAACAAAAGAGTCAAGTTAAATGTTTACTCTTAAATGTTTAAGTGTAAAAGAGTAAACTTAAAATTTCAGGTAGCAACCTTTGGGATATTGCAGTGAGCCCAACAGGAAGGAGCAAAGCACAAATGGGAATGGGCCAGTGCTCTTTGCTTTGGTGAAGTACTGTTTAAGGGGATGGAGGAGCTGACTACTCTCTCAGCTAACTCATGCCTTTCAGTTGCTGATCAGTCCCTCAATCGTCACTGTAGCGTGTTCATCCCAGCCAGTGGTAATTGTTTAAGTTGGCTCCGCTCTCTCTCTCCAGGGCTCGAAAGCAGCAGAAGCAGTGTGAAAAGACCTACAGCCTCACGGAAATACATTAAGAGCTCTGTTTTGGACCTAATTAAGTGGTGTGGAAAAACATTGCACATTCAGTATTTTTAGAAGCTTGCTTTGAGAAAAAAAGCCAACCTGCTAAATGCCAGTGAACAGCCTCTGCCCC
>VXBJ01003125.1:39858-57484 GCA_013400055.1 Nycticryphes semicollaris | reverse complement strand
GCAATAAACTGCTTTCCATATATCTGAATTACATGCTGAAACATACAGGGCCTTGTTCAGTAAATGCAGGCATAGCTGTAATTTTCAAGCACTTAAACCAAAGGAGAAATTTTGCATGAGAAATGGAATTAATATTTTCTCAGGGCATTCATGCTTTTCAACCTGAGTGTTCTTAATAGGCTCACCTCTGCAGTATGTGAACATTTGGTGTATTTTAAAGGGTACCTATAGGAACTCAGTTCCTCTCTGTACACAGTTCCCTATTGTTCTGTAATGAGCAATAAAGCGGTTCAGATTGATTTGTTGCATCAACAGACAGAAATTAGAGATAAAGATGTGACTTGCCTTCAACAACTTATTTCAGTGAGGTCTGAAAGCCATTTTTCTATATTTCCATCATTTATATTTGATGTTGTGAGACCTAGTGGTGGGGGAAGTGGGGCTTGTAGCACAACATGACCTCCCTGGGCACTTCATTAAATTAAATAAATAGAAAAACTTTCACTGACTTCAGTAGGATTGGGTATCACATGTCAGTTTCTAACAAAAGAGTCAAGTTAAATGTTTACTCTTAAATGTTTAAGTGTAAAAGAGTAAACTTAAAATTTCAGGTAGCAACCTTTGGGATATTGCAGTGAGCCCAACAGGAAGGAGCAAAGCACAAATGGGAATGGGCCAGTGCTCTTTGCTTTGGTGAAGTACTGTTTAAGGGGATGGAGGAGCTGACTACTCTCTCAGCTAACTCATGCCTTTCAGTTGCTGATCAGTCCCTCAATCGTCACTGTAGCGTGTTCATCCCAGCCAGTGGTAATTGTTTAAGTTGGCTCCGCTCTCTCTCTCCGGGGCTCGAAAGCAGCAGAAGCAGTGTGAAAAGACCTACAGCCTCACGGAAATACATTAAGAGCTCTGTTTTGGACCTAATTAAGTGGTGTGGAAAAACATTGCACATTCAGTATTTTTAGAAGCTTGCTTTGAGAAAAAAAGCCAACCTGCTAAATGCCAGTGAACAGCCTCTGCCCCTTCACCGCAGTTCCTGGCACAGAATGCGCATCACCCCCGAATCATGGCAGCAGTAACTGGGATGCGCTGCCTTGCGTGCTGAGTGATAAAACTTACCTGTTTCCCTCCACCTCCACAGCACGTTTCTCTTTGGCTGCCACAGGCCTACTCAGCTAACGCAGCCCAGCCTTTTGGGGAGGGTATCTTGCAGCTGGCTTCTTGTCAGTAAACATCAAGGCTCCCATGCCCTGGCTGATGAAACAACTACTGCTTCCACATACTTTCCTCAGAAGTGTGAGGATCTGAAAAGCTGTTTATGGCAAGTTTCAGAGCAGAACCTCATAGCTAGCTGCTCGTTTCTGAGACCTGCTAAGGCCAAATCAGGAAGCTGGGGAAGCTGATGGGACACACACACTGGTGAAATAATTTCTCTCACAGCAAATGAATAGCTGTTATTATACTGTTATTACTGCGCTCCCACCATGACTAGTCTTTCCATCCCACCTTCGCTTTGCACTGATGACACACGGAACAATAACCATAGCTGTGAATTGGTGACAGAGAGGGGATGGCAGGGCTGAGCTCAACCCCTCATCTCTTGGCCGAGGGCAGATGAAAGTCGGGATGCTTGGTGCACCATGGAAACAAGTGGGGATACCCGGCCAGAGGCGCTCCACCGAGGTACATAGAGGGAGCCCAGGAGGGCGAGGGGAAGAGAAGCAGCGAAAGAAACGACATTCCCGTTTCAAGCTGAAACAGGGGGCTCATCAGCATCTTGCGACCTTCCCCTGCCTCGTCCCCTGCGAGGCCGCTCCCGCCAGACGCGCTTTCTCTTTAAGAGCCCGTTCCCTCCCTTCCCCGCCCGCCGCTCGCCGGCCCCGCAGCCCTGCGGCAGCGGCACCGCTGCTGAGGCGAAGCGCTCGCCGCCGCGGCCACCCCTGTTGGGCGGTTGAAGGGCAGAGCGCGGGGCGGCAGCATGTCCACCAAGGCGGAGCAGTGTGAGTGGNGCTGCCAGGGTTGCCCTAACGGGGGTAGCGGCAGCGGGTCTGTGCAAAGGCAGCGCCGGGGGCTTAAAGGGAAGAAACAAGGGAGGGGAGTGAAGGTTGAGAGCGCCAGCTTGGCCGGGAAGGGGTCAGCCTGCCTTCTCTGTGCCCTGTCCCAAAGGATGTACCCACCCGCACAAGACTAGAGGCGACCCAAGTGTTGCCATCCTGAAGGTGTTCTTACTGAGAGAGAGGGGGAAGGGAGATGGGCTGTCCTCCTTGCTTGTGCTATTCACCTTTTGGGTGAGTGTGGACCTGGTGTTACCATGTTGCCTTGTCTGCCAACACGCCTGCCAGCCACAGCCTCCAGAGTGTCCCAGCAGGACCCCTGGGTGGGGACATCCATCCCCCTGGCCAGTGCCTAGCAGGCCCCCAGGCTGCCATGGACCTCTTAACCACCTTGTTGGCTAGATTCGTTTGGGGCGAAATCAGATGACATCATGGTGGTTGGGACATCAGCGGCTGGGCCAGGCCAGCGTTCCCCACTGTTGTTACTGCTGGTAACAACTGGTGTATTTGCAAGAACCCTGGTGGGAGGTGTAAAGAAAACCACCAGGGTAGCTGAGCTTGTCTCCCTTACCAGAGCTATTTTCTCTCCTGATACAGTGTCATGGTTGTGAGCCAGGCAGTCTGTGAGCAGTAGGTCGGACTGATGTTTGTCATGATGACATGATGTGATCTGACACTTCAGGTGCTGAGACTTGCCATCCTCTTCCTCCAGGTCACTGGGAAGGATCCTTATATCTATTTATGCCTGTGCTGAGCTGTTCTAAGGAAAAGAATACTTGTATTTTTTCCCCCTTTAGGTTTTACTGCTTATTTACAGTGATGGACGATGTTGCTGTTAAAATATTACACGGTTGCTAATTTATTGCAGTGGAGATGCACTTCTGGCCTCATAAACAGAGACACAATGTTCTGACCATGCAACAGCCCTGCAGTGTGCCATGTTCGGATCTGTACTGCTCTGTTCTTTCTGCCTTTCTCATCCCTTCCCTCGGTTCTGTAGTTTTTCTTCTTTCTTGTGATACTTATATATTAATTATGCTTTTTTCACACTGGCGTGTAGAAGAATTTTTGCTGCCTTTTGTCCGAACCCTTCCTTTGGCGTTTTCTTCCTTTTCTGTTCTGCCTTCTGTGTTCCTCCATTCCTAATGCTTTTGGTCTGCTCTGTTTGAGCTTCTCTCTCATATTTTCCCTTTAGCTGTTTTTTCTTTTCATCCCCTTGTACTGTTCAAGACCCTGCATCTTGGTCTGCCAAGTCCTTGTTGCTCTATATTTTAAGATTTACTTGGGGTCCAGGTTTCACTTCTTGCTGCCTCCAAAAGTCCTCTTTCGTGGTGCTCCAGGTAGAGTATTCAGTTGATGGACTTATCCTGTGCTTTTAAACCTACTGAATGTATTTTGTTTATGAAGGGTGCTTCCCTGACTAGTTTTTATGGCATTACCAAATGGCTTTTATCTCTGCATAACTTCAAGATTCCCTCACCTGCAGTTCTTGACAAATGATGGTGGACTCAGACAAGGATTATATTGGTGTGTGTACGTCACTGTCAGGCAAACCTTCAAACCCCAGCTGTTGCTGCTGTTGCTTCTGCCCTCATTGACTGACAGGGGAGAGCCAGATTGTCTCGGGAAGGAATCACAAGTCATAATGAATCTCAATTTACCAAGAACAGCAACAGAATACTACGAATGAGGAAAGACTGATCACGACAGAAGAGCAAAAAGGCGCTGGTCTAAACCTGAACCTGTGGCCAACCCACAGCTCTTTAGGAGGTTGTACGAACAACAGGTAAAATGGTGGCAATCTGGGAAATCATCTGGAGAAGCCTCCTTTTTTTTGTGACGTGCATCTTGAATCTCATACCATACGTATTGACAGTGACCAAGACTATGTTTAAAGACTTCTAACGGTTTCATATTTCAATCAGTCAACGCTTACAAGAGGGCTAGGGTGTTTAGTTGGGCCTGTGGAGAGCAGACAGAGGTACCCAGCAAACAAATTTTTCTTTTTTTTTTTTTTTAAGCATAATTTGTTTTATATGATGACACTATGACAAAGTCTAAGTACTTCCACAGAGTGACATCACTTTTTGAAGTGTATTTCTGGATGCTTGGAAAATCAGAAAATTGGGTCATTCCCATACTTCTGTATCTTAAAAGATGGCAGAGTTTTGCTCTGGGGCTTTCCCTCAGAAAGTTCTTTGTGTTCTGGGAGACTGCTGAAATGGTCAGTTTTCTAGGAAAAAGAGCTGAGAGGTGAGGTTAAAACCTTTAGCCTAAAGCTAATGTCAATATTTAGGCTTTATAACTAAATTTTCTCTTTTGGTATTTTACCAGATACAATTGCATGACAGTACTGAAGAAGAGAAATAAAAAAATATCCTTCTTTATATATAAAAAAAGCGATTCTAGATATGCTCTACCCCTTAATGAAAGTAAGTAGCTGTACAGTTGCAGACAGGTCTATGAAGGCATCTAGACCTGAATTCACACATCATCTTTGGCATTTTATTAATCCAATTAACTTACAGATATCTGTCAGGGAGCCATGGCAGCCACAGCAAACTATGCATCTTGCTGTGAATTGTTCTTTGCTGGCCACTGTGAAATGAGGTCTATTTTCCTTGAAAATATGCCTGGCTTAATATTATTTTTTTTTTCCCTGGCAAGAGAAAGTAAAGTCACAAAATACATTTATGATGTAATTTTCTTTTTTAGTTTTTATAGGGGTCTTCATGGCAGTGGGGGAAAAAAAGAAAAAGTGTCTGTCTTTAAATAGTCTAATAGTCTAGTAAATTGACCTGCAAATCTGGGACTAGGACTCAGATAGTGGGTAGAAAGAATGAGGTGTGGGACGAGGAGGAGAAAACATGTCTTAGATGGCTAAAATAAACTTCTGTAACCTGGAGTGAAACACATGATAGCCAAATGTTGCTACACCAGTGGTTTTGGGTGTGTGTAGGAAGTTCGTTATGGCTGATCTCGCTGAGCCAGGGAGAACCTCCTGCAGAACACAGCTCATGGGCTACAGGCCTGTGTGGTGGCTTGAAAGACTCCGGTCTTACTTCCAGCTATTCTGGGGCCATCTGAGTCCATGCAACAAAAATTCCAATTTCAGTTGCTTGGGGGGAGAGGCGAAGTAGTGATTGATTTTAATTATCCATTAACATCACCTTAAAATAAATTTGTGAGGTAAAACACTTAAAAGTGAGGAAATAAAGTTGCTTATGCATCCTTAGTTTATTACTTGCATTTTAACTTGCTGTTCTCCCATAGACCCCTGTCCTGTTCAGGTCATGTGATGGGCTTTCTCCCTGTGATGAAACAGGGTGATATCTTGGTAGAGGCTTTTGTCTGTAGAAACTTCACTTGCTGCTGAAATTGTGAGGGTCTGGTCAGTACAGCATGAAATGGGAGAAAGGATGATCGTGATGAGGGCTGTTGAGCACTGAAGGACTGGGTTTCATCATGCAATGCATGCAAACAGCGTTCTTCGCTTGATGATTATTTGAGTGTTCCTTATTTTATGGATAACTGACTTGAAATTCTCAAACCTCATTTGTTGTGTGACTGAGCACTCACAGGTGCTTTTGCTTACTGGATGTAAAGTCCAGTACCTACTGCTGGCAAAATGTCTCTCAGTATCTTGAGCTGGGCCTCCAACAGCAGTTGCAGATGCTTTGTTCTTACTGTCTGTCCTTCATTTCTGTCCATTTTTCTGCAATACAGATACAATGCCACCCCTTCTCATTCAGCTTGTCAATGGTACAGAAAAAAGATCAGAATCGTCATGAAATGTTCAGACACAGCAGCAGGGAGAGGTATAGGGATGTCTCTGAGGAAGTTACTGCCTTTCTGTTCAGCGGAGGACTTACTCGTGTTCATTCCTTAATAAATGCTATTTGACAATGAGAATAAAGCAAAGTATTGACTAATTGCTCATTTAGGAAGCATGATTTAGAAGGAGCCCTGAGGGGGGCAAGGTATATTTTGGTGTAGTGCCATAATCCATATGCTCAAGGGCTGAAGTTGTTCGGAAGCATCTCCACTTTTAACTGCCTGTTGCACAGACTTGGTACCATTTAAACACGATTAAGAGTTCCCGGCCAGCTCTGCTTTCATTGAGGCTGTGTGAGCGCGGTTCAGAGTGGTGCTATGAATGGCTGCTGAGCAATCTCATTGGAAGCACAGTTGCGCTGATGCAGCCCCTCTGCCGCAGCCAGCTCACTCTCTCTCCTTCTCAGCAGAGCTGATGAGCCTGAGCAAAATAAAACAAGAGTTGAGGGTGTGCTCAGGTGTCTCTGCATGAGACTGTTGTGTGCCATGCAGGTAGTGTAAGGCGTTGCAGCTGTGGTCAGCAATCACTTTTTTCCAATACTGAACAAGGATCCCTATTAAAAAATAAACCCACTGTTATTTCTAAAACTACAAAGAAAAATGGTTTCAGTAAAGGTGTAGAGCTCCTTCTGCTCTTTGAAATGTCCTCACCTGCTTTATCAGGCTTCCTAAGGCACTTAAACAATACAGATCTTTTCATATCTTTAGTTCATTGCATGAAGTAAATGCATGGCCTAAAGTAAATCACGTAAGTGCTCTCTGTCTTAGCTTGTATCTCTCCTTTGGCTGTGGAAATACTGATGTGTCTCACATGAACCTTCTGTGATCCAGTGACTCATTCATTATAAATGAATCTTGAGATCCTTGGAGACACGGAAGAAGTGCAGATTTTTGTTGGTTTCTTTTATTGGTATTTTTTTTTTATTTAATTTCCTAGCACTAAATTGGCCTAACAGATGCAGCCATTCATTCCTGTGCCTTCCCCTTGGCACTTTTGCACTGGAGTGTTCATTTTATTCAGTCAAACAGAAGGAATGGAGAGACATTTTTTTTACAGTTTAAATCTTAAATAAAACCCAATCAATCAGAAATGGTAGGAACAGATGTGATTCTGTCAAAGCTTGCAAGAAACCTAAATGGAAGTTTCTGTTTTTGTTTTTTGTCTTTTATGTAGTTGCTTCCAAAATTCGTTACCTTCAGGAATACCACAATCGAGTTCTCCACAACATCTACCCTGTGCCCTCTGGAACTGACATTGCAAATACTCTGAAATACTTTTCTCAGACATTATTGAGGTAAGTTTTAACTAATGCTCTTGAATTAAAAAGAGCTAAAGAATTGTAGAGGGTATTGATTGACTTTGAATTGGTTGTAAGATTTAATGGGTCAATGCTCAGCCAAAAGGAGTCAGAACATAATTTAAGAAAAGAATGTTATGAATTAATTTCTTCAGTGGCTGTTGCCCAATATGCCCAGTTGAGCTGCTTATTGAGTGGCTGATTCTAAAATAAACTTGGTTGATTACACATTTGCTTGGCCCTCCTAAGACTTAGCTGAATGCACAAACATGCTGAACTTGTGAAGAAAGGAGTTTGTGACCTATAGATCTTTAGAAGTATATACTTATGACCTCCTTGGCAGTCCTGGTGCCTCAGGATCCTAGAGCAATGAGCCAGATGAGCAGAACTAGGTTCTTTCTGTTCCTTCGTTCAGCTGGGTTCAGAATTGGGTTCTGGTTCGGTCCCTTTATAATAATGTAAGTAGACACAAAGTTTGTATACAGACCTGGATTTGGATGGCAACAGCAGATCACAATTGCTCTGCCTTGGGGTTTTGATTTAGTACAGTACTTAGTAAAAACACAGAGTACAAAATACTATATGATTACAGAATACGTTTTGGGTAGGGAATGCTACCTTGCTAAAAGGATACAAAAAATCATGAGACTTAATTAGGAATGACATACATTCCACAGTGCTACCTAGCAGATTCATATTTTCAAACTGTTTTTAAAGTGGCTTTTGACAGTGAAGAGGTAATTTTTTTTTGTCTGCCCAGGTTTTCACTGGCACTAGCTTTCACATCCAGAAAGTGCAGTTAAAGCTGCATTTCTATGCATAGCTTCCTGATATATACCTGGGATGATTGTCCCGGCTGTCAGAAACTAGTTTGGAAATACCGCTATTTGCCTTATTTGATGAGGAAACATTAACAAAATACAATGAATCCATATATTTGTACACAAGTTGAGAAGCAAGAATTTAAATGTGAAAGAATGACCAGTTCATTCTAACATTCATTTAAAGCACATAGGATGTATCAAATTCTTGACCCTGTTTATAAGATAGACAGAAATACTCATTGTCAGTGGAATACCTGTTCACTGCAAACTTAAAAACCTCTGGTTACTTTTGAAAATGTCAAGAGTAGAATTGTTTGACCACTGAAATTTGTTTCCTCCATCATTTAGAGCATTTATGAAACTTAGGGTAATCAGTAGGACTACTTTTTTTAAGATTAATAGATTAAATCACACCTTATTAATTGCAGCAGTGGGAAAAAATTTTGGAAAAGCCACTAAGGATACCACTGAAATATGTCTCTGTTCCCACATTAGGCCATTTTGATGGATTATTTGCACAACATACATAAACACTTAAAGCACATGTAAGTAAAAGTGTGACGAAGTGGCCTCTGCTTAAAAGCTGTGGGCCTTTAAGCTGTTAGAGCAAGAAAGTTGGACTTGATTCTTAACACTTTCTCTCTTAGCTGTAACTACTAAGTGGTATAATCCATTTCTTTTTGGGCAGAAGTCCATTGGGGCAGGATGGATTTAGAATTTGCTGCTTAAAGAAAGTGTCTTTGTACCACCCTGTTGTCTTAACCTTTCTAAACAGTACAGCTAATGTGTCCTGTGTGACAAATTCTTCGTATTCCATGAGTAGTGATGTTTCTGGGCTTACTGAACAAACTTCATACTTAGTGACTACGAGAGCAGATCAGAAACCAGGGCAGCAATTGCACAATTGAGCAACTCTATTTCTTTATTTCATGTTCAGAATGGGACTGAACCAAAATCCTGTTGTTGGTAATGCTGAACCTCATGGGGCAGAAGTGACATTCATATCTGACACACAAGTCTACACAAGTGATTCGTCCTTCATGGTCTCATTTCTGATCAGCCTCAGAACTAAAAGGGCACCAGAAACTGAAGCCAGGACTTGGATCTAAATCTAAGTGGGCTGAGTTCTGATACTCAGCAAGGTCAAATCCATGTTCTAAATTCCTGTAACTGGGGAATTTGAACTGTTGGTCAAAGCCTGAGTGCTATGATTGAGCCAGTACTAAGTTTACAGACTTGCTAATACTAAGAAAGAAGCTGGATAAAAAAGCAAAACAAAAACCACCCTGTATTTAGTGTGGCAGATGGAAAGAAGGGAACTCCCACCTACTGTGTGCAGTTCTCTGCAAGATTTACCCTAAAACTAAATGGACTGGTTAAGAACCTTTCCGAAGAGCATGTTCAGAAATTTCTTTGAATATTCTGCCTGCTGAGTCTTCTTTCTGCCTCCTACACTGAGACTCCATTGTGCAAGGTTTAGCATCAATAACAGAAGTACATGGTGGAGAATAATCTTTCTAGTTTGAGACAGAACGTGTGCAATGAATTTGGGCTGCTGAGAGAACACTGATCAAACGGTACCAAAAATACTCATTGTTTTCTGGAGTTTGGCCTTCAGAATAGGTTGCTTGTGATCATCTACTATTTTAAAGTACCTTTTAAAAATACTTCCCAGTTTGATGTGTACTCTCCTTGCAGCTGACAAAGATTTCTCTATGAACATATGTAGTCAGAGGAATAATGGAGGAATAGTGATTAGTCAGAGAAATTCCATATGATGACTGTTTTTTAAGGTGTAGCTTCTACTATTTATTATACTTTTTAACTTTTCACGGTATAGACACATTGACTGTGTTCTTTTCAGTGGGACACACCCACTGTTTTGGATCACATTCATACCTGGTGTCATTCTGCTAGCTATAGTTGGATCGCACAAGGGATTAATTTGCTCCTTTGCTCTGTACATAGCCTCAATAAATCACAAGCTCAGGGGTGGGGGGAACTGATGTGGAATGGCTGAAAAAATTAAATTCCTTATTTCTATGAACAAGCATCACATAAAGTCACCATACACAATGCATAGCACATTGATTCATTTAGTTCTTCCTTAATTTTCTCTTTGGGCAAAAGCATTTCTTTACATTACAGCATGAATTTGTTTCATGCCCTGCTCATTTTCAGTATTTTCTCCCTCATTTGAGGAATGATCTAAGACTTACTAAACATCTTGCAGAACAGCTCATTCTTTCACATTGTCTTGGAGAAAATTCTCCATATGTATTTCTAAGTAAAATGTTTTACATGAGGAATAGTTATAAAAGCCCAGTGGCTGATTAATGGTCAAGCTTGTTTTGCTGCCTTGGAGAGAGCTCTCATGTAGGCATTTTAGGAAACCATTGCTGGAAGGCAGTAGTTTTGAGATAGATTTGCAGCAAAGATGTACAAATCTTGACAGTAAACCTGGTAGCTATGTCACTTGTCATGGAGCAAGTTCAGTATGGAGTTGTGATCTGCAGATACTCCAGGTCTCAGTACTTGGTTTGAGCAGAAACAGGAGCAAACAGCAACCATTGTATCTTGGTCCTAGGGGACTATCTGGATTTTAAATTTTGACACTTTTGTTTATTGATTTTAAAATGTATAGGTCAGGCAAAAATCTGGGTCTGGAGATTAGCTGTTTTTTGTTTTTTCTTTCCTAAATTTGCATGGTTGTAACTGGAATTTAGACACGGCCTCATTGCTGTTCCTAAAGTGAACAGAAGGATGCCCTGATCAAGATACAAGATGGTGTGCTTTGGCCTCTAATCCATAGATGGGCCATAGCTCATGTTAAAAGGAAGGGAAGCCTATAGTGTAGGCTCTCTATCACTGCTTACACTTTCCAAATCAAGGATTAATTAATAGAGTAATATCCTTTCTGGAAAGAAGTGGGCTTGAAGTGATATGTTGGCAAATTAAGGGATGGATAATTTGTATCGTCTGTTGGTAGACAGAGAAGGGATATAATTTAGTACCTTCATATCTCTAAACATGAGCTGAAAAGTATGGCAAATGAACATCAAGCAAATTAAAAGGAATCAGCACTCTGATCACTTGTTTTTAAAGTCATACTAGATCTTAGGTGATTTTCTGATATGATTTCATAAACACTGTCCTGACAGTCACCACGTTTTACTGGACATTGGGTAACAGAAACCAAAATAATCTGCCAAATATGCAAGGCACAATAAAAAAGGAAAAAAAAAATTCTTAAAACAGACCATGTCTGTAATCTGACTGCAAATGTGATGTGATAGTAGCCACTTGGCATAGAACTGTACTTGTAAAAGTGTTATATGTATGGCAAATGAATGACAGTTTCTCTTATAAGCACCTTATACTCTTACCTTAATCTTATGAGTTCAGTTTACTTGCGTAAATTCTTGAACTGACTTGTGAGGTAAGATGTATCTGCACTAAGGTGATTATATGACAGGTTTTTCTATATTGCAAAAGAGGACGGAGGTTTCCAGGAGTGCTCCCTCTTGACATAACTCTGCTCTTCATTAGCCAGTGGAAGTTTTAATGCCACTGACTTGTCTTTTGTATGTTTTAATACTGACTTTGGGAACAGAGTTAAACCAACAGCAGCTGCTTTTGGAAATCACAATCATTGAGAGGTGCAAAACATGCTTTAGAAAAAAAAAAAAAGCATTGTGTGTGGTTTAATATATTTTAAAGGTGTATTATATTTTATAGGCACATATGAAGATTATGAACTAACCCTATAATTGCCTGATAACTAAAATATAATACTGCTGAAGTGACAATTTATTTCTATTTAAAATAGTGGGGTTTATTTTTTTAATAAATTAGATTAACATGTTTACAACCATGTACAACATTCTTCAAACGACTTAAAAAGCTGGTTGACTTATAGCCTCTATTTTGATTCCCACTAAATCCTTTTAATTTTTTGAAATTATCTCTCCTTTAGTTTATAGTGAGTTTTGTTGAATAATAACGTAAGTAATAGCAGGAATGTATGGTAACATACTGTCTGATCTGCAGTTACATAATTGGTCTTGCTTGCGTAGCCCTTAGATTTTTGAAGGTAACTATTTACCCAAGAAGTGTTTGTATTCATAAAGTAAAGTGTTTCCTCCCTAAACATGGGCAAAATTATAAACACACATAAACAATCATTACCATTAGCTCACAAACATATGCTAAAGACCATCTACTATATATTATTTTATAACTTTTCCAAATGTAGTTTAGTTAACATTTTAGAAATATTATATTATTTCTAAATCCATGTGCCTGTTTAAACTTCATTATCTCAAATGATACTGAGTGAGTGGTCATGAAACAGTATCATAAAATACATACAGACATTATTTTAATGCAATAAACATGTGATTTTTAAGACTATCTTAACAAACACACATGTTTATTCTTTGCTAAAACATGTTTCTGCAAGTGCCACACCTATATTTTGCATGTTTTCAGTTAGTTGGTTCAAAAGATTGTAGGGGGGGGGAAATACATCTCAAAATCTCAGAACAAAATACCAGTCTATTTTGACACAGCTATTTTTCCCTAGCAAACACTTTTAATTCTCAGAATTGTTATTAACTGTGAAACATGGGTAGGGCACTGAAACATGCATTTTTATATTTTTGCTCCTTATGAACCAGATAACACATGAGATGCAATGAAATTTTCCTAGATGTCAATTTTTAATTCTCTTATCTTGAAGCACGAAAGTGAATGGTTGCTAGATTTGTAGACACAGTAGTTTCGGTAGCGATTGCATCTTATGTGGGATGTATCTGGTGTTTTATTATTTGTTTTATAGTGTCATTTCAATGTAATGTGCTGTTCTTTGTGTCTTTGTTGTCTCTTTTTTTTCTTTGTCCCCCCAACAGCATTTTGTCCCGCACAGGGAAGAAGGAGAATCAAGATGCCTCCAATTTGACAGTGCCCATGACCATGTGTCTTTTTCCTGTGCCATTCCCACTCACCCCATCTCTAAGACCACAGGTCAGTTCCATCAACCCTACTGTTACTCGCTCCCTCCTTTACAGCGTCCTGCGAGATGCTCCATCTGAACGTGGCCAGCAAAGTCGTGATGCTCAGTTATCAGACTACCCATCTTTGGACTATCAAGGACTTTACGTGACACTGGTGACACTGCTGGATCTAGTTCCCTTGCTACAACATGGTCAACATGGTAAGCAGGCCCTTGAACCCTTCCAGTATGCTTAACTTCAGTGCTGTGAATCCGTGAGTGATGCATAAATGCAGTTGAAGAGATGGGCCTAAACTGACCTGGATCTGGAATTCAAATCTCCTGGAATGCATTTATTTCCAAGTGTTTGGTTTGACTTTCTTAAATAAAAGATTGTTTTTTGCTAACTGTGGATTTGGGTTTGAATTCTGAGGTTGTCTGATTTTTAGTGATATGCTGGTGTCGTATGTAACTAAAATGCAATGTTTTGTAACAAAAGTAATACAGATGGGTCTAAAAAGATCTGAATTTTGAATTTGAATCTGCTGGGATATCTTCTGACCAGTCTTTTTGGGGTGGCTCTTTAAAAAGGCACAAATTGCTTGCAAATATGTATCTGGCCTGTAATGAATATGCAGATTGAGTGTTTTGGTGAAGGTCCATCTCTAAACAGAACATAGTATACATATGATTGAGGAAAAAACACAGTAATGGTGATTTGAGATGGCTTTAAAATATTCCTGGGTAAAAAGATGCCAATATCTGTCTGACTTACAGAAAAGACATATTTCTATGTTTTGAATTAGTTAATCACAAGATCTTTTTGTGACTGTATTGTATTTATATTGGTTTTCGCCAAGTTCTGCATACATCTAGCTTGTTAGTCTGTGGCTTTCCATACTGGAATTCAGGAGCCCAGTGTTCTCCCTGTGTTACATGACTCAAACACTAATTTTCACCACGGTACCAGGGTGTATTACTCACATATAGGAAGACTGTTGCCAATCTGATACACTGCTGAAATTCTTTAGGATGAAGTTGTTTCTGCTAAATGCTGAATTCCTTTTGAGTTGGCAGCAGCATGTTTTGAATCAAAGACTGTTGTTGCACTAGGAAATGGTATGATCTTGTAAGAGGGGTGCTGCTAGCAAATTATAGACTTGTCAACTTAAGTTCAATTTCTAGAAATGGTGGAGTTCATTATCAAAACAATCTTTTTCTAAATAGATGACATGGTGATAATTTACAACCAATGGAGACCTGTAAGAACAAATAATGTCGAGCAAACTTTAATTTCCTTTTATAGCAGCACAACGGCTCTTCTGGTGGGGTTTTCCTCTCCTTAGTGAGGCGCTTCTTGCTGTGTCACTTGACATCCTAATAGGCAATCTGGGACATGCGGTACCCACTTAAATAAGGAAAACACTCCAGGAGTAATTACCAGTGGCTCTTGTCAGCTGGAAGGGTATACCAAGTGGGAATCTTACAGGAGTCTGTGCTGGGTCTAGTGTTATTAAATGTTTTAATTTTTTTCCTTGTCTGATAGAAACGAGAGACTACCATATACAAATATATAAAGGTTGCTGCAAGGAGAAGTAAACTAAACCAAACTATTTGTGGTTACAGTTGATAAGAACTGCAGCAACGGAAACTTAAAAAACAAAACAAAAACCTTTTTATGATAAAGATGGCTAAGCACTAGGGTGAATTGCCAAGAGGAGTGAACTGTCTCACAGATTTTTAAGAACAGTTTAGTTAAATATCTGCCAGGCATAATTTGGTTAACTCATGCTTGGGGTAAGGGAAGGTTACTCGCTATTTAATATGGTTCTGTGTGTGGAGAATTAAATTTTGCAATACAACTTGTCATTTATTTTTCCCCTCAGCATCTGACTAAAAGCAATATAGATATTTTTTTTTTTTATCAGAACAATCAATGTTGTTTGGGTAAGTACCACTGGTGCACTAGGCGGTCCTGAGCTTTGATCCAATCAGGTGATACAAAACTTGCAATGCTTAGCTGGTAGATATGTATCACAAGAGAAGAAGACTCTTTGGCATTAATAATCTGGTTAGACCCTTTCAGAGAAGACTTGCCAGAACCCCTGAAATGGAGTGCTAATTTTAATTCTTACTATGACTCATGATGTTTACAGCTACAGATCCCTGAACACTTTACAGAGGCAGTTTTAAATCACTCTAGTTTTATAGATTATGAGACTGAAGGCCTTTGTAACATACTTAAGGTCACAGAGTGAATAAGAAAAGCAATCGCACTCAGGAAGGGAAAGGCTGCCTGATGTGTTGGGATAATCATACAGATTCAGACTTGGGGTTCATTGAGTGCTGTAAGCTTTCTCAGAGGGCTCTTGGCCCCAGCTCAGTTCTGTTTGTAAGAGGGCATACAGATTCCACAGTACTCAGATAGACAATTACCTGTCTCTTCCCTTTGGATTTTGAAATGTTGCACATTTCTTAAGTATCCTTTCCAAAGAGTTAAAGTATAAGAAACTAAAGTATGGAAATTCTTGATAAATGTACCTTTCCTTTTAAGCCTTGGCCATTTTTGGCCTCAGTGGGTTCCCAGGATCCGTAGTTTAATCAAATGTTTGAAAAATGCAGTGATGGTTCCTGTAGTCTCTATGTGGGGGGTACTTTGGAAGTCTTTTAAGTGTAATTAAGACCAAAATTGTATTTTTCTGTGGCTGATAAAGACTAGAATGTTTTTTGCAAAAGCAAGCCTTTTCATACTCAAATGAGTGCGTATCAAATTCTGATTCTAATAACATCTTTGCTTAAATGCAGACCACTGTATGCTAATCACTGTATCATTAAAATCAACATTGATTTTTAATGAATTATTTTACTGGCTGTAATAGTCACATTCCCTTTAAACTCTTCTGAGTACTGTTGAACAACTTGGTTACCTCTGTTTTTAGGAGGGGCTTAAAAATGATTGGTGAAGTCTCTTGTCTATAGGGATTAACTTCCCAAATTACTTTGAGGGGAAAACTTGAATTTAAATTTTTTTTTTTTTTATAGTTTACAAAAACCTAAAAAGTACATAGTAATAATTATTTTTCCATTGTAATGATTCTGTATTTATTTCATTTTATTCAACAGATCTCGGGCAGTCAATTTTTTACACTACTACATGCTTACTTCCTTTTCTCAATGATGACATTTTGAGTACTTTACCCTATACAATGATTTCAACACTAGCTACCTTTCCTCCATTTCTGCACAAGGATATTATAGAGTATCTCAGCACTTCTTTTCTGCCTATGGCTATATGTAAGTAGAAGTCATTCTAGTATTGTTATGTCTCAGAAAACATGGTGCATTGCTACAATATTATCAGACTGTAGGAATCAGTTTCTTCTGTCACAGAGTTGTAATTGCACATCAATCTATTGTATGCATATAAGTAAAATAATTCCATGTTACTATTTTTCAAAAGGAAATAATTTTATCATTTTTATTTATGTATTATGTTCTGTTGCTGTGTGAATTCTTCCTTAATTTAAAGGATGAAGTTTAGCTTCTTTAAGAAAGATGCTGTTTTCAAACTCATAGAACTTTCAGTGCTCTCAGTGGGAGTTTTCAATACAGAATCAATGGACAAACTGATCCTGGAACAATAGCAACGTGCATAATTTTTGCATCTGGACTAAATCTGGATGTACAAGAATGGCTCTTCTTAATGGAAAGATGTTGTGATTAATTTCTCCCTCACTCTCCTCGGCATTTTCTCTTTTACTTCTGTGCTAAATAGCTGCTTCTGTAATGTCTCCTGTCCATAAGTGTTAAGATTGAATCTGACAGTGCCTACCTCTTTCTTTTTTCTCCCCCCCTGTGAGGGTGTCGCATGATGACGTAATGTCATAATCCCTGCAGAACATGACTCCTGAGGTGTTCTAAATGCTCATCTGTGTACCTGATAGAAAGCGTGATGGGATTTCAGCAGTAGTGTGAAATTGAACCATGTTGTGGAGATGGAAGCATTAGGATCAATATTAAAAGTCAGTTTTAATCAACAAGCCTTTTACTATGTGGGTGATGACACATTGAAACACTTTGCCAGAGATGTTGCAGATTCTGTATCCTAGCTGATGTTCAAAATGCAACTGGACAAGATCCTGAGTACCTGCTCTAGTTGGCCTTTCTTTGAGCAGGAGGGTTGGGCAAGGTGATCTCCAGAGGTCCATTCTAGCATCAGCCATCCCATGATTCTCCAAGAATGTCTCCTTCTGACCTGTATTCCAGACCTTTATGGAAAAACATGAGCAACTCTGTACAGAGTTCAACATGTAGAAAGTGCTGTTAGAACATAGAAAGAAGCGTGATCCAGTGTTTTGAGATTAAGATTTTATGGAAATATATAATGTATATTTTCTGGCTCTACCAGGCAGTGATCTTGGAGAAATCTCTTAACTCTTCTGTAGTTTTACCTCAGTGTCCCCATGTAAAATAATCCCTTACAAAATACGGCAATGATGTTTTCTCTGCTACCTTTGATAGATCTTATAAGAATATGCAAATGAAAGCTACTAAGATATATTTCATGCATATGTGCAACAGGTCCTCTTTGGGTTAAGAACAAAATCTTGCATTAAACCTCTTTTT
>VXBJ01003125.1:26358-39837 GCA_013400055.1 Nycticryphes semicollaris | reverse complement strand
TTTTTTTTTTTTTTTCCTGTTACCATTACCCGTTAAAGAACAGCTGTTGTAGATGACTTATGCTCTCCTGTCTACCTTCAGATCTGTAAAATTGTTCTCTAAAACAACTGATTGAGCCAAATCCTTGGTTTTTACTTAAATATGTACTATTCCCCAACTGCCCTTGGCAGAGATTGCATCCATGTAGAGCGTGGGAGCAACCCTTGCCACGCTGCCTTTTTACTCAAACAGTTTTGGTTGGATCTCTGTACGAAACCAATCTGCTGCTCTTTAAATTTGTCTTCTACTTTTCGTGTCCTACTTCTCTGTTGATGGCCACATTTTAATTGCCAGGTTAGAGCTGCTGAGTATTTTACAATTTAAATCCATACAAATAGACCTTGCTGTAATAGTGCAGGGGCTCTTATGCGTGTGGATGAGATTCAAAAAAGAATGAAGTGCAATGAAGAGAGCCATAATAATGTTGGGTCCTGTGGAGAAGTACCAGATAGAGAAATTCCGTTTTCCCTTCCCTTCTTCTTTTCCACTTGAGTGCTCTTTTAATTGCTGTTCTAGTCTTTCCTCGCTGGGAATCATATACCCCTTTACAAGGCGAGTGCAGGACCTTTCCTTCCCCTAGTGTTCAGCTTTGAATCAAACTGAAAGGGAGGAAGCAAGAGGTTGTGTAAGCAGCTGGAGAGCCAGATTGGAAAGATGAAAGCATCTCAGTAAACTGGTAGCTACAGTTCTGCGCTTCTGTCCCAAATGCTTCGTATTTGATTCCTGGCAGCCAGGCTTGGGAAAGTGCTGTGAGTAAGGATTGGGAAGATCCATGCCACATCTCTGTGTAGGAGGTTGCCTTCAGTGCCATATTGCCATGTTATAGCTCAGAAAACAAACACCTACACTCTGCAGGGTTTTTTCCAAGTATACCATTTAATATAACCACTTTGGAATTCTAGCTGAGGTCAAAGTTACAACAGCTTAGATACACTTCAGTGCTACTGTTTATCATTATCTTAACACAGTTCACATAACGAGGAGGACTAATTTTTCTGGTATGTAGCTATAACTTGAACTCATACTGTGTGGTCCATGAAAAGTAGTCTGTGCAATACACTAACAGCCAGCAGCTACCACCAGCCAGCCCCAACCCTTCATCAGTACGTCTCAACAACAGGCTTTTCGGGTTTTTTTCTTGTTTCTTTACCTCCCACTTCCTCCTTACCTTTCCTACAGTCCAAGCCCCAGATACACTTGACTAGAGAAGTGACATTGTTTTGGCCAGTCTGTGGATTCTGAAGGAGAGTGGCTGAGGAGATCACTATCTTTGGCTAATGCCACTCTGAGAATGAGATCCTACTGACCTGGTAAATCAAGTGTGCACTCTCTGAATCGATACTCTTAGTCATTGTCCTATTCCAGGAGAAAAAGGATTTCACCCCTTCCAGTACAGAATATTTCTATCTTTTTATTTTTTTTTTTAAATGATGTAGTACCTTAGAAATTTTACTTGCATTAGTGGGAATTGGTTATATGCTATTCTCACCTTATTTTCATTGTTACACAATAGAAAATGTTTTCTTTTCTTCTCCCCTTCCCCCCTTTCCCCTTTCTTTGAAGTGGGATCCTCAAAAAGAGAAGGTGTTCCAGCACATGTCAATCTGTCTGCATCATCAATGCTAATGATTGCAATGCAGTACACATCAAACCCAGGTACGTGTGAACATGCAACACGGTGTCAGTATCTCTAAAACTATGAGCCATGAAGTACTCTATCAAAAGCAATCAGAAAAGTTCAGGTGATGGGAAAAATCTGTCTCACCATCCAACACAGGATGAAAAAGAAGTGATTTTAGTCAAAACTGAAATTTCTGAGCATCATGCTTGAGGTAATCATCATGTACATAAGAGATCTCATTGTGATGAAGAAATAGGTTTTGGTCCGGGCTTGGAGACTGATCTAATTTTGCTTGACATCAGAAAATGGTGTTGATATAAACCACTGGTGTTGGAGAGGAAACTCCACTAACTTTGACTACAAAAGTTCATTGTAACTCTTTGCCTTATACTATGATTCATTTTCCACCGAGTTCACAGCTGATAATGTTTTTTAAAGACAGGTAATGCTGACTACAGACTCCACAGAACTGTAATGAATTTAAATGTAACTCTTAAGCGTGTAAACACAAGGCCATTCTCTCTCACTGTGGCACAGTCCCAGTTAAATCAGTGGGATATCAGAAAAAATTCAAAGCAAAATGTAACATGAGGGAGCTGTTACATTGCATAATAAACTCTCTCCTGTTTTATGTAGACAGGTAGATGTGTATGGGGAGGAACCCCACATTGCAGTATGTGCCTGAGAAGTGTCACATCATGGTAATGTCATTCACAGTGGTAAACAAAAGCAGGACATGATTTTTAAAAAGCTACTAGCGCAAGCTAGGTTATTTTCATGACATGTTCTATTTTTCTGTATGAATTCCATGTGCCAGCCATCTGAAGAAAATTTTGCCCTGTGGTTTATGGGAATTCTAACTTGTAAATTAGTTCATTTGGCTCTCATGTTTGTTTGATGCAGAGTGGCTCTTATAGCCTTCGGTATACAGAGGGATAATATATTGTTAAATATGACTTCCATTGCTGCCTCAAGATGAATGACAAGATAATCATTTACAGCTTTACATTGTGCCGGAGGGACAAAGTTTAAGTGAATTAGCAGGTATTCTAAAACAGGTGTGTTTGATAAAGGTCTTCTTTGCTGTGCAAAAAGTTCATAATACTTATTTTCTTACTGCGTTCTGTGACATAAACAAATTACTAATATTTAATCTCTAATATTTTATGATGACTCTCAGGGCAATGATTCTTCAGCAAACCCTTTAAAATAAAAAGTAATTAAATGAAGGTCAGAGTTTTGGATGGACAAAGCAAGGGCAATCAGCTTATTACGTTACTTCTCTAACTTGAGTTTCTATTTCAGTATTACTGTCTTTTCTCTCTCAGTGTATCACTGCCAATTATTGGAATGCCTCATGAAGTATAAGCAAGAAGTATGGAAAGTAAGTTTATTATCATATATACTTTGTGGAAATTACTGTAGTTGGATAGTAATGAAAACCAGACTGCTTGAAAATAGAATTGATTGTGTGCCAAGAAGTTATAAATGACCTTTATATCCAATTTCCCTTCTGGATTGTGGAGAGGGAGTTCCCTCTGATTTTTAGTTTACAGAACCAGCTCCATGTTTTGTAGAACAGTGCTCTGTTTCCTAAAGAAATTTTAATAACCACTCATCTCAGTTCATGAGGGGCTGAACTGTTACAAGGACTGTTTGTGAGCATTGTCTTGGCCTGAATCTGATCTGGATCCATGTATTTATTTGTATCACATCTCCTTGGTCCATGGCTAGACAGAGGCTTCATTTGCTATATGTTAGTGTACTGTGTGGGGTGAGTGCTAGCTGTTGGATGCTCCAATCAAACTCAGAAGCCAATTGTGAGCATATTATGGAAGTTAGTCATCTAAGCTACTTGTGAGACCATGCAAAGGATATTTGGCAGGGCAGATAATGTACGTATTTTGTGTGCTCAGGTATCTTTGAGAACACAAGTAATCTGTATTGAATTGTGTTTTGTTATCTAGCAAAATAAACATTTTGTACATGTGTTTCCTTAGGATTTGCTATATGTGATAGCCTATGGACCATCTCAAGTTAAACCTCCAGCAGTACAAATGTTATTTCACTATTGGCCCAATTTGAAACCCCCTGGGGCAATCAGTGAGTACAGAGGACTGCAGTACACAGGTCAGTGCAGCTGGTTTTGTATAAGTCAAAACAAATGAAACGATGAGAAGTGTGTTAATGTCATGTGTTTACTGTTTTATGATGTGTTTTAAAATCTTCTGTTGTATAAGATGGTACTTTCAGAAGTACATACAATACCCATTTATCTGTCTTTTTTCTTCTCAAAAGATATGATGGAAAAAAACCCCTGTGATTGTGACTACTAAATTTGTGCTACTCCCTATAGTAACTAAACCAGAACAGGAGAAGAAATAAATACAGTGTTCCAGATGGTCTGTGAAACTGCCTTCTTGGTCTCACAAGGGTTCTGGCTTATGTTCCTTTCAATTATCACTTTGGTTGCTTTTGTTGTGTCAGCTGCTGTTGCTGCTGCTGTTGCTAAGACTCCTTATCTGGCTGTTACTGTCAAAAAAAAGTCAGGTGATGTCAGGTGCAGTCAGTGTATTGGATAAATTCTCAAAGCTGACTGTAGGGTGAAAGTGAGAGAGAAACTCAATGCAGCTGGAGCTGAATAGGGGAATGGCACTAAGTCCTCTGTCTACCAGACTCCCCAGTGATACCGATGGGATTGTGCTTGTATGTGGGGGCTGTCCAGCAGCAACTCACACCTTGCTTTTCCTGCTCACCTGTCTCAATCTGCGTCAAATAATCTCTGTCATGGAGTATGTTTTGTTCACTTTTAAAATTTCTGGAACAGAATGTGACATTTAAATTAAAAAAAAAAAAAAAACATGAAGCACTGGAAGACCCCCTAGACTGACTCGAGTACATACTGAGAGTTTCTGATACGTGTTTGTCTGATCTGTTCTAAAGCCTTCCCTCAAAGGGTTGATAGATTTTCTTGACTTTTATTAAAATGATTTATGATTTATTATCATTCCTTTTGTACTGTTCTGTATCACTTCTTTCATGCAAGCAGGTCTGTCTAAACTAAGTATGGTATTCCTTCTGAACTGTTAGTAGCACTAGGTAGACTGAAATAGTTTTCCTGTATGTAAATGTTAATCTATCCCAGAGTGGGATTAGTATTACCTGCAGCGGCATGGCATTTTGAACCTGGGGGCATTCTCTATAGCATCTAAGTTATGCCGCTTGCACATACCTATGGTATGGTTCACTGTTGCCATTACAAAGCTCAGGCACCTTCTGTGGCTGGACTCTTTTTCCTTTTTGCTTGTGCATGTTGCTGAATTTACTCAGCTACTCCTACCATCCTGCTCTTGGAGTAGAAGGATAATGAATGCAAGATGTTGGTGAGATCTGGAAGGGTCTACAATGGGGATGTCTGTGTTACACTTCTTCCATTTCTTCACTGAATTCATGATTCATTTCATGATTTGATCCCAGACGAGTCACCAGGCATGTATATTTTAGCTTGTTTATTGTAATTATTAGGTTTCCTGAGGAATGGCTAGGTCTTCCTTCATATTTGCACAGGACTTACTACAAAAGACTCTCATTCTTGATTGATATCACTGGACAAAGTCTATAAATGTATTTTCTCCATTTATTAATCAGCTGTGTTTTGGTTTTGCAGCTTGGAATCCTATTCATTGCCAGCACATTGAATGCCATAATGCAATTAACAAACCGGCTGTGAAGGTATTGCTATTTCTTCAGGGGTCAAACCCAACTGTCTGGGAGAAGGGAGGTTGCACACTGATGCCAGCTGTATGCTCTGGTTATGTGTGGGTGACCAAAGACAGGAGCTAAGGCAACAGTAAGGCCTATCGAGGCCAAGGGGGCCAGAACTTTGTGAATACGTTCTTTGGCTGCTTAAAGCAAAATGGGATATTTCTTCCAACTACAGTGGACCAACTCAGTATAAAACGTGAGGATTGTTGCAAAGCTCTTCATAAAATCTAAGCTGGTTTCTGGCTAATTCATGTAAACATTTTGCTGAACACACATATGTGTGTAAATATGTGCACGAATATTACTATATATGGGAAACACGATGTCAGTTACATAGGTACATGTTTACCGTAGTATCTTGATTGAGGTCATACAATGCACCTGCTCTGATTGTGATTCTTTGCTTGGAATGTGTCCTAAAGCAAACAGCAACAAAGCTTTACTTACTTCTTCTACAGCTGTCTGAGGGAGGTAAATGGATAATAGCGCAATTTGATGGCAGAGGCAAGAACAGCATCCCAAGTCCGGAGAATACTACAGTTAGGTGTACAAGTTAGTTAGATTTGTATCTAGTTAAATATGTAGCTACGACCAATTTTCCTGGCATCAGTTCATATACTAACATAATTACATTAGTCAAAAAGTTTTTCAGTGAGCCTTGTCCACAGCTGTGATACTGATGGAGCATAACCATGACACCTATCTCACAAGTCCATAAGGGACCACTTTCTGTCCACTCCAGTCATACTCCGTGATCCTTTTTCAAAGGAGAAAAACACTGGAAGGTGTTGCTTGATGTTGTAGAGATCACTAGATTCAAACTAATCACTGAGTAGAGCAAAATATCAATGAAATTTAGAGTTCCAAAATTTGCAAATGAAATACCTGAATATTTCTGAATGACATCTTAGATTAACTTTGACAGAACCAATCTTGGTCAGGCATCACTCAGAAGAATGCAGTCAGTTGTCTCTTGGGTAGGCAAATGAAAATTTGGTTAACAAAGATGAGAAACATTCAGAGAGGCATTTGTCTTTTTGCACTTGGAGTAAGAAATTTTAAGTAGTTAAGATGCTGCATATGCATACTACTGTTTGTGTATTCCTTATGTACCTCAGAACACTTAAATATGTTTGTAACTCTCTAATGTGGAAGGATAAAAGTTAGTGCAAGACAAAGTTTGGAGCTATGTTGCCGAGGGAACTGCTTACTCTCACTTGTATTGTGTAGTTAACAACTATGATGACTGAATATGAGGTTTTGCTGGAAGAGGTGCTACTGAGAGAGAAAAATCTGTTTTACATTACCTTGTCCTAAGCAATGGATCCTCTTATCTCTTTGGAAAAAAATAAGAAGTCAGTCAATCATGACTATGTGATGTAAAGTTGTAACACAAAATACACTTGTCTTTCAGCGATTGCTGATACTGATACTAAAATATGTCCTGTTCTCCTCTCCTAGGCTTTCTTTTTCAGTTACATCCCTCTCTTTGTTAGAAACAATTTGAGAACCTGTGCTGTCAGGTGCTGAGAACCATCTTGCAGAATACTAAATGCTCTCAACACATACTAAAGCTATGTTGTAGTCTGTGTCCCAGCCACTGAAGGTGTCCCTGCTCCACGTAGGGAAGGTTGGACTAGAATCATGAATTAGGCCCCTCTCAGCCTAATTCATGATTCTATGATTAATGTGTTGAGCTTCCTCATTGAACTTCATTGAACAGATGAGTTAATTCTTTTTTTTTTCTCTGTGTTTCAGATGTGCATTGACCCATCTTTGTCTGTGGCTTTGGGTGATAAGCCACCTCCCCTATATCTTTGTGAGGAATGCAGTCAGAGAATTGCAGGGTAGGTAAACTATGAACTGGAAAAATGATCAGGTATAGCCATATAGCTTTATTTCAGTATGGTTAACATATAATTTATATAGATAACCCCATTTAAATATACGGAGCATGCTACCACTTAGTGGGAATAAGGCTTGCAGAAATTTATATCACGTGACAAGCATTTGCATCTAGCTTGAACAGTAGTGAGTTGTAAAGTTATCTGAATTAATAGATACAGTGGAATGCACTGACTGTGATAAGGGAATCTCATTAATGTACAGGCTTTTGCTTATGAATTTTTTTTTTCTCCCCACCCTTTACTTATCATTAAAAGCAGGACATTGCAATGAAAGCTGTTTCACAGAGACTTCATTACTTTCCTGTAACATGTATTTGAAATTATTCTTTAGGGCATACCGTGAACCAGCAGAGTAAAGATTTGAAATTGTTCCAAGCTTGTCTAATATCTGGAAGTAATACAACCTGAGATGTATTAACTTCCCTGCTCTTCTTATTCTTATTTTTTTTTTACTTAAAAAAATTCTTAACTTGGCTTGCATTACTTTACAAGATCTAATATGCATGGGGAGTTCTGGTCATTAGTTCAAATGGACAAAGTTACTCATAGTTAAGAAGCTACATGAGGGTTTTTTTTTGTCCTCACTTTAAGACACCTTTATATCACACCAGCTGTAGGAAAAGCAATTCCATCTCACTATAGGTTTTTAAGTCATCATTGATTTAAAGCTATAGAAAGTAGTAATGGAATATGGTAGAATCATAGCTTCTAAGGAGACGCACAGAAAATAGTACAGATACACTTTTTTCCTATGTTCATCCATTACTTGTCACTATCATTTCTTGGCCCTCAGACTTTCAGAGCATATACTATTTTATTTTGATAAATTTATGCCTTAAAAGTAATTTTTTGAAAGCTCTGAACATGGTGGACTAACATCAGCAAAGTGGCAATTGACAATAAGACAGGCACAACAAAGAGAGGTGATGTAAAGCAGCCTACAATTTATAAAATGACATTTGGAAAAAAAAAAAACAAACAACCAAAACCAGCTTCAGAATAATGTCAATCCTACCACATTAATTCAGAATTAATTCAGATAGATTTCCTCTGTGCAAAAATAAATGCATATATAAATAAAAAAAAGTGTAAAGCTAACTAGATATGCAATTTTTGTAGGGATCACAGTGAATGGTTGATTGATGTTCTTCTCCCACAAGGTAAGAGGTATTTTAAGGGTAGGTACAAACTAATCATCATCGTACAACCCTATGTTTACTGGTATTTCTGCATACTGTATTACTTGAAATGCTGAATTCTATTTTAAAGGATTTTTTTAGAATTTTAAAATAGCTTGTAATTAATACTGCTTAGTGTGTTTAAAGTGCTATGAAAAATTAATTAATCCTCTACCTGCAGTAGTATGCAACTCTTTATGTGTGAGGAAACAGAAAACTGAAGAGATTTTCAAATCTTGAGGCATTCACAGTTGGGGTGAAAAAAGGGGCCTAGATCTTCTGGTAGCTTGTGCCTGACTTGAAAGCTCTTAAAGCTTCTGAAAATCTGTTCTATGAACAGAAGGCTGTAAAGGATATCAGAAAAGGATATAAAATAGTTTTTGATGATCCAGTCACCATCCTTTGGCCAGTGAGACAGCCTGATATTCTATTATATACCAGAATGCAGACAAAGCTTGTTGATGGACTAATGATAATTTCCTGGGTTTGCAAGGATAGTCGCATATTGTCTAAAATAACCCTTTCAATGACAGAACAAAAATACTCCCTCTGTCTCTGTTCGGCAAACTGAAAATTCTTAGGTGAGATTTTTTTGCTGTCTCCTTTTAGTTGAAATCTAATCCAGATTAAGAATGTTTAATTTACTTGAGGGAAGTAATTCTTTTTACTCAGCCACCTATATTTACTGAATCAAATGTTGCCAGGGCAACAGACTGAAGAGCAATTGCTTATAGGTTGAATCTGCAGACATTTAGCTCTGGAGCTATAGGCCGCAGACATAGTGGCTGCTCTTACATTTTTTCCATCCATATTCACTAATCTTTCATCCTGTGAGTGTTCACAGGCAGCGTTAACACATCTGAGCCATGTCTCCCACAGCCACACTAGCGTGCCTACAAGTCTACTGCTACGAGGCTGCCCGCGAGGCAGAGGTGTAAGTGGAAGGTGGATGGGATGCAGAGCGCACCTCACTTAATGCAGCAAGACTCTTCTTTCATTTCAGTGTAGAAATAGCCAGTCAGCCTAAGTATACTGTTTCCTACCTCACGCAAGCCAGCAGCTTAGAGCTTTCAGTAACATCTGGAAATACCAGGTTAGCCTCAGAGACTTCCGCGCAGCAAGTCCATTTTCCCATGGCTACCGTAGTAAAACAGAAGGATCGTCATCCTGTGTTGATGTTTTGTATGCCTTCCCCTTACAGCTGAAATTTCTGCTATTTGTCAGAAGAAGGTAAGATTTGGTCATTTGTGCGTGATGGGGCATGATTTGATGTTGTGTGCAGTGTCATTCCATTACTATGTGGTGCATTCTTTTTTGTACCATTCCAAGTTTACGCAATTTAATCCGTGAGTGTACTTGGTGGACGGGAATGATTCATCAGCAAGGTTTCTTTTTGTTAAAACTGCTGGTGTTTGATCTGAGTTGTACACTTTATTGACTTGGCAATTAGTAAAGAAATTCAGTTATGCAATTGACCTCCATTTTTATTCTGTAACTCTGTTCATGAAGAGTGTTAATATATTCTCATCTCCTTGAATTCTTGGATTAATCCAAAATTGGACAAAAATCCTACTGTAAACTGTGTATTTTTAAAAATGTATGGACTGAAAATCTTCATTGCTTGGCTCTAAAAGATGGCTGACAAAAAGAATCTTCTTGCAATACATACCAGCTAGTGTGTTTTGATAACATTCTAATAATGAGAAACACATTCTAGGTCTTATGTGGTAAAGAAAGCTTTTATGTTGGGCTGGATAGCAAAAATAAAGGTATCTGCATATTTTGGAGGCTTGCATGATTACCTATGATAAGGCAGATTCTTACATAGCATAAAGTGATGTGACACTTTTGATTACACTCCTAGGGATCTGCCTGTTGCTACACGTAACATAAAAAGACATTCTGAAGTATAACCAGGGCTCAAGAGAACTACTATAAATTTATAGAGATTGCTCCAAGCCAGAGAGTTGAGGTTGATGGCTTCAGTGTTGGTTTGGCCTGCTCCAAAAGGAGAGCAACCCTGATATTTAAGTCCAGGCCCAGCATTTAGGCCTGAGCTCATCTTTCTGAAAGTTCAGTGACACTTGGCATCAGGAGTTTGAACACACCCAGGCTTGTATATAGCAGTTTTGGAAATGACCAACTGTTGAGCCAATTCCAGTGCTGACTCTCATCCCTGTTTTCAGTTCCACTTCCTGATGCTTGTGGCCTGATAAAATCATCATCTTTTTTTTTTTTTTTTTTCCAGAACTGTAGTTCTCATGTCAGAAGAGCTGTTGTCACGTGCTTCTCGGCAGGCTGCTGTGGCCGCCATGGCAACAGGCCAGTGCGCTATTGCAAAAGGTGTCACTCGAACCACCACAGCAGTGAAGTTGGGGCAGCTGCAGAAACCCATCTTTATCAGACCTCGCCACCCCCCATCAATACCCGGGAGTGTGGGGCAGAAGAACTTGTGTGTACTGTGGAAGCTGTGATCAGGTAATATGGCATCTTATGAGGCATCAATATGTAAAGCAGGATCAGGCTTCCATGTAAATGTTGCCTGCAAATCTTGTGCCAGTTGATTTTTTTTTTTTTCTTTTTTTCACGAGGATAGGTTCAGAGCAGGAGTGCTGAACTCCTGCTGTGTTAGCAGAGTACTGATCAGCTGTGAGCGTTGTCCTCAGGGAAGAAGTCAGCCTTGAATCCTAGAATATAATGTTAATTTATCACTGTTATCAGGCAAATGATGATATCAGATGTCTAAACCTCTAGTTATTCTTGATCAGATACCTGTATCCAGTTCAGGAGAGCCTCATTCACTGACCACATGTTTGTTTTACAGCTTGCTGAAGGAAGCAGAGTTTCATGCTGAGCAGAGGGAGCATGAACTCAACCGCAGGAGACAGATGGGCCTCTCCTCTTCCCATCACTCCCTGGACAACACAGATTTTGATAATAAAGATGATGACAAGCATGACCAACGCCTCCTGAGCCAGTTCGGAATCTGGTTCTTGGTAAGAAATTCTTGCTCTTCTCTCTCATTCTTCTCACTTCCCTCCCCTTTCCTTTCTGAACCCTCAGTATAATCTCTTTTTTTTTTTTTCCCACTTTGTGGATTTAGTTGGATGCTTTCCTGATTTGTAGGCAAAAAGAAGGAGTTCTGTCAAACTGTCAAGTTGGAGTTTCAGGACTAGTTTGTGTGGAGCTGCTAACTGCTTTCTAAGTCCTCTAAGGAGTGGATAACAGAATTACTCACCCTTTCAGTTATTTTATTGACTTTGTGACATCCTCTTCTGCTCACAAGTGCCCTCTGCTGAGTGCCATTATTTTAACTTTAAAAGGCAATCCCCAAAAGATCTGTTTTTCACCTGTCTTTCAGCATCACTCTTGGGAAGCTCAGCTTTCTCTCCTACCTCTGATGAGGCAGAAGGACTCTTAGTGGGCTGCTTTTCCTTCCTGCCTTCAGATTGGTTTTACTGAGTCAGTCCCAGTCACTGTACTCCAGCTAATTCACCCCCCTGTGGGTTGACATAGTGAAGCCCTGCTGGTTCTGCCCCTCACAATAGCTAGCAGAGATTATTCCAAAATAGCAGGGCTGCTGCTAGTTATTCATGAGCAGGCCAGGCTGGAGCCTGATAAATCATCAGAAAGTGGATTGTGCAGTTCTTAAGGAGAATTCCCCTTCTCAGGCTCTTTACAATTCACCTGGATCTTCCAGGCTCTCTCGTCCTTGCTTACCCAGTGACAAGTGGGGAATAGTAGGACCATTATATAAACAGGTAGGGACAGCTGGGTGGCAGGTCTAGAATCCCATAGTACCAACAAAGCAGCTCTCCTGTTTCAAGTGACTACAAGAGTAAACTGTGTTCTACTGTTACCTTGTGGGGTTTGTTTTTTAACATTGTTTTAGACTTAAAGCCTTTTATTTTTTTTTTAATGATTTCTTTTTTATTGTGCCACATTCATCTGTTTTCTTTCAAATGATGTTTGGAAAGATTGAAAGCCTGTTTCCAGAAGCAGAGCAGAAGTGAGAACAGAGCAAGTTTTGTTACGCTGTATGTGCCTCATGCTTGGCATTGAGAGTCTGTCTTTTGAAGGTAGGGAGGGGGAGCTCATTGGCTTCGTTCTATTCTTATAAAATCTCTTGATCTCTCTGTAGTGAGTATTGGCAGAGATGACAGCACAGATTGTGAGAAATACTGGGTTGCTGTTTTCTTTCATAAAATGAATACTGTTCATCTAGAAACAGTATTCAGTAGAAACAGTATTGCCAAGTGCTGGGTCCTGCACTTGGGTCACAACAACCCCATGCAGCACTACAGGCTTGTGGAAGAGTGGGTGGAGAGCTGCCGGGCAGAAAAGGACCTGGGGATGTTGGTCAACTTTCAGCTGCACATGAGCCAGCAGTGTGCCCAGGCGGCCAAGAAGGCCAATAGCATCCTGACCTGTACCAGGAATGGTGTGGTGAGTAGGACTTGGGAGGTGACTGTCCCCCTGTACTTGGCACTGGTGAGGCCCCACCTTGAGTACTGTGTCCAGTTTTGGGCCCCTTACCACAAAAAAGACATTGAGGTGCCAGAGAGGATCCAGAGGAGAGCAATGAAGCTGGTGAGGGGTCTGGGGAACAAGTCTTATGAGGAGAAGCTGGGGGAGTGGGGGGTGTTCACCCTGGAGAAAAGGATGCTGAGGGGAGACCTTATCGCTCTCTACAACTACCTGAAAGGAGGTTGTACAGAAGCAGGGGTCAGTCTCTTCTCTGAAGTCACAGGCGATAGGACAAGAGGAAATGACCTCAAGTTGTGCCGGGGGGGGAGGTTCAGATTGGATATTAGGAAAATATTTTACACTTAAAGAGTTATTAGGCATTAGAATGGGTTGCCCGGGGAAGTGGTTGAATCATCATACCTGGAGGTGTTTAAAAGATAGGTTGATGTGGTGCTTAGTGACATTGTTTAGTGATGTGGTGTGTTTTTTGTTGTTGTTGTTG
>VXBJ01003125.1:0-26252 GCA_013400055.1 Nycticryphes semicollaris | reverse complement strand
ACAAGCTAGCTCAAGAGTTGCTGTTAAGAGGGCTGCCAACTGCTCAATTGAGACATTTATCAGGAAGCAAACACCTTAACTTCATCCTGCAGTGAAGTAGAACGGTGAATACTGTAATTTGAATTGACAAGGGTATCATTAGCTGCCCCATCCCGGGAAAAAACATGGAGGAGAAGCACTTGTATGATGGGTTCTGGTCTTCTCTGGGAAGCAGTGCTGTCAGCTCTTTCCCTAAAAATATCATGAATGTTTCCCTTCGTTCATGTGCTACAAGGCAGAAGTCACTGGTTTCAGGTTGCCAAGCACTAAGAATACAGCTTTCACTTGGAAATGGCAACAAGCAGCTGCCAGGTGCTTAAAGGACCTTCCTAAATCTCCTGTCATCTGCTATTTTCCATTCTTTGGATGCCGTGCAGTAGCCTGATTTGAAATGCTGTCTCCTGTCCCCAGAAGATACTAAGAGCTCATCTAGCAGGTGATTAAGGGCTTAGTGGTGTGCCTGGTCTGTGAACTGGGATACTAACTTGGTCTCAGATTTGAGACAGTTTTACAGTGCAGATGTCCTTTTAGAAAGAGATTGGACAAAGGGAGAATGATATTAATTATTATGTGAGAATGTTTGAGGACTTGAAACTCGCATTTGCATGCTGACTGGCAAAAAAAGTCAAAATGACAATCTTATTGCAAAGCAAAGATCACTTATTGTATTGAAGTAGGCATTGTCTTTCAGACTTTAAAATTCTTAATTTGATTTGTCTTTTTATTTTGTACAATTTATATGTGTGTGTGTATGCTTATCATATATTTTACCGGCCATTACATTGATTTTTGAGATCAAAAGTAATTTTAAAGTTCAAATGAAAATGTTCCAGTTTGTCAAAACATTCTGTATTGATATTTTCAGTCTTGAAACTAAGAACCAAAAAATGCAGTGATTCCTTCTTTTTCCTTTCATTGTTATTTTATGGTTTGGAAATGTTTTGTCAATTGTCCTGTGCCGAACTCTACTTAAAAGACAAAAGAGCTGATCAGTTTAATGTACTCTGCTTCCTTGTATCTCTGCAAGTGTGCAAAATGTAGTAGACAGTTTGCTACCTTTAATTCTAGAAAGGAAACTTGGTTTGTGTTTCTGTCTTTCAGGTGAGTCTTTGCACTCCCAGTGAGAATACACCCACCGAGAGTTTAGCAAGGCTGGTTAGCATGGTGTTCCAGTGGTTTCACTCTACAGCTTACATGATGGATGATGAAGTTGGTAGCCTGGTTGAAAAGCTCAAACCCCAGTTTGTTACCAAGTGGCTGAAAACAGTTTGTGATGTCCGGTTTGATGTCATGGTTATGTGTCTCCTTCCTAAGCCAATGGAGTTTGCCAGGGTAAGAATAATTTAACTGAAAGTTGCTTTATTTGCCACAGAGATTAAAGTCTCAAGTATGAAGACCGTTTCTCCTTCCTCAAAGCAAAAAGAGATCTCAGTGGTTGAGGGAGTAGTGGAGTTCAGGTCTTTTTTCTCTCTGTAGCATTTTTAGTTTTACTGTGTTAGAGAGTGGGAATTATTTACAGCAATATAAAGACAGGTTAGAAAAGTATTACAATTACTGAAAGATACTGTACGTTTTTTGGTAGCTACTGTTATGCTGCTGAAGTATCCAAGCTTGTCTTTAGTAAAACATATCAATTATCTGCTCCCAGATAAATGTCTGTCCTTTACTAGTTTGCTTTACTAATGTTTCTCTGTTCTTCCCATATTTCATCTCTGCAGCTGTGAATTAGGGTTCATGAAATCACAGTTTTAACTGAAAGGAATTCTGGGCATACTGATGCCCTGTAACTTCAGATACCTAATTGAAGTAACTCAGTTAAGAGAGTGATCTGACATGGTTGGCCTTATTACTGATGGAGAGAAAGAGACTTACCTGGAGGGTCATTAGGAAGCCTAAGTGAGACTGTTGCTGGAATCACTTCTAGAAAAAAATCTTTCTTTCTGTCCATTAATTCTGAAGCAGAACTTGCCACTTAACCTGGATAGTGAAGACAGGCAACAAAGTCAGACATGTGAATATTCCTCTATAGAAAAGGAAACATCAGCATGAAAATAGGAACTTTACATTTGAGAGGGATTTAAGACTTTTTCCTCGTTTATCACTGCTAACTATACCACGTGCTTGCGTAAGACTTTGATTTTGTGACTCTGTTACTTAAAATGTCCGGGGGATGTGTTTGTTTTGTTCCCTAAAATTAAGTGGCTAGACTAGTGAGTGCTGTAAAGACTTGATGTGATGTATTATATTGTCAGGGATGAAGTGTGCATCCGTGGATCTTTCATGATGTAATATATGAGATCTGCTGTATGTGCGCAGACCAGCATGTGTGTATGTGTCTTGCTCTGAAGATGCCCCTGGCTGTGGGAGGACTAGAGGGCAAATGAGGGAATTTGAGGGCTAGATGGATGCATTGAATGTTAGAAGTGAAGAAAAGAGATGAGGCCTTTGAGGCAAAAAGGGAAAGGAAGGACCGAACCTCGTGCTATAATCTAGTACGGATCTTTTTCTTGTCTTGTATCCAGCCCCTTTCTTGAATTTTATTACCCCCACTACAATACTTAAGACCAGACTGACAACGTGCCAGATTTGCAAGGGTTCACTGGAACATGAAGACAAACAGCCATGAAATTAGCTGTGATGAATGGAGAAAAAATAGTTTGTTGGCTGAGATTAGCAGGATTTGCTGCCAAAACAGCAGGCATCTCTGGAGCCATTAGTCAGGAACAGCAGATGTGAGCTGAGGTCAGTTAGAATAATTAATCTCTGTAGCCCAGTTACTTATTTACTTAGAAGTATGTTTTTTTGGCTTCCATCACTTAGAACCTTCCCTCAAAAAAACCCCAAAACAACCAACCCCAGAAGAAAAGAACACCTGGTAGAGACCGAGATTTTCAAAATAAAGACCCAGTACTGTAACAAGTTGCCCAGAGCAAATAATTGAAGATGCAAGCAATAAATCTCTTCCTTGTTGAGGACTGTAAACAATGAGATATTACTCTGCGTCATGGCCTGTAAGTGAGCAAACTTCATCTAAATCTTGGACAGCGCTTTTGTGTACTGTGGGTCAAATGGGAGAGATGCAATCCCCATAGCTAAAGTCTAAATTCAGACTGGAAGGTGCTGATGATCACACCCCACAATTTCTTGGCTGCAACACACTGAGCGAATTTATGGTGCTGAGCAAGTTACAGAGACTAGAAGTATCGTTCATCAGTATGATTTCTGGAAATACCCACAGGTTGGTGGATACTGGGACAAATCGTGTAGTGCTGTGACCCAATTAAAAGAAGGGCTGAATCGAATCCTTTGCTTGATTCCCTACAATGTGATAAACCAGCCGGTGTGGGAATGTATCATGCCAGAGTGGTTGGAAGCTATAAGGACAGAAGTGCCTGATAATCAACTGAAAGAGTTCCGGGAAGTGTTGAGGTATGTAGACAAATGTAGGAACCATTCTACCATTGCATATGTTGATTGTTGAGGGTTTTAGCACAATAAGATGGTGACAACAAATAAAAATGCCTGTGTGCAATAGACAGTAGTGAGTAAACGCTTCTGATTTATTTATTTATTTATTTATTTATGACTCGTATTTAAACTAAAGCGCTTAAGCTTTGGGAAAATTTCCTTTTATTGCTCCTGGTATCCTCAAATTTGTATCAAGAACCAACCTCGTGGATGTTTCTTTGCTGTGGGCAAGGCGCATTTTCAGGCTTCCTGGTGGAAGAAGTATCTTTCTCCTCCTGGCCTGCTCCTGATGCCATATGGTGGGGATTAGTACAGCTGGCCCTGAATGAATGGCAGTTTGTATTGATTTAACTAATATGTGGAACTTTGCCTGGGGAGCAAGGAAAACCAGAATAAGAGTGGTGGCTGAGTCATAATGTCACGTCTGGTGTATGTCTTTGACAATAAAGAGTCACATTTCCTTTACACTGATGAAGAGGCTCTGAAGCTGACTGTAAGTTTATATTTGTAGGTATTGATGTAGGCTTTTTTTGATGTAAACAAGGAGTAGTGGGGGAATGGTGAGATGAGAAATTTTCTAATTTTTACATTGAATGTTGAAAAAGATATTGCTGTCATGTGTAACGGACATGATGTGAAATGTCATGTGAGTTCTTAAGGTGCATCACTGAATTCAGAGATGACCTTGTGCAATCTGGTTCACCTCCCATGGAGGGCGAGGATGCATGTAAGATTACACAAGTGCTGGAAGTAAGATTGCCTTTCTACCAGTTTTCTGTTATATCTCACACACTGTATGCCATAGTAACTCAGTGATGCTATATTTTTGTTCTACTTTTCAGCAAAATGTTTGACATTGAACTTTGCCCTCTCCCTTTCTCCATGGAGGAGATGTTTGGCTTCATTAGCTGTCGATTCACAGGGTATCCATCCTCTGTGCAAGAGCAAGCGTTGCTTTGGCTACATGTAAGTGTCCTCTCCTGACCAGTCATGCTGAAGCAGCTTATGATTTCTGAAGAGGAAAAAAAAAACAACTGAGGGGTGTAAGAAGCCAGTTTCCAAGGATCAGGGAATCTTTCTACCATTCGCTGAGCCCTAGTGTAAGAATAGTTGGTAGACAGATCCTGGGAAGCTTTATGTTACTAGCCCATCATGGGCAATATAATGGAAGCCTGGAAATTCCTTTTGTCTTTGAATGTCAGTTGTGTCTTAAGGGCCATTCAGCTGTCTGACTTATTGCCAGCCATAGCTTTGAGTTTGGTCTGTAGATTTCAAAATTAATTCCAGACTCCAGAAGCAGCTGTTCCTGCATATGAAGGTCTTGACTCTGTACCCATCAAGTTTCCTCCTGCTCTGGCCCTTTTCTACTATATTTACCCACAAAGCTGGCATTCACACAGTGCTCATATTCAAAAGCTGCAGGGACAATCATGTCAGCTGGGGGCAGTGAATTCAAAAAAAGTATAGAATGTTCCACAGTACCTGTATTCTTCATTATTTCTTCTTTTCTGCTGAGGAGTATTTTGGTTAAGCCTCTGCAAAGACATATTTACCTGATGACTATAGAAATTTTCATGTATGCAGGGTTTTCAAGTAAAGTATGGTTTTTGGCTTTTTTTTAAATTATTATTAGATGTTTCTTGACCTAGTAACTGTAAATGACCAGAATGAATGAGCCTCATAGTTATTTGAGTGTTGGAGACAAAATAGCTGATGATTATTTCCTCAGAGATTTGCAGATAACCGTCAGTGGTCTGGGACCTGTAGGCAACCATTCTGACAGGATTCCTAGAATAAATACAGGAATTTACTTTTAAGTAATAAGAAATAGAGTAAATAGTTAATCATCCAAATATTGATGATACTTTCAGTTTACAGAAATAGTTTTGTGGAATGCCCCCACACCTCTGTGTGTTTGTGCATAAAACTGATCTGAGGGCACACCAACCAGATGCTAAGAGTTTGAAAGTACACCCACCCTTTTATTTATTTATTTATTGCCGGTTCTCTTCTGCCCTGATCTAACTCTAAGCTCGCTGTTCACATTGAATGCCAAAATGAAATGCATGGAATTTGCTGAACTGAGGATCACATGATAAAGGTGCTTATAAAGTGCCTGGCATTTTTGATCAAACTTGAAACTCATGCTTTTTTATTTATTGTCTTTCATCAGGTTTTATCTGAACTAGACATCGTTGTTCCTCTTCAGTTACTAATCAGCATGTTTTCTGATGGAGTTAATTCTGTCAAAGAATTAGCAAATCAAAGAAAATCAAGAGTCGGTGAACTGGCGGGCAGTCTTGCAGCTCGGAGGGTAACTGTTATATATCCTGCTTATTTTTATTTTTTTTTCTTAGAACACTTTTTCTAATGGAATGCATGAGAAGAATTAAAAAGCTGTTATTCAATATGGCAGCATTTCATTGGAAACACTATAAACTTTGAGAATGGAAGGAAATTAGCATGACTTCTTCAATTAATACCAGTCTATCATGGGGTCAGTGTAAAGGTAATGCAGGCAGGAACTGCAGAAAAACTGTGCAGTATTGTCTTACTGAACTGGTTTGTTTGGGATATATTTGGAATGTTCATGGTATCTTTTCCAACCATTTTCCTTTTCTGCACTTTCTATTAATAAACCTCAGCAGATAGTTATTATGGACAACTTATCACCCAGAGTGAGCTTCTGTATTCTAATGCAGATTTGGTGGGGCCTGGGTATCTTTTGGGAAGATGACTGAACAGAATTTATTTCTGTTTCCCTACATTTTTTCCCCATCCAAATATGCAAAAATTGATTAAAAGTTGTTTGTCAGAGACTTATGGTCTGGAAGAAAACATGTACAAATCTGTACTACATGAATTTGGACTAATGTGACTAACTTCCTGGTAGTCTTGGATGAGGTGCTTCAAGGACAGCAGGAACAAGAGTGCATGAAAGGTCAGATATTTAGATTTAAGGTACTGCAGTTAGTAATTCCTTACATGTGTGCCTGTCTTCTGATGCAGATCAGCAAGAGCACTCCCAGACCTAGCCCATGACTAAGTAGAAAAACCAGACCAACTTGCTGTCTAGTCTTTTCAGACCATTGCTGGCCTAAAAGCAGACCTTACGTGTCATCTAACTGTGTACTTCCCAGCAACGCTTTGAGATTCTCAGGGTGTTCTAGGTGGCCTGCTGTGGGGTGGACATAAGCCAATGCAGACACGCACGTCTTCTTACAGTTGTTGCCAGTTTATTGCCTGTATCCTTGATGTAGCCTTAGTTACTGTATTTTCTTGAGATAGCCTCCTACTGAGTATGTGTCCCTGGATCATGGGGTAAATCATTGTAAAATGATTGTAAACTTTACTGCCCACACCAATTTTCAGTTGGATTTTTGATGTTAAAATTCTTCCTCAGTAGAAATAAGATAATGGATTCCAGCCACAGAGCTTAAGAGAATGTATGTGTCTGTGCAGAATATGATTCCTGTACTTCTGTCATATTTTATCATTTAATGGCACTAAGGGACATGTGTAGATTTAGCAAAAAAGCTGCAGAAAGGAATAGAAAGGCTCTCAAAGTTTTTGATATTTTCTGCAGTTTCATAGAGAATGAGATTGCTTAAGTTCTTAACAGTCATTTGGACATGTTGATTCTTTATGTTTTCAGGTAAGCGTTGCTTCTGACCCCGGACGCAGAGTTCAGCATAACACACTGAGTCCTTTCCCAAGCCCCTTCCAGAGCCCGTTTCGGAGTCCAATACGTAGTCCTTTCCACAGCCCTTTCAAGAACTTTGGACATCCCAGTGGAAAGACAATCGATTTTGACTGTGAAGATGATGAAATGAATCTTAATTGCTTCATTCTGATGTTTGACCTCATCTTGAAACAGGTACTTGCAGAAGAAAAACATGCACATTAAGGGACACTGAAGTTTTGTGGTCACTTCTGGCTCTCCTTTAATCCTGTATTGAGTTCCTTTCTGCTGAGGGACTGGCGTGAAGTACAAGACATTTAAATCTCTCTACAGCTGTCATCTGCCTTTACCCATATAAGAGTTACAGGTTCATGGTCAGTGAAGTTTAGATACCTCCAAGTTCATGTTAGATAGCTCATAGGAGTGAAAGACACTTCTCCTTGGGGATGTTTATTTCTGGAGACTAGAAGCAGAAGCTTGCTGATAGGTTTAGATTAGATGCGTAATTTTTGGATAGTTAAACTCATACATTGTGAATCCAAGACCAAGTGTCTTGGATAACTCTCTCCAGGTAAAATTCATGGATCCTGTGCTTGAAGTTGTCTATTTAACTTTAAAATCTTGCTCTCGCTTCTTGAGCTTGGGCCTCAACACCAGTGACAATTTAAAACTGTGAGTTCCACTTTATCTCAAACTCTTCCCTGTACTGTAATGTAACACCAGCAGAAATGTTGGAATAGGCAGAATGGTTCGTGCCCTGGCTTTTAAACAAATCCTAAATTTTTACTCTCTTCACTCTCTTTCAGATGGAACTCCAGGATGATGGTGTCACTTTGGGCTTAGAGAACAGCATTTCAAAAGATATAATATCCATCATAAACAATGTGTTCCAGGCACCCTGGGGTGGTTCTCACACCTGTCAGAAAGATGAAAAAGCAGTTGAATGTGGTCTGTGTCAGTCCAGCATTTTGTGTTACCAGCTGGGTTTTGAGCTGCTGGAACAGCTTGCTCCAAAAGAAGAAATCAGACTTGTGGTAAGTAGAGCAAGAAAGGGTCTGTGTTACTGGTGTGCTGAAACTCCTCTTCTTCATTGTTCTCATTATATTGTGCACAAGGCAGCAAAGCTGCCCTGACCTTTGGTGTGGAGAATTGTGAGGTTAAAGCAAAATGCCATTGAATTGTGAAATTCTTAAGTTTGAGCTGACTCAAAGAATTCAGGGAAGATGACAATGTTCATCCAGTATGAACTCTTCCCCCATCAACATCAAAGTGCTGTTTCACTTTGGAAGCACGCTCCTATGATACTGTGTCTTAAATAAAATGTGAAATGTTAATACTTAGTGCTTTTTACCTTCTTTTAAAGTGGATATTGTTAAATTATTAATGATTTTGAGTGAGTCACTTGTTGAGTGCTTGAATGTTGGAAATGCTAAGCGCTGCTGAAAACCACGATATGCTTCAGGTTGGGTATCCAACTTTATCAGTCATGGCTTCGTACTCTCCAATTGCTAGTCATCAATAAAGTCCTCTGTAGCTTTGCAGAAAAGTTAAAGCTTTACCCATGGTGTAATGGATTTATTTTAAGCTGTGTATCCATTATACATAGGCTGTTCCACCTGATGGTTCAGAAGATAGTACTGTTCCTCTTATTCTGAGTGCTCATTTGCTGTGGCAGGGTGTTTATTAGTGGGTTTTTTTGGGATTTTTTTTTGTTGGCAGTGGGCATAGTGATACCTTTTAATGTGTAAGTTTCAGAATTGCATTTGGATGTGTATGCTAATAGTAGGTATTGTGGATGTGGTATTCAGTAATTTGTGCTAGAAAAATCATCTTGTACAATTCAGATTCTCACCTCAACTGAAAAGTAACAAGTGGTGAAGTCTTTTGAGTGCTGGGGCTTGGTAGCATTTCTAGGATCTACTTTGTGATGCATAGCATAAAGCTCACAATGGCAGTCTCTAATCCTGAGCTCCTGGCCACAGGCAGAAGTAACTGCAGCCTGGTCCTTTTTACGATGTAAAAGTGATCGAGGTAGCTCCTGTAGCTCCACAGGAGTGAAGGAAATAGGCCCTGCTTCTGTCTGTTACTCCTCTGAGGCAAGGGTGAAACCACCACCTTGAGACTGGATCCACCTTGAGACTGGATCCACCTCAGCTCCAATATGGTTATACAGTTTCTGTTAAGTGGTATCACTTAAATCCATGCTTGAGACATAGTCATCTTGGTGTGTATTTGCTGATGGAGAATTTTAGATATGCAGGTGATTTGAATACAGAGGGGTACATGGAACTAGACAGTGTCTGCCTCATTTGAGCTTAGCTCATCACACTGAATTTGACTTAAACAGCAGGATATGTCCTTATGTTTTTAGATAACATCAATAAATGAATTTAACTTCTTATGCTCTTAAAGGAGCCCACAGATAACCTTGAGGATAGCCTTCTGTATACTAGACCTGAGTTTATAATAGGAACGGAAGGAGAAGAGGAAGACAAATTGGCGCCAAAACATGGAGAAAACCCAGGAAACCACACAGAGACCACAGAAAACGCAGGTAGGTGGAGGGTGAGAAGGCTGAGTATTTCAGTAAGGCTTTGAATGGAACTCTTCTATTCAGAAGGACTACAAGGTTTTGAAGCGATGTTTCAAGTCCAGCATTGCACGATCACTTTTTTCTCATGCATTTTATCCTTTTGACGTATTAATTGAATAGAACTGCTGTATTTATGTTGATGGCAAGGATGACTATCTCTCAAGAAATGCTAGAAGAAATCTTGGCTTTTTGAACATATAAAGTACCAAAAGCATTACATGCCCAATTGCATGCTGTTGTAACTTTACTGACTGCAGGGTTATTGTGGCTAGAATTGATTTCTCTCTCGTCATTTCAGCATCATTTAGTTTCATTTTGAATCCAGAGATGAGAGAACTTTAACAACATTTTGTGTAACATATTTTTAACAGTGATAAAGAATGACACAGAAAGAAAATTTTGTTACCAGCAACTTCCAGTTACCTTGAAGCTCATCTATACTATATTGCAGGTACCACTGATTACTTGTTGGGTTTTTTTTAGTTGGAATATTTTGTTAAGTGGTGTCATTGTGTTGAGAGTAGTACATTTGCTTATGCAGGAAATGTCAAAATTTGAAGAACCAGACATTCTTTTTAACATGCTGAACTGTCTGAAGATCCTGTGTCTTCATGGGGAATGCCTGTATATAGCAAGAAAGGACCATCCACAATTTCTTGCCTATATTCAAGATCACATGCTGATTGCAAGGTATATTTTTATTGCACATTTTGTCTTCTGAATTCTGTTGGGTCTCCAACTATACATTTGTTGTTGGCATCAAAGAATTTGCAGGCTTAGTAAGGAAAATTAAGAAAGGATAATAAGGAAGTGTGGAAAGCTTAAGTAACTTTATAAGGGCACATTGCAGAGGCTAAATAAGAAGTTGCAAATTAAACTAAAGTACCCTGCATGGTCTATTGTGGCTACTGTGTTATGCATCACTTGTTTGCAGTGAGGTCGAGAGGTTCTCATATTGAATAGTAGCATTGCCTGAGACTGAGATATCTTTCCTTACTCTACAAAATAAAATAAAAGATGATGAAGAGGCAGGCACACAGTTTATAGGGCATGAGCATTAAAGCAGAGAGAACATCAGTAATGCACCTTATTTTTAAGAGGTAAAGGCAGTTTCTCCATTCAGTATCAAAGTGAACTGAATTGAAATTGGTGCATTTTAAGATTCTCTTTGGAGACAGAGACTTTTGCAGAACGCTCACTGAAGAGACATCAATGTATGATGCTTTGAAATTATATTCGTCAGTGCTTAGAGCTGCTCAGTATCAGTTTCATTGAGCATCTCCCAAAACCGTAGGGTTTTAGTAGGCTAGGGAATCTGTCCAGAATCTAAATACCAACAAATTGTGAGCACACGGCATTTTAGTCATTCACGGATGCACATGATTCATGGTGCCAAGAGAGTTCACAGGACTTATGCGCTGAAGCTGGTCATGCTGAAACTGCTAATTTGTAGCATAGATTATGTTTTGTGGTACTTGTGTCTTGGATTAGGCAAAATCATGTCACATCTGAAATGTTTCAGTGTAAGGAATACTTAAACCTGGATTTTCAAGAAAAACTGCTGTAGTTGAAGATACACAAATAGCTCTGTTCTCCTACCAGTAACTCTGTAGTATTCACATAAATGCCCAGGATGGCTCATAGAGATTTTAATGAAAAGTGCATTCCCGCCAACAATACAGTGCAGACTGTATTTAGAAGAAAAGATGTCAAAGGAGTGTTTTTATAAGCAGGCTTGCTCTTTTCGGTTTTTCCAGCTTATGGGGAGTTGTAAAGTCTGAGTTCTCTCAGCTTTCTTCCCTGGCAGTCCCACTTCTGCTTCATGCACTTTCGCTTCCCCATGGAGCTGACATTTTCTGGACAATCATAAACAGCAATTTCAACAGCAAAGATTGGAAGATGAGATTTGAAGCAGGTAGGCCAGAGAAATGTACACTATTTGCTCTTTGTTGCTTCACCGAAGAGGTAGAGCTGCTTCTGCTGTAACTGAGGAGACCTATAATAGATGATTATCTTTTTGCTGCTTTGGGGATTTTTAGAGATAGTCTGGTGTGAAACTATGGCACAGCAATGCAGTAGAGGGGAACAAGAGACCTTTTGGATAACCAAAGTGAAATAAAAATTACAACACTTGTTGGCTATTTTTTGTTGGTTCTCAGATGTGCATATTTCTAGGAGTGATTTATTAATTGGGAGATAAAGAAGCCATTACCTAAATTAATGCACATATTTTCTTTGTCTGGGTGGCATGTCTGGTACAGTGGAGAAGGTGGCTGTGTTGTGCAGATTTTTGGATATTCACTCTGTGACAAAAAACCATCTACTCAAATACTCTTTGGCTCATGCATTCTGCTGTTTCCTGACTGCTGTGGAAGATGTCAACCCAGCGGTGGCTACAAGAGCTGGGCTATTACTCGACACCATAAAAAGGCCAGCTTTACAGGTAGGTTTGTTGTATGGGGAAAAAAAGACATTCAAACACGAATCTGGGTTTTCACCTGAAGTTCAAAGTGGTTCAGGTGTACAGCATCGTGGCCACTGCTGATACCTCTTTAGGCAAGCCTTATGGGGCTTGGTAATTGATTTAGGCACAAAAAAGCCAAGGGATATGATACTGCTCTAGCCCCATCTTCGATAACTGTGAAGGATTACTAGGGCATTTGAACGGCTATCATAGAAAGCAGTAAATGCTTTCTACTATTTTAAAATTTAGGGACATTTTTTTTCAATTTAAAAAAACCCCAAAACAATTAATTTGTAAGTCTTATGACACCCTGCTGAGCTGACAGTGAGAAAATACATTGAAGCAAAACCAAACATGGTCTTGGTCTTTTCAAGATTTCCTCAGGCATGTAATTTTAAGCATTTGAGAGGCCCCACCAATCAGATTTCTTATTAATAAAACAAAGCAGATATGAAAGTGGATCAGAGCCTACCTATACAAGCAAGATAAAAAAAAGTTTCATTGTACACAATTTGGTTCTAGTTCTTTGGAGAATGAAATTAATATGTATTTTAAAAAGTTCAGTGTTACTACCCATAAAAAGCTATTAATACTTGCTAGTTTTATTCCATATAATACCTTTTCAAAGTAGTTTCCAGAGAACTTGAAGTGACTGAGTTGACTGAAACTGTAACCGGTATACTGCACTTTCATATTTAATGTGTGGGGTTTTTTCTCAAGCATAAGTATGACTCTACACCTAAAATTCTAGTGCAAACACAATAGAGAAGCATTTTGAGGCAAAGGGCTTCTAATTGATTCACTTCACCACATACTCTTTTTTCCTCTGTTTGTGCCTGATGATTCATTCCTTTTCTAATTAAGGACTTGATTCAGTTGCCTAAATATAAGCATTTTCTCAGGCAGGGGTGTGTGAATTCTTCAATATTGTATACAAAATATGCAGTAGAACAGAACTTTGCTTATACCTTTGTATTGCTCAAAATCTTAGCAAACATTATATTCTAAATATGTTAATTTTTCTCTTTCTTTACCTTTTCCATTAATATGAGTAGCATTACTCCTGATTTAAAGGACTTGGTAGGAAAAAGTAGCTATATCTTTATCCTGTAATTATTAATAGAAGTTGTGAGCTTTGACCGTTCTTTGCTTTGAGAAATGCTTGAAGTTTTTGCTTCTCAGTTCTGTGTTGGTGCTTTTGTTGTTTTCTCTCTATAGGGTCTCTGCCTCTGCCTTGATTTCCAGTTTGACACAGTTGTCAAGGACAGGCCCACCATTCTTAGTAAGCTTTTGCTACTTCATTTTCTAAAAGCGGATATTCCAGCTTTGAGCTGGGAGTTCTTTGTGAATCGCTTTGAGACCTTGTCTCTGGAAGCACAGCTTCATCTGGACTGCAACAAAGAATTCCCTTTCCCAACAAGTAAGCAGAGTCCAAATCAATCTGATCACCTTTTATCAGCTTCTGGAATTTCAGCTGCCTGCAAGGGTCTGAGGGAGATGTAGGTCTCGCCTGTATAAATTCTTTGAAATTAAGTAATCTTTAAGGCCAAAAGAGCATAATTTGAAGTGAACGCCTTTTGACTGCCCAAATACAGATTAGGCTATATTCTGTCACACCTTTGGGCATCATGTTTACTCTCATTATGATGTGCTTGCCAGCTTTGGTTGAAACGTGGTCTGGTTCTGTCATCAGCTGCAACCTGCATTATCCCACCTGTACTTTTATACATGTTCTTGTGTTATCAACATTGCTATTCCTAAAGGTCTGGGTCATGCCTGACCCTACTCTGTAGTAGTCTGTACAAAGACAGTCCTGGGAGCTGTATAACCCTTGAAAAGCTAACATACATGGGGCACAGCACACGGACTACTAGAGCTGGTGCTCAGTTAACTGTTCCTGCAGTGACAAATGTTGTGTTTGTCCTGTTCATACTTGGGTTCTTGATGCAATCCCATGTTTCCTTCCATTCACTAGAGGGGGCTAAAAATAATTTGTGCATGATTGTTTAACATGCTGACTAACTGAAAACTTCCTTACCCAAGTGGTGGCCCATGAGGCAGATCTGTTTCCGTCTAAGCTGGTTGGAGGAGTTAGGGACAGTTGTTTGGACAGCATGTGCTGCCTCAGCAGCCTAATGCCTCCTCCCACACTTGCATGGAACCCAGTGTCATAAAAAGCCCAGGTGCTGCTGCTGCATTCATCTATGCAGGAAGTGGGTGGAACTGCAAACATTTTCTTTTCCATATGCAAGTAGCTTAACCCAAAGCTGAGTACCCTTGCTGTGGTCTGAGGGGGGAATCTGGGCACTAGTATCTAGCACTTCTGGCTGCAAATGTAGGGTCACATCTTTAAATACCCATATTTGGGAGTGATTTTAAAATTTTAAATGTGCAAAAGATATTTTTCAAGTTTCTTTTTAACCTTTCTCTTTGCCTTTCCAAAGAAATGAGTGGTGCAAAGGATGGGCTCACCGGCTTTAGTTGCTCAGATAATTATACTTAACAGGTTTGAATGCACTATAGACATGAGTATAGAAAAGTATTGGTGACCCCATTAAGATATTCAGCGATACTGCTGGTAACACCCCTGTAGATGCATCATCACACAGATTTTTGGAGCACTGTTCAAATCCAGGATGATAGGTATAGGCAGGACAGGAGGTCAGTGAGATAGAATTAGTAGGCACATTTGGTTATGAGTGCATCAAACATGATCCATATTCATGACATTTCTGCATTTTAAATAGAGGCCACCTCATATTCCCTTAGCCTGAAATTCAGGTTTTTGGTTTCAAGAACCTGTTTGTATCCAATCTCTAAAGAAAGAAGTAACAGCATATTTTAAACACAGTTATGCCATTCGGGGTTTTATGGATTTCAGAACGAGAGCATGCAAATGAGTACCTTGCAGATGGACCCCTTGAGCCCATATGAAGCTTTCTTGACCTGAGTGGGACCTGGGGCCCAGTTGCACTTGGCACTTGGCAGCGTTAGGGCCTCGCCATGCTGTGGAATGAATCCTAACTTGGTCACTTGCATTTGCAAAGCTATCACTGCTGTCCGGACAAATGTCGCCAACCTCAGTGATGCAGCAATGTGGAAGATCAAGAGGGCTCGTTTCGCACGTAATCGCCAGAAGAGTGTGCGTTCCCTGAGGGACAGTGTGAAGGGACCAGTGGAGTCAAAGAGAGCGCTCTCCCTTCCAGAAACCTTAACCACCAAAATTCGTTGAGTATCTATTTATATTTTTGTGACACACCTGTATCTTCTCCCATAGGATTGTATCCTGTTCTTGGGTACACATAGGAATTGTCAATATTTATCCAATTGGGACAGAAAATTTAGGTTTCTGACTGATTTGGGCATTATTTAGATAATGACAAGTTAGTGAGTTTGACAAAGAATATAGACAAACATCATGTCTATGCTGTGTTAGTTTAAAATGCCAGAACAAAATGCTCCAAGACTAGTTTGTGGATGGATCTTCATTTTTATTTGTGACTAATGCACAGCAGATTTGTCTAAAATAGACAGAGTGTTTACAGAAAAATTCCTCTGTTACTAATTTATTTATTAACTGTAATTAGTAATCAGTGCATGTAGCATATGCTAGACATCTTAAAAACAACTCTTAATGTCTCAAATGAGCTTTCTGATATCATCAGAATTCCTTTGTTAGGAAAACAACATGTGCAATGCGTCCTTCTGCTGGCATAGGAGGCCCTAGGTGCTGGAAACCCATAGGCTTGTGTGGAGAGCTGTACACATATCTTTCCAAGCAGAAATAAAGCTTACCCATTCTCATTTAGAGAATTTGACAAACACAGATTAGTCTTTATATTCAAATTGGACCCTTCACGTTGCTCCTACCTGTAGAATAGGAACCAATAAAATGTTCAAACCTGGGTGCTGGTGAACTGTTAACTTAAAAGGCAATACCTTTTCTCCAAAACAAACACCACCATATTTTGGGACTCTTAGGTAATCCTTCTTGACCAATTTCTGATCTTGCATAGGGGCTCCTGTGCGATGACTCTCATACCAGCAAAACTGAACCACGGAGAAAACTAGAGTTACAGAACATGGTGCACAAAATCTGTGGGGCACAGAAGCAACACGTTTCAAACGGTTACACTTACTGCCTGACAACAGTGCATGAGTAAATGAACATAAATATGCTAGCACTGAATATATGCTGAAGTAGATGTCAGTACTGCCTTTTTAAAATAGAGTTGCTCTTGGTTTTTGTGTGTGTGTGTGTTTGTTTGTCTTTTTTAAGCTGTGAGCTTGACCAGACATGAGCAGTCTGCTCCAGCACTTGGAGGAACACCAGAGCAAACACCAGGTGGGTTTGACAAGGGGGGTGTTTTGGTGGAACAGGAGAAGGAAGGCACTAGTGCTGGCTTTCTTGCTTACTCATGAGATAGATAAGTTTATACAAGATGGAAGTTGTCTAACAGGCACAGTGAATCATGCCTTAGTTCCAAAAAGTGTAAATTGAAGTTTTGCTCTTGGTCTGTATTGAAAACTGACCCCAGCTGTAAATAGTGCTCCAGGGCTGGGGGGAAGTTATTCAAGGGCAGTCAGCTATGCCAGCAGTGCCTCTCTGTCCATGTTTCGTTGCCCAGAGGAACAAGTAAATCTTTAGTAGACTGGCCCCAGGGGTCACCTATCTTCAGCTTGATCTTTGACCTTCAGGTTTTAGACACAGCTTTTGATTGTTGGTACTGTAAGTTACATTTGTCTCCTCCGTAAGCTTACGGACATTTAAAGTCCCTTGTTTTACATTTACTGACATTTTGTGAATATGTCACCATTCTGTCAGGCATATGTAAAATAGCTAGCTCAGCAGGGTACGAGTAATCTCTAAATAATTGTGTCTACTGACAGGTCTTGCTTTGACTCCTGTGTTGACTAGCAATTTGGAAATGAAAAATCTCAAATTCGGATCTCATATTCCTTCATCAAGACTTGCAATATTTCCATCAGACACAAATGCAGAATGAGAACTGATCATCTTACTGGGTGATCAGCTGAGAGGAAAATACCTTGCCAGTGTGGGCACTGGCTAAGCTCTGAAATGGACTAAAAGAGCTTCTGAATTAACAATATATAGCCCTGTCATACTAGCCCAGTGAGAGCTGGAAATCAGCCAGTTCCTTACAGAACATCCGTGCAAGTTGTCACAGGCTTATAGAAGGAAAAACTGTAATAACGGTGCCATGACCAGACGTGTTAGTGAATAATTTTTCTTCATTTAATGACACTGTTCCCTTGCTATATGCTGGGCTTAGGGAAACTTGTCACATAAGAAGTGTCAGTCTCACAATAAATGTTGTTAGCCATTGTGATTTATTCGATGTATTTTGGTATTTCAATGCTTCAATTTCCAGGATCAGGTAATTTGTCACCTAAGCTGCAAATTCAGGTTCCACTAAATATATGCATAAAAAGTTGCGTGTGGCTACTACCTACTGATGCGAAGAAAAGTCTGATAATATGATTCAAAATTATCACAGATGTTTTGGAAACTAGGAGAAAAATGACTGTCCCCCTCCTCTTGCCCGGTATTGATTTCTTTCTAAAATCTTAATTTTTTGTAAAATGGGGTTGTTTTTTGGGTTTTTTTTAAGATTTGACTCATAGTTTTTAACACTTTGCATTGGCAGTACTGAGCATATGCGATTCGTCTAGGGAACTAATGGACTCCTAAACATAGGCTGTACATCTGCTGTAGAAAAACAATTTTATACATATCATTCGAATTAACTAGTCCTTAGGCTTATCAGTTCTTTCCAGATCTAAATCTGTGGTCCTTGCACAAATGCAAGCTGAATTCAGTGTGCGTTGTGTAGGGATTAGACACCAGGATCAAGTATTTGTTCATCTGCCCTTTACAGTGGCCTGGAAAGAGTTCCATTGATAGGCACAGAGATCACAACTGGGACAAAGCATGACAGAATTGTGATCTAATGTTTTATGTTATATTGTGCTGTACTTTAAAGTAATTTGAAGGTAAGGGGTATGATAGAAGGGACGCGTGAGTAGAGAGGTGAATGTGTGGGCATAAGTCTAGATTGAATTTCAGAGTGGTGGTTGTATATTCACCAGAAGGCTGTGTCTGTGGTGGTGGGAGAAGGTTTTCCTGGGTGTCTGTATGTATGTACTTTGCATATACACACACACACAAATAGTATATGTATGTGCACACATACCACACATGTGGTGGTAAAAACCACCATAGCCTCTCTAAAGACAGTATTTTCTTGGTTTTGCGTTCTTAGCTTGAATCTAAACAACTTGATTTGGTACAGGATACTCTATATTGAGTGTTAATGAAGTGAAAGTTTAGTTGAGATTTGATAAAATTTAAGACCTGTTTGAGACAGTAGAGGAAGGTTTTCTGGACTCTGAAAATCTATCGCCTGAATGGGTTCCTAATGTTTCTGTAGTTTTACATGAGCGGTTTCCCTTTGCTGGTTCATTTCAGTTTTCTGCATTAGAAGTAACAATAGGAGGTGATTGACATTCCCTAGACTTGATCCTTAGTAGAGTGAGGACAAACTACTCAGGGTGAAGCTCTGTTTGCGATGTCCTCCTGCATAGTTTTCAGTGAGAAATGAGATTTTAATGCTTCAGAAAGTGTGATAATACCTCTGGAAACTAAAATGTCAGGACAAGTCCTGGAATTGTGTGTTAACTGATGGAATTGTGTTACAAACTCATGGCAAAAGAGAGCATTTAATAACTGAGCTTCTAAATTATGTTGTTCAGCAAGTGAAAGTAAAATATGTTAATCTTTTCAGATAATTACTCATTGAGTTCTATTTGGAGAACCAGGATTTATTTAGAGCCCCACAGTCCTTTGACTCATTCCATCTTTTCTCCTTCTTTGTTTTATGGAAAATCTCACAACATGTAATAGAGCTAAAAATGAAGTGAAATGAATCATTATGAAAATAGTATCTTCTTGATATGATTTCATGGTTTCCCATACTGTGAGTATGATATGTGGAAAGATTATTTCTCAGTTGTTGTCCATAGATCTAATTTTATTTTCTGTGTACGTTTTCAAAGTACTTCTGAAAATGGAACTTGCTGCATTTGTAATTTTAATTATTTCAAAGTTTATTGTTTTCTTTTTGCATCTGCAGATTTTGGTCCAGCAAAAATCTGGATGGAGAATTTTCATTTTGAACAAAGGTTTCTATAAGTAAAAAATCCCAGTGAAAACTGTTTGGAATAAAAAGTATTATATAATATGGAGTTCATTATTTCTTTTTACCAAAATAAGAATAACTTTCTTTTACTGGCCTCAGTAGAGGTGATTCTGAAAATTCCCCTCTTTGTTTTCCTTTTCATCTATCATAAGAATTGCAAACTTCTCCCATGCTCAGCTAAACAGCCAATCAAACAAAACCATTTGGTCACCCACCAATAAAACATAAAACATTTAAAATTCTTTTAATAAAGACACACACTGCAGTTTTGCTGGTGAAGAATGTAAGATAGATGCAGTTGTACCAGCAAAGGAGTTCCTTGTCAGAATAGCATATTACATTGAGAATATGGGTAAATGAGAATAGTAAAATACTTCTGGGTATTTGCTATAAATACATAGCTATGAATTTACATAAATCATAAGACATGTAAGTAACTCTAGCAGACTAAGTGGATATTAGTTGCTTTCTATTAACCCAGGCATGCAAGAGCAATTTTAAGGTTATACTTTGAGCTAATCTTGCTTGTAGGGTCAGTCCTGCAACCTTCAACTTAAACTGTTCCTGCAAAAGTACAGATTATTTCCAATAGCTGAAAGGATTTATTCTTGAATTGAAAACAATTAGGTTGTTTTATAATTCTGTTTGATATCAGCTTGCTTTATCTCAGTTATTTGCTGTTAGATTTTCTAACCACAGATCAGAAAATACATCAGAATGCATTTTAGTAACAGTTAATCATAATTGTTAACAGTTACAGTATTTAATGAGCAAACCAAAATCAATGGTGTCATTAAAACTTAATTGTCAAGTATTGCCCCATTTTCACACTGTCAAAACAATATTTTATGTCCTCTTTGATTATCCTAGTGGAAATAATTTTCATTTATTTTGCATATAATCCATACATAATGTCTTTTATCTATAGAGAAGCATTTAAATTATACTCCTGCTTTAAAATAGAACACGTTAGAATAATATACTCTAATGTGCTTTAGCAGTGCATTTATTGAGAATTATTTAACAAAAAGAATCAGATATACTGATGTGTGAAACAGCTACTGTTTCTTATGGATTTAATTCCTAGTGTTGGCATAACATAGGTCTTTAGGAACTGCTAAGAACTAAGAAAAAGGGTGAAATGGGAGGATAACTCCAAAGAAAATGACTAGAGAATTCTAATAACGATAAATGGTCTTAAAAGTAATGGGAAATACTGCATTTTTTGAACAGTATGAAAATACTTGCCTTGTCGTCAACATTGTTTGCAGTGGGTAGTGTTAGCCAGCACCCACGCTTCCTTCTGCCTTGTAAGTAAGCTTTTGTCTTTCACATGATCATATTCCCAGGCAAAGTATTATTTCCATTCAGTGTTTATAAAACCAAGTCTTAGGCTTCTCAGGGAAAAAGTCTTGAAAGTTTTGACATAATACTCAGTGTCCCAAAACCTAATATAGTGCCTACATTTTGGCTCAAGTTGTTTGTGGGAGAGTATGGACTCAGTGCAAAAAGGGGAAGTCTTCATTCTTGGTTTTAGTATTGTTTGGTAGAATTATCTCCATCTCCTGCCTTTGCTGTTTTTACATCCTCCACTGGCAAAGACTAACGGTCACTAAATTTTACTGAGAAAAGACTGCAAACTATGCCAGGTGAGAATTTGGTAGCAGTGGGATTTGATTCTCCTTTAAGGCATAGATGTGAAGGAATAAAAGGGCTCAGTCTGGCAGAAATGCACTGGGATGGGAAGACAAGGAGCATAGTTAAACATGGGAAAGCTGAGAAATGGGGTTCAGTGTACACAGTAGTTGTTGAAGTGCTGTTGAGCCTGAGGCAGCGGAGGAATGGTGCCCTCAGAAATGCATGCCTGTCTCCTGTGACTTCACCATGTGTATTTGGGCAGAAATGGAGCAATGGAAAAATATTCTGCTGTATTCTGTACCCTGTTTTCAGTCTTACCCGGTGTCTGATACAAATGTCTCTCTTGTGCCAATAGGACAACCCTCCCCAGAGAATGATAATACAATAAAGGACCTCCTGCCAGAGGATGCTGGGATTGATCACCAGACTGTCCACCAGCTGATTACTGTGCTAATGAAGTTCATGGCAAAGGATGAGAGCAGCGCTGAGTCGGACATCAGCAGCGCTAAAGCTTTCAATACAGTCAAGCGCCACCTGTACGTCTTGCTTGGTTATGATCAGCAGGAAGGATGCTTCATGATTGCACCACAAAAAATGCGTGTTTCAACTTGCTTTAATGCCTTTATTGCAGGAATAGCCCAAGTAGGTGAACGCACTTGCTACTTTTTGCAGTTATTTCTCATTGCCTGTTGTTGAAATGGTGCTAGCACAGCCTTCTTTGTACCAAAATAATGCTTGAATGTGGTAGTCCTACTTAAAACTTATTGACACCTCTTCTGTTGGTCAAAAAAATTGCAAAGGAGGATGACAGCTTGTTCCTTACTTTCAGAAGGCTCCGCATAACCTAATCAAGTGCTGTAGGTTTTTGCTTTTCAGTTAAAAACTACATAGTTAAATAGAAGTATACTAATAGCTTCCTTCTATTAACTTCCTGTTTCTCTGAACTTGCTGCATCATTGGCGAAGAGATAATGGTTTTGTGTGCATGGAAGCATGCAAATACTACCCCTGTATGAAAAATTAGAGACTGCTCCAAACTTATTTGCCCTTTTCCCCTAGCCTTTGAATGCCTTACTTTCCTCATGTTTCATTCCCTCTTTTCCCTTTCAGGAAGACCCCTGTGCTCTTGCTTGTTTCCCTGCATGAGCAGTCTGTAAACTCTTTGTCATTCTTCGTTTTGTAGGAAAGTCATTCTCCTCCTTCCTCAGAGTGCACCAGGACTCTATATTCTCCCTTTCCTAGGGAGTGGTGCCACCGTGATAACCTTCTGCCTATATCGCTGTGATAAATGGCTGAGCACATCTCTGCCTTGCTTTGTGCCTCCTTTCTCCATCTTGTAAGGAGGATGGTAATTTCCTACCTCACAAGGCTCTTCTATGGCTCAACTAATTCTTACTGATAGAGCAGTTGGCAATGCTAGGCTGAAAAACGTTTCACACTTGTAAAGTATTCTTATTACTTGCAATGAAGCATCATCATCACCTTCACACTTCTTCCTTATCACAGTCTCTCATAAAGAATTACCTTAGAAGAGAAGGGGGGGTTGTGATTTCAGATTTCTGCTCTGCCCCAGCTCAACAGTGAAGGCTCATTGTAGCCTTCAAACACTATTCAAAGGTACCCTGGCCTCTTCTGCATCTGCAACTCTTACCAGGATTTTCTGGTTCATACATTGGAATCTGATTTTTCAGTCAGCTGTAATATAGGTTCTTGGATAAACTTTCACAGTCATAGGGAAGTCAGGTATCTATGTTCCAGCAAGAGAAATAGAAGGTGGTAATGCAAACTGGGTAGCTGCAGATGCATCCTGATGCATTGTCTTGGAGCACTGTGGCTTTATGTTGTTAATTGTCTTTCATTTGTATGGTTTTAAGCTGAAGCATGTAAAAGGAGTTTCTGGCCTGTTACTGTGGCATTGAGCGTCTGAAAATGGCAGTTTAGATCACAGGGCGGTACCTTCCACATTTTTCTACATGTTTTCCAAGTTTGGATTGCTAAACTTCAGCGATCATAATTCACCTGACTTTTCAGAAGAGTTACTCGCTGCAACTCTAAATTAATCAGCCCGTGCCTTTCCTCTTCCACCTTTAAAACATCTTGTTATAGCTGAATCCACCATTTCTGTTTGAAAAGCTTCACAGTTAATCTTGGCTCCCTGGATGTCAAATGAAGATTGAGAACTTCAGTTGGCCAGTGTTTTTCTCCGCGTAGCAGACATCAAAACTTTAATTTTTAATTTGGGTTTTTTTTTTTTTTTTTTTTTTTTTTTTTTTTTTTTTTCTCTAGCTGTAGGGCTGCTTTGTGTAGTGAATCTCCTTTGCTGCAAGAGAAATCCGAAGATGCATTTAGAGAGTGAAAACTCAATAAGGAGCTCTTAAGAGATACATTTCAGTTACACTCCCCCACCCCCAGTCATAAATGTTTGCTTCCTCCAATAAGCTCCACAGAGACTGGGTTTGGACTAACTTGCTGTTTGGTTGGTTTTGATTCTAAGATTGATTGGAATGGTCAGTTCAAGAAAAAAAAAATACTTTTTAGTATTTTGCATCATAAAATCTGTGTACGAGGAAATCTTGACAGCATAAAATGGCCTTTTCTCTCCCGTGCAGCAGAAGTGGCTGAGTTGCGGTGTTTGCGGTTGGTGCGGTGTGGCCCCGCATGGTGGCAATGTTGTACAAGCCTGTCGAGGCGGGGGACCCGGCATTGCCCGGCTTTGCTCAGCATCCCCCAGCTGGGCTCTGCTCAGTGTATGCAACATCATTTATTCCGGACATTCCTGTGACAACTTAAAAAATGTGTCTGCTCGGCTTAAGACATGTTTGCATTATAGTACGTGCTGTGTTAAGACAAGGCTTTGTCTTCCTTGTACGGACGAGTTTCTCCTAACTGTGCAATATAACTGTTATCACACCCTGAGGAGACAGGACATCGCAGGATAGGACCATATTTGGTGATTGTCTATCATCTGTTCAACAGCCTAACCCTACATGGATAGACATGGGATTCATCTAGTTAGCTCTGTGCGTGCAGCACAAAAATTTGAGACAGCTGCACATCAAACTAGGGTATTTTATGGGAGAAAAACTTCAGTCAGCTTGTTCAGGAGGAAACTTGAGGGATGAGTTCTGTGTTTGTAAATTAGGCTCTTCCCCTTGTTGTAGTGAAAGCAAAACCAAGAAAAGAAATACAGACCTGAAGGAAATGGATGATGTGGATGAAATAGATGTTTATGTCTGTTTAGACGTACAGGGCTCCTGATAAAGTGCCCTACGTTCACTGAAACTGCAGGGATGTGTTAGATCTCGGGGGCTGTGCTGGAGTTTGGCCTCCTGTTACACCTTTCTGGATGTCAGCCAGTATAGCTTAGCGTCAGAGACAAGGGCTTTGTGGATCCTTGTTATGATCTAGTTTAGCTGCTGATTTCAGCACATATGGCTTTAAATAAAAATATTTAGTGTTGCAAGGCTGATGAAGAGATAATGAAAAATAGCAATGCAGTTTCAATTGAAAACACAGTTGTGTCAGGGTGAGGGGAATATATGACCACACTGCACCTAACCATCAGGATTTGAACCTCTAGAATAGGTACCAAATAGCATGATGGTCTTCAAAGGTCATGACTGAGTCAAGGTTTATGGCTAGCAGTGCTAACAGCAACCTGTCTATAGCAACACCACCACTTAAAATTAATGAGTTTTTTATTTAGAGAAAAATAATATTTTTCATTAGTTTTATTCTTCGATCCATTATGATTTGCATGCTTAGACTTTCTGTATAACATTGCAGACACACTTTTACCTTTGCTATAGTGAAGAGGGGGCTTTTTGTCTCATTACCTGATTTCAGAACATAGGAAACATAAGTTTAAAAAAAAAACAAAAACCAAACATAACAACTAATGTTGCAAGCCTGATGAGAAAATAATGAAAACTGGCAATGCAGTGTTAACACAGAAAACCCAAATAACCAAAATACACAACCCCTCCCTGCCAAAACCCACAATTGCATTCATCCATGGATGTTAAGTGTGGGATATATCCAATATGGGTTTGTCGGTTGAAGCACAATCAACTTGTGCTATAACACAAGGCTATCCCAGCCTTGTATATATTTTATGAGCTTGCCAATGCATGTTAAAATTTAGACTGTGCAGCATGAAAGACTTTCAGAACACATCTTCTTTTCTTTCATTTTGCCTATCTAGCTAAACTAACGTGGCAAGCTGTCAGAAAGTTTCTAACTGATACTGAGACTTCCTTAAAAACATCAATTTATTTTCACTTAACTAATTCCTTACCTGTATTAATTATTTTGCTTTTCAGCATCGGTGGATTTGATTTTGGTGAGCTAACTCCTGTGCTAATATTCTTTTCAGGTCATGGACTACAACATCAACCTGGGAAAACACCTTCTTCCCTTGGTGGTACAGGTGTTGAAATACTGCTCTTGTCCTCAGCTAAGGCATTACTTTCAGCAGCCTCCTCGCTGCTCCCTCTGGTCCCTCAAGCCTCACATTCGGCAGATGTGGCTAAAGGCTTTGCTTGTCATTCTCTATAAGGTGAGCGATCTTAAAAAGATGCTGTCCACATTAAAATTTACACTTCACTTTGAAATTTATTAGAGGAAACAGCTAACTGTACTGCAAGTGAAAGGAAGCATAAAGAACACTTTTCTTTGATTTGCTTACTCACTGCATTTAATTTCAGTGTCTGAAGTAGTTAGACTGACCTATTCTGCTGACCTGCTACTTCTGCTGTCTATATTATCTTTCACATGGTTACCCGAGAAAGAAAAATACAGATCTGAAAATAGGAAAATGCTATATAAAGTTTCAATGAAGAGTATTTTGGGTAGCTTAGAATTAGTTTAAAAAAAAATAGCAACTTTAAATAGGTGGGTCAGCTTAACAGCTTGTATTCTTTAGTTGAGTGATACTTTTTTGGAAGTGTTGTTAAAATGTAATGTGTTTATGCACTAAAATGGAGCTGTGGATACTTTTGATAGGCTTAACAAATTTCTAGCAGGTCTGTAGGAATACAGGCTTACAAGGAGGTGGAAATTCTAGCAATGAATGATAACATGCTGATTGAAATGTACTATTTGGAGAATAGTTCTGGTGAGAGAACTATTATTCTTTTTTTATTTTTTT
>VXBJ01003123.1:176677-194987 GCA_013400055.1 Nycticryphes semicollaris | reverse complement strand
TTCTGTGATTCTGTGACCTGGGCAGACTGGCTTCACAGCTTGTGGGGATGGATTTCACAATCTGACCACCCTGAGACTGTTTTCTCAAAAAAGAACGGTTCCTTTATTGTTCGTTTTCCTCCCCCATGTGGAGGGCACAGCAGCCTCCTGTGAGGACTGACACGGCCGTCCCTTGGGGATGGCACCTCCTCAGTTTGACAGAGATGAAGTGTTGTAGGATGCTTTTTTCAGGGTCTCCAGGAAGAACTGCTCGTCCTCTAAGAAATCATGGTCCTGAGAAGAAGGATGGAAGGGATGGGTATCAGAGAGTGCCACAGATACGGGGTCACAGTTCAGGGTGTCTCTCCTGAGTGAGGGAAGGATCCCAAACCCTTCTTTGTGCAGTGGGCAGATACCCATCTGTGGTAGCCCCTGGGGTTATATTATGGGCTCCCCCCAAGAAACTAGAACCTCACACTCTTGAGTGAGCCCCACAGAGGAAGCCTCCAACAGCATCCCCACCTGGGGAAGGACCCACCAGAGAAGCAGGGAGCTGAGGGGACCGGATGGGGACATCATGAAACCAGAGTCCAGCAGAGCTGGCTTCTCCCCAGCAGGCAGGGGTTGAGGAGAGGGGCACCCCACTGAGCCAAGGATATTATAGATTAACCTGAAACAAGGTGTGAGAATCCACTCATCCTTGCTTCTGGTATCACCCCTCTAGGTGCCCACGACTTCTGCAAACCCACCCAGCCCACCGGCTCAGGAATCAGATCTTAGGAGACCTTCCACCATGTGCCTGTCAGGGTCAAATCAGGCTTCACCCAGCCCTGCTCCCACCCAGCTGGTTCAAAGCCCCTTCCAGCCACAGTCTCCCACCACCTCACCTGCTGGGCCCTGTGCTTCAGCAGCAGCAGTTTGGCATAGAGCTCGGTGGGGCCAGCCACGGCCAGGGTTTCCCTGCTAACCCCCAGGCCGTGCGGAGGGAGCACCCTGACAGGAGCTGTAAGGTCTGGAACGGGAGCCCAACTGTGTGCTGCTGCTGCTGCTGCTGTTAGAGGAACTGCAGACAGAGACAACACAGCATCCATTTTTTCACTGCCTGCAAGTCCCTGCAGTTGGGTCCATCCCAACCTCCCGGTCCCAAGGGCTTTTTAACCCACCTGGATCTCCCTTTCCATCCTCTCTACCCTCTCCCAGCACTGCCCTGGCTCAGAGAGCTCTGTCAAGCTCCTTCAGAGGATAACTCACAGCTGAAGTTATATACAAGGGAACTAAAAATGCCCTCGGGAACACCCCAACCCTCCCAAAAAGTGGAATACAAGTGCAGCTGCCCTCCCAGCATGCCCTTTCCCCGTGAGCAGCATGCAGGAAGCCCTACACAATGTGCTGGAGAGGCCTTTTGTAGGAGCACTGAGATCTGCAGTCAGCAGCATCGCAGGGTTGCTGGGCAGCTCCTCGCGTAGCTGTTCGAGCTGTCTCCTCTGGTGAGCCATGCTCAGCCGCTCCTGCCCCGGAGAAAGGGAGAGAGAGAAGCTGCTGGTAAAGACTCAGGCCCTTGGCATGGCAGCCCCTGGCCAAAAAGGGAAGGCAAGGGGGTATTTGCCTCATGCAGGCGCTCTTCCTGCTGCTTCAGCTGCTCCAGGTGCTGCTGCATGACCTGCAGCCTGCTCTGGTGCTTGGACTCTATCCTGCACGCCTCCCGCAGGGCTCGCTCCCCTTCCTCGTACTTCTGGGATGAGATCTGCAAGGCAGAGCCGCTGGGGAGGCTGGGGACAGGGATCTTCACTGCCCTGGGGCAGAGGTCCTTTGTGCATCTCCTTATTTCCCTCCCGAGACAGGATTCAGGACTTTAGAAGGGGTGTGAAACACCACCTTTGCTGCTGGCCTGTGTACAGCTCTGAATTGCAGCTCAAATGCTTTGCTTACCTTAGTCGTGCTTTTAATCTCCTCCTCCTGCTGCCGGATGCGCAACGCAGCCCCATTCACCTTCTCCTTCTCCAGCCTCAGCTCCTGCCAGGCCTCCTCCAGCAGCTCCCTGTCCCTTGCCAGCTGCTCCTCCTTGGCTTTCAGCTCGTGGCTCCGGATCTTCAGCTCTGCCTGCTCCTAGGATGCGCGAGGGGAGGAAAAAAATGCATTACCTGCCCTGTCCTGGACACCATCTCATGTCTTGCCAAGGGATGGGAAAGATCTGCCCCTGCTTCTCGTGCCAGTTTGGGGTACAGAGCAACACCACCAGGTATTCGAGCAGTGCCCTCATCCACCCACCCTTGGGAACCAAAGGCTGGCAGAGCTGGGAGTGTACAGACACACACACACTCCTTCCCTGGAAAGGACAGAGCCCCTCACCATGTTGCACACCTAAAGGGGACAGACGGAGGCAACTGAGGTTTCAGTCAGCATCTAGAACAGGCTGGTGGAGGCTCTTCCTGAAACAGCCTGATTCTCCCCACCCCAAGTGAGGTCTCTGTGTTAAAACACCTGAAAGCAACTCTGAACATCTCCCCTGTGGTCAGGACCGCCCATGACCCCACCAGGTAGTGCTGGAGGCCACAGGAAGGGGCTCTGCTGTGATACCTTGGCCAGGCTCACGATGGTGCCCTCTCTCTGGGAAGCCATCTGCAGGGCTCGGTCCATGTCACGCTCCATCCGCTCCTTGCTCAGCTGCTGCTGGGTGTGAAATTCAGCCCACTCAGCCGCCAGCTTCCGTCGCTCCTCTGAGCACTTCTGCATCACCGACTTGTGCTCCTCCAGCAAAGCGCTCTGGAGAGCATTGCGAGAGAGGGAGAGAGAAAGCACTAAGCTCTTTCCCCCACCACACACCACAGTGCAGCCACAGGTAGACTCATGTGAAAAGCACCCAGAGATTTTTGCCTGCCCCACCTTTGCCCTCTCCAGCTCTGCTCGCTCCATGGAGAGTTGCTGGGTCACGATTCGCCTCTGCTCCTCCAGCGAGCGCTGCAGTGATTCCACCTTGGATTGCTCTGCTGCTGCTCTCCATCGCTCCTGGGTCAGGACACACAGGAGAAACAGATGCCATTCACTTGCTCCACCTCCAGTACCCAGAGAGGAGGGATGACCTGGGCAGAGGCCACAGCATGGGGGCTCACCTGCTCCAGCAGCCGAGTCTGCTCGCCCAGCCTTGCCTCCATTTTGGCAATGACCTCCTGGAGACGGCTCCGATCCTCCTCCATGTCCCTTTGCTGCTGTGACAGCCTGTCCTGGACCACTAACAAGAGACAGCAGCAAGGCTATGAGCAGCATGAGATGAGAACCCTGCTCTGTCCATACCATATTAATGGAAAAGCTGCACCCATTTGTGTTCATGACCTTCTGCACGTCCTCAGGACATCAATTTGTTAGAGGGAGACACAGAGATGCCCAGTGACCAAGGCAGGCAAGGCTTTGCCAGCCTGGGCTACCAGCCTCTGGCTGACTCATAGCCCAACTTCTTCCCTGGTTTTGGGTGTCCCCAGCCCTGGCAGGGACCCTGCAGCCATTTAGCCACAGGGGAATGCCAGATGTACCCTTGAGCTGCATGTCCCACTGCTGTGCCCCCGTGGCCAGCTCCTGAGAGGTGCTGCGGTGCGTGGCCTCCACCTTGTGTAAGAGGTCGTGCAAGTCCCTGGAGAACTTCTCCATCTGCTCCATGACACCGTTCAGAGACCTGAAGAGGGAAGGGAGGGGCAGGTCACTGGTGGGACACGCTTCATCTCACCACGATAGAGAGGGGCATGTGGGTGGACTTCTCTGGGTCAGAGCAGAGCAGTAGGAAGATGTAGCTGCTGCTTAGGGGAGAACTGATGGGTATGAAACAGCTCAGCATCCTTGGAGGCAATGGGTGGGAGAGGGGATGGTCCCTGTCCCACTTGTGTTCCAAGGCTGGTTCCACATGGGACAGGGAATACCGTGGTCAGGGACCAACATGGGTCAGCTGTTGGTACCTGGTGTGTGAAGTGGCACTGGTCACCGCTTCGATCTCCTGGTCTTTCAGTCGCTTCAGCCGCTGGAGCTGCTCTTCGTGGTCTTTGCGCATCTCCTGGATGGACACTCTGAAGGACATGGGGGAAGGTGGCCACCAGGTGCTCCCCGTGACAGGCACCGTGGAAGACGCTTGGCCACGGGGCTGAGAACCAGGCCCCAGGAGCTGAGCTGGCATGGTGGTCTGTCACAGGACATCCCACCCACAGGCAGCCACATTTGGGAGGGACCACATTTGGGGGTTATGGGCTTCTCTGCCAAAAACTGATTCCTCACTGACCCAAACTATGTGGACATCAATGACTCGCTGACCTGAATAAAAGGGATTGGGGGGAAATGAAACACTGGATTCAGCATCTTTCATAGTACAATGCATTTGCTCTCAAATGATGCCTTCAGCCAGATCTCCCTATGTCTACCTACAAAGCAATTCCCCGTTCCAAAAGTCACCAGCCTAGAGCTTCTGAGTCCCATTTCTCCTTTCCCCACTCCCTGGTCCCTTTGCCAAAGAAGGGGAACGAGCCCCACACGTGTGCCGCTTGTGCCACTCTCACCTCTGCAGCTCTCGCAGCCGCTCCAGCTCCAGCGTGCTCTGCTGCTCCAGCGCTGCCAGGCGCTGCTGGTGCTGGGCCAGCAGCTCTGCCCGGGCCTGCTCCCACTCCTGGCTCTGCGACAGCAGCTGAGCTGCCAACTGCTCCTTCTCCCGCCGCAGACGCTCCTCCCGTTGCCCGTAAGTCTCCTCCACCACCTTCACCCGGCTCCTGCCCGCAGAGGTCACAGCAAGGAAGAAGTGTTACTTCCATGGCAATACCTGCTGCCCAAAATGCAGATGAAGATTGAAGAGCAGATCAGTGTTGCTGTGTGCATGGGGAAACTGAGGCACAGGGTGCTTCACTCTCCACAGTCTGCGCCCTGAACCCCCCTGCTATAGCCCAGCTCAATGCCCTGGTCTGGCACGTGCTAGCAATGGGACTGGCCCTTCCTCCTTGTCACCTTTGGGACAGCATTGGTGAGAGCAGACCCTCAACCTGGCTCACCTGTGGGGCTCCTCTTTGCCCCCACCAGGTCCCTACTGACATGGCTCTGTGCCATGGGATGGATTTGGGAAGCGCCCCAGCACTCCCACCCCGGGGGTGATGGACAGGGCTGTAGGCAAAGAGGTGACACAGGAGGGGAGCACAGGCGACAGCCTGGTACCTGTGGGCATTCTCGAGGAGAGCCAGCTCCTCCTGGTGCCGCTGCTGAAGACCTTCCAGCAGCAGTTTGTGTTGTGTCTGCTCCAGCTCCAGCATCTGCACCTGCCAGACATCCAGGGAGAAGGTTCTTGTGCCGCTCTGCAGACAGAGCTCCCACAGCAGCACTTGGTGGCAGTAGGCATCTCTGGACAGGGAGGTTTCTCCTGTCTCTTGTCATCCTGCTGCTATTTTGGAGCAGACGTGGCCCCTTCGCCTCCCCCCGAGCCACCCAGGGACCCTCATCCAGCAGGCAATGAGGCTCACCTGGCTCTCCAGCTCTACCACACGGCCCTGGGCACTGAGCAGCGCTGCCCGACAGCCCATCACATCCTCATGGAGCTGGGGTACAGGAGCCCCATGCCTCCCCTCGTGCAGCAAGCCCAGGGCTGGAGACTCTGCCTGTGGGGATGGAGAGAGAAGATCGAGGCCCTTCAGGATGAGTGGCTTTCCAATGTGGCCATCAGCCCCCAAAGGAAGGCACATGCCTCACCTGCACTTGTGGGGCAGCTTGGGGATGTGTCCTCTGCGTGGTAACCTGTGGGGACACAGGGATGCTCTCAGGGAGGTAAAGCCCTGGGGAGAACATCTCCTAACCTCCAAACAGCGATCTATCCCCACCCTACTGCAGTCCCTCCTCTACCCTTCTCCAGCCCAACCCTATTGCTGGCCTGGGGTCCTTCTCCCAGCGTGATGCTCAGCAGCCCCGACTCCAGACACAGCCATGCTGGGCTCTTCCTTCTCTGGGGACAGACTTAAGGGTAAGACCATGAGTCCCCTGGGAGACAGTGCCTGTCCTGCCATGAGGGCAGGGGAAGGAGGCCCAGCTTGATGAGAAATCAAGACTTCCAACGCCAAGCAAGAGCTGCCTTCTCTGTCTGAGGACCTGATTCCCCTTCAGTTGTCTAGAAACAATCTCAGCACCTTCACCGCCACACTGGGGAAAACCAGCTGATGAAAAAGTCCACCATCAGCTGGAGTCTCTGTTGTCTAATTAATAGAACAGATAAATGCCTGGGGAACTATGTAAAAGCTGCTCAGGTAGTGTAGGGTTGTAAATCATGAATCACAGAACGGTTAGAGCTGGAAGGGACCTTAAAGATCACCAAGTTCCAACCTCCCACTAGAGGAGATGCACAAGATTTACAAGGCACCCACAGCACACGTGCTTTGCCCTGCTAAGCACCACTTGTGGCATCTCGGGCTCCTCCAACCACTTTGCCTCCAGGAACATGGAAATGCAAAGCACGAGCACATCATCCCTCCTGCCCAGGGAGCATGGACAGCACTGGATGCCAGAGTGTCGGCAGGCACGTGCTTGCAATCACCACCCCGACCCCGCATCTCCTGGGGACATGGGACCAGCAGAGCTACCTGAGTGAGCGCGGCAGGGCCCTGTGTCTCCTGTTCTCCTGGGATCAAGGCCGTGGGGACTGAAAATTGAACAAGCCCAAGATTCAGACGTGGCAATGAGAACCATCCCCAACCAGAAGGACGAGGGCCTGGGGCTCCTGGGCAGAGGGAGAAGGGTCCAGCTCTGCTCCAGCAGGGCAAGGGGACCCTCTCCACATACTCCTGCCCAAATTGTGCAACCACATGAAACGCACCCAGGGCGCTGCTGTCTCTGGAGGGATCTCCCTTCGCAGCCTCTGACGGGTGAGCCAAGGTTCCTTTTGAGGTGCTGAGCCAGGGGACCGGCTGCCTGTGAGGACACAGAGACACAAGTGACACACAGCAGGGTCACAGCTCGGGGACAGGCACACAGACATCATCCTGCTCGGCATTTCTTTAAGTTTAAAGCTTGGCTGTTCCGCTGTGATCAAACAGGGAAGAGCCTGATGGTCTTTCAGTGCTGAGTTCCCTCCCAGCTTACAGAGATCCCATCGCAAAGGGATCGCTGCTGGGTACCCAGCTCTCCCCGTTCCCCAGTCTCACCCACGGAGCTGCTTTCTGCAGGAAATCTCACCCGTGGAGCACGACTGAAACACAAAGGAGGCCTTACCCAGAGCTATCCACGCTCGCTGCCTTCTCCTGCAGGGCAGCTGCCTGCTGCGGTGCTCCCGTGGAGGCCGCTGCCTGGCTGCAAGCAAAAACATCCTACGTGAAGAGCCAAGGAGGTGATGAAAGACAACATCCTTTCCCCCAACACCAGCTCTTGCCTCACAGGTGAAAGCTTCTGTCCCACTCAGCTGTGGCAGGATTCAGCCTTTTGGCTGCAGAGGGAGTAAAGACACCCCACAACCTCCATCACCAGTGTTCCTCCCTGCTGTATCCACCTCCTTCCCCTGGTCACCAGCTTCCCCAGTGAACACACCCCTGCCCACAATACGCAGCTGTCTGCAATTCACTCCTGAGTCCCATTCAAATGGCACAAGTCTGAACCCATGTCCCTGTAATCTCAGCTGGAGGAGGTGGTTTGCCTGGAAATAGGAGGAACGAAGGGCAATAAAAGCAGCATTAGGAGCACGGGGGGAGCTCATGGGGGTGTGCTGACCCTGGACAGCTCTGTGGGACTCGAGCAGTGTGTGCAATTTTGGCCACAAGTGGGAGGAGAGCCCAGAGGTGTAATGGGACCGTGGGCTGGATCAGTGGTAGAAAGCCCCACGCCCTTATCCCAACCTCAGACAAGGCAGGGCTTAAAATTAACTCCTTAAAGCTGAGCTGAGGGTTTCTGAGAAGTCCTGCTGGAGCAGCTACACGTGGAGCAGCCGGGAGGGCCTTGGCCATCAACTCTACCTTTACCTGGCAAGACAGTGGGGATCCAGACCTTTGCCTGGGACCTCTGTGGGCTCAGCACTTCCCTCTTGGGCCTTCGCCTGGGTTTGGGCTTTCTTCCGGGACAAGGCAGCGCTCAGCCAGTTCTCCTCCTCCACCGGGCCAGGTTTAGCCGCTGCCTCCTCTACAGCCCAGACCTGGCCGCTGGGGCTGGGACCCCTGGCTGTGGCAGGGCTGGGGTAGCTCACAGCCGGACCGGCCTTTGCTGGAGACAGCGGCTCTGAATCCATAAAATCCTCATCCTTCAAACCCAGCCAGTCGCCTCCAGTCCTGCTGCCCCGCACGGGGCTCCTGTTTGTCGCAGAAGGAGGTTTGGAACCTGGGTCTGCTTTCGGTTCACTGATGTTCTCGGCTGAAAACCTGCTGCAAGGAGAGGCAGCTGCATACCTGCCTGCGAGGGGACCCTGGGGACCCAGCCTGCTCCGCCACAGGGCCAGGGTGGCTGGAGCAAGAGACACACAGAGCACACCCTACCTCACAGACTGCCTTCTCGCTGGCCGGCCCCCGGACATGGAGGCCACCGTGGGCTTGTATGCTCCAAAGACAAAATCTTCATCGTCCCAACCCTCTTCCTTCTCTGTTCACACAAGCAGCCATGAGTCAGCACCCAGAGGAGCAGCCAGCTGCAAAGACACACCAGCCTTCCTCCTCCTCCCCTGCAATTCCCACTGGGATCGCTGCCTCTGGGAAAACACAGCTGGAAACAACCTGCCTGGAAACCTGTGAGCAACGTGCCTCCTCAGTGTAGCTGGGAACAGTGTCTTTGCTGGGAATCAGCCCACGTCCAAAGGACCTGAGCTATGGCTACTGTGTGAGTGTTCCCAGGCTGCCTCAAGGGCACACTACGCCACTTCTGCCTTAGCCACCTTCCCCTCTGTGCTGAGCGAGAGCCCGTTAGCAGCCCTGCTCACCACTACAAAACGGGTATTTCCCTGGTGAGGGCGTTAGAAATCAATCTCACTCTCCCAAGCAAATGCAGACCTTCCCTACATCCCTGGCTGGGCTCACCTTCCTGCTTTTGGTACTTCTTGTCCAGCTGGAACTCCCTGCGCTCTCCCATGCCTGGCTCTTCCAGCATTTTGGCCACGGTGCCTCGTCCCAGCAACTCATCCAGCTTGGAGCGGGCTGGCCGGAGCTCCTCTCTGTTGGGGACATAGTGGCAGATGGGTTTCTTCAAAAGGCAGGCCTTGCTTCCTTGTCACTCTGCCTTGCCAGGGTGCTCTGGCTCTTCTCTGCAAGACAAGGCTGCTCCTGCCCCTTTCTGCCACACACAGGCAGAAGACAGAGTAGCCCTCACCCAGCACGGTGGCATCTCACCCCACAAAGACACCCCCTGCTTTACTCCCACTGCCTCTTTGTTGCCCTTACTCTTCTGCTTTCTTCCCCTGCTTCTCATTTCCTTTTGGGCCGTTTCCAAATCCCAGAGCATCCATCAGGTCATCACCATCATCTTCAAACATGAGCTCCTCCCTTTTCCGGGCTGGGGCCACAGTGTGTAGGGGCGTCTGGGGTGGCTCTGTAGATGGCATCACACGTGACAGGAGGTTTGAGCAGGATTTCTCTCTTTTTTTTTTTTCTTTTTTCTTAAGGAGATCAAAGCAGTCCTGCCTGCTCTTATCTCTCAGGACCATTTACAAAGTCATTTTTAAGTAACTCTTTTCAGTGACCAAATCTCACAGCAAATGACAAAGGGGAAACGCGCCACTACCTGGTCTGTGGCCATGCATCTACTCATGAGACATTGCCAGGTGCCACTAACACTGGGTTTTCCAGCTCTGGTGAACACCAGGAGCTTTTCTTTTTTAGCATTGCAAGTTCCCAATCAGCTAATTCCTGTCCCCCTTCACCCAAAGTCCTTGCTCCACCAATGCACCTTAGTCCTTGCCCTAATCCACCATCTGCTACTTGTGTCCAGAGTGGATTTACTCGGGCGAAATGAGATAGATTTTAGGGTACTACCAGATGCATTAGCATCCCTGCTGCAGGAGCAAGAGGGATCAGTGCCTGTAATGCAGCCACAGTGCAGCTGGATCCCACCCACAGGTGCCCTGGCCGTGGTTTGATGTGGACCGGTGATGACCTCAGTCACCCAAATCCTGACCCAGAAAACTTGTTCTCCTTTGGCAAGGGGCAGAACAGGCTGGCTGAGGTGAAAGGTAAGATCTCACCTCCCTCTTCCCAGAAAGGATAGGTCATTTCTGTAACCTGTGGCACCCTGGTGGTATCAAGCACTTGGTGAGCTGTGTCACGATTAACCCCTGAGTTGCTCTATAAATGACCATACTGGTTAACAAGAGATGGGACCAAGTGGCTTTCAACTGAGTCAGTTTGGACCTCACACAAACACAGCCCCAGGCTGCTGGTTCATTGAATACAAACAGGATACACCAAACAGCTTACCTTTCTCTTTGCTCCCTTCTGTTTTCTTCTCAGAGCTGCTTTTAGCACCTTTCAGAGCTGGCTTCTTGGGAGCATCCTGCTCCTCATCAGATAAAAGTCCCGCCAAAGGATCATCTAAATCTGGGAATTACCCCGTAGGGGCAGGAAAGGAGAATAATAGAAACAAACCAACCCAACGTTATTTAGAAGAACAGTTCTGCATTAAGCCAAGCTCTATCCCCCACCGCATGCACACAGGACAGGAGACAGTATCTGCCCATGAATGCAGGTTCTGCAGGGACCTGGCATACCCCGAGCCTCCCTCTGAACTTTAAACACTCAAGAGTTACATTTCGGTTCAGTTTTTCCACAATTTCTTTCTCCTAGAAGAAAGCAACTCAACATGTGGGTGCTTGAATGCTCAAATACCGTTTAGGCAAAATCATCTCAATCACCTTAGTGATTTTAAAAGATCCTGGTCTTGGTTAAAGCGGAGGCTTTGACAACGAGGTCTCAGCTGTGCCAGGAAACTATCCCCCTGTTTGGAAGATGGACAGGTTTCCCCCTTGACACAAGAGCTCCCAAGTGTTACAGACAGTCATTAAAAACAAAAGCACATGTGAAAGTGCAAATTCCCCCAGGAATTGTCTCCCAGCCTCTCCACCCCAAACACACAGCTCTAATTTTTTTCATTTGGTCATCTTTGAAGGATCAGATTTGCACCGGCATCATAGGGTTGAAGGATTCTGTATCTCATTGACCAGCCAAGCCTTCGGTTAACAGAAGGGGCAAGCGAGGGACAAAGAGCAAGGGCAGAGTCCTCAGCTGCCCCCAGGCATCTGTGTGCTGAAGTGAAGAGACATCCTACCTTCAAAGTTAAATTTCTTGTACTGCCGGGCAGCAGGGGGGGATGCGAGTGGCTGCTTCTCCNCACGCCCACGCTCCCCCTCCCCCCCAAAAAAAACCCCAGCCAAAAAACAGGAAAAGGATTTTAGAGAACAAATCCACTTTTTCTTTCCTATCCTGGAAGAAAACACCCCCTGCTCATTTGGAAACAGGCTTGGAAAAGAGCAGAATCCTTTAACCTTTCTCAGTAGCTAACAGCTTCTCTGCAGTTTTCACTGNCCCACTGCCTCTTTGTTGCCCTTACTCTTCTGCTTTCTTCCCCTGCTTCTCATTTCCTTTTGGGCCGTTTCCAAATCCCAGAGCATCCATCAGGTCATCACCATCATCTTCAAACATGAGCTCCTCCCTTTTCCGGGCTGGGGCCACAGTGTGCAGGGGCGTCTGGGGTGGCTCTGTAGATGGCATCACACGTGACAGGAGGTTTGAGCAGGATTTCTCTCTTTTTTTTTTTTCTTTTTTCTTAAGGAGATCAAAGCAGTCCTGCCTGCTCTTATCTCTCAGGACCATTTACAAAGTCATTTTTAAGTAACTCTTTTCAGTGACCAAATCTCACAGCAAATGACAAAGGGGAAACGCGCCACTACCTGGTCTGTGGCCATGCATCTACTCATGAGACATTGCCAGGTGCCACTAACACTGGGTTTTCCAGCTCTGGTGAACACCAGGAGCTTTTCTTTTTTAGCATTGCAAGTTCCCAATCAGCTAATTCCTGTCCCCCTTCACCCAAAGTCCTTGCTCCACCAATGCACCTTAGTCCTTGCCCTAATCCACCATCTGCTACTTGTGTCCAGAGTGGATTTACTCGGGCGAAATGAGATAGATTTTAGGGTACTACCAGATGCATTAGCATCCCTGCTGCAGGAGCAAGAGGGATCAGTGCCTGTAATGCAGCCACAGTGCAGCTGGATCCCACCCACAGGTGCCCTGGCCGTGGTTTGATGTGGACCGGTGATGACCTCAGTCACCCAAATCCTGACCCAGAAAACTTGTTCTCCTTTGGCAAGGGGCAGAACAGGCTGGCTGAGGTGAAAGGTAAGATCTCACCTCCCTCTTCCCAGAAAGGATAGGTCATTTCTGTAACCTGTGGCACCCTGGTGGTATCAAGCACTTGGTGAGCTGTGTCACGATTAACCCCTGAGTTGCTCTATAAATGACCATACTGGTTAACAAGAGATGGGACCAAGTGGCTTTCAACTGAGTCAGTTTGGACCTCACACAAACACAGCCCCAGGCTGCTGGTTCATTGAATACAAACAGGATACACCAAACAGCTTACCTTTCTCTTTGCTCCCTTCTGTTTTCTTCTCAGAGCTGCTTTTAGCACCTTTCAGAGCTGGCTTCTTGGGAGCATCCTGCTCCTCATCAGATAAAAGTCCCGCCAAAGGATCATCTAAATCTGGGAATTACCCCGTAGGGGCAGGAAAGGAGAATAATAGAAACAAACCAACCCAACGTTATTTAGAAGAACAGTTCTGCATTAAGCCAAGCTCTATCCCCCACCGCATGCACACAGGACAGGAGACAGTATCTGCCCATGAATGCAGGTTCTGCAGGGACCTGGCATACCCCGAGCCTCCCTCTGAACTTTAAACACTCAAGAGTTACATTTCGGTTCAGTTTTTCCACAATTTCTTTCTCCTAGAAGAAAGCAACTCAACATGTGGGTGCTTGAATGCTCAAATACCGTTTAGGCAAAATCATCTCAATCACCTTAGTGATTTTAAAAGATCCTGGTCTTGGTTAAAGCGGAGGCTTTGACAACGAGGTCTCAGCTGTGCCAGGAAACTATCCCCCTGTTTGGAAGATGGACAGGTTTCCCCCTTGACACAAGAGCTCCCAAGTGTTACAGACAGTCATTAAAAACAAAAGCACATGTGAAAGTGCAAATTCCCCCAGGAATTGTCTCCCAGCCTCTCCACCCCAAACACACAGCTCTAATTTTTTTCATTTGGTCATCTTTGAAGGATCAGATTTGCACCGGCATCATAGGGTTGAAGGATTCTGTATCTCATTGACCAGCCAAGCCTTCGGTTAACAGAAGGGGCAAGCGAGGGACAAAGAGCAAGGGCAGAGTCCTCAGCTGCCCCCAGGCATCTGTGTGCTGAAGTGAAGAGACATCTTACCTTCAAAGTTAAATTTCTTGTACTGCCGGGCAGCAGGGGGGGATGCGAGTGGCTGCTTCTCCATCAGAGGTGCAGACTCTCCTGGAAAGAGAGGCCATGGCTCTCAGAAACAAGGTGCCACAGATATGCCGCTCTCCCACCCTGGCTGAAGGTCACTTTTCTGGTGGCAGCCTCCTAAAAGCACAGGTTGAGGGACACAGTCGCCCCAGGCTCCTACAGGGTGGGAATCCCTCTCGAGGGGTCTCCATGCAGGCAGAGCAGGAGAAAAGGGCCTGCAGAAGAGCAGGGCACTTCGGGGACTGGCATGTCTTTAATGCAACCCCTCTGCCTCTCCTTCCATGCAGATCCCTGCTCTTTGACCTGCACCAGGGAATGGCCAAATGGGGTTTGGTGGGAGGCAGCAGTGTGGCCGTTGCTGCTCTGATATTAGTGATGTTACCACACCGGAACAAGAGGCCAGGACAGNAACTGGGTTTTGATATTCCCAGGAGATCAGCTTCCATATCGTCCATGTCCTGCAAAATAAGAGGGTGAGAACGGGAGCAGGGCAAGCACTGAGAATGCCTGAGTGATGCTTCTTCCTTTGGAGGCTGGTGCTGGAGATCGAGGCTGCAGCACACATGGGACTGAGATAAAGGATATTTAGATACCTTCAGGGTCTGCAGCAGAGCTTGTGGGTCTGCGTCAGAGGCACTGGATTCCTGCATGCCAAGGAGAGCAGAGATCAGAGACAAGCAGACTTCGGAAACTCCTCACCCCTTTCTTCCACACTCTGGCCCCTGGTTTCCTCATTTTATGGAATGGAAGAATTCCATGCCCAACTCCTCCTGGTGTCCCCCCTCACTAGAAGCCGCCCGTGCCTCAATTCCTTTCCTGGAATCCTGTTGCCTCTGGGAGAAGCGCCAGGAGCACTGAAGGCATCGCTTTGGGTAAGGGTCTCTTCCCACGACACTTTATCCAAAAAACACCCAGAAAGGCTGGGCTGCAGCATAATGTGTCCCCTCTGGCTTTGCTCCCTCTCATCCAGGGCACCTGGCAGCCCTTCTCCACCACCCAACCACTCCCCTGTGCCATCTTTCCCACCCCACAGCAATGCCACAGCGGGGTTACCTCTTCAGCCAAACTTCACAGCTCATCCCTGAGGATACCCCACCGCTGACTTGGATGGGGTGACACCAGGGGCAAGCTTGACTCGGCCCAGCCCTCAGGACACCCAGGCTCCCTCCCAAACTTTCAGCTCACCTCTGTAGCTTTGATGTCCTCTGCAGGGACTTTGCTGAAGAAATCCTCCTCTAGAGAGGACCTGCGACACAAACCTGGGGGTTAGCAGCACCACAGGTCAGCTCGGCAAGGGTGCAGGGAGATGCCGCAACGGGAGGAGGGGACCACACTGGCACACCACAGCACCCATACCATACAACATAGAAAATGAGGCTAAAATAGCATTGGGATAAAAGATGGTAGTGTTGGGACTGCTATCTTTAAGTAAGCAGCTGCTCTAAGGGAGATCTACAGAAAATGTACAGGGCCGGAGGCACCCAACTCCTGCTGGAAATCTTCAGGGTCTGGGCTCCCAGTTCCCAAAGGCATCACGGGGAACTTGCCTTTCCAGGCCGCTGCTATCAGGGCAGGGAGTGAGGTGGAGAAGCCAAGGATGGGGCAGGCCAGGACTTGGGGAGCACAGAGGGGATGTGTCTGAAAGGCACTCACTTCTTGCTGGCCTGTAAGCTGATGCCCCGGGCTCTCCCACCACTGCTCCCAGCCAGCTGGGAAGCTCTGGCAGATTTCACAGGGGTTTCAGCTGGAAACAAGACAGGGAGAGATTAGGATGATGGCCATGGGCATATTCCTGGCCCAGGCACTCCAAAGGGGCATTTCCTGTCTTCTCATGGACCACAGAGCCTTTTAATCAGAGAAGAACTTCACTTTGTCTCCCCAAACCCATGTCCAACCTTGCCAGTCGTCTCTGACTCTGGGAAACCCTGCTGTCCCCTCTGTTCCCTGCTTCATCCCCCCTCACAGCTGGAGCCCCTCACCAACCAATGGCTGTGGCACCAGCACCTCTTGCTCCCAGGAAGGGAGGAAGACTACCAGGATCTACTACCCTTTCAGGACAGCCTTTAGGACTACCTTTTCAGCTGTAGAGAAGGGGTTTTTTACCGTCATATCCCAGGAGGTCACCAAGCACATCATCGATAGAGCCTGAAACAAGACAAATCAAAGGTGTTGAGACAGGTGAGGTCACCAAGCAGGTGTAAGAAAGCTCTCCATTTCAACACAGCTTGCTCTTTTGATATCCCCTGGTATTTTGTGGATAAAAGATCTGGCTTCATTTAGTCAGAGATGGGCCATCTTTATCAAGTGAGCCAGCTGCCTTCTACCCCATCAGTCACTGGGCACAGGCAGCACTTAATCTGTGAGCTCTCACCCCACAGTATCTCAGAGCCCCTAGGCACCCCCAAAATGTCCTGCATCAGGGGCTGCAGGAGGCCTCTAACCAAGCAGTTAGGGAGTAGGTGAGGGGAAGAACTGAAATAAATGCATATATTCTCCCCTATATTTGGCAAAGCTCACAAGAAGGGAGTATAGGACCCCAACGTGAGAGACAGGTGAGTATCTGGGGTTCAGGATCGACATGATGTTCACAATCATTCACGTTTCAGACAACGACTGTGAAATATTTCAGTAGCCAGGTCTGCCACCTGATCCCAGTGTCCCCCCCCCTCTGACTCAGGCACCCCCAGAACACCAAAGCACCAACGGACAGCGAAAACAAAGCACACAAGCATACATACCTCTTAAACTTTTCTTGGCTTTTGTAGCCTAGGGAAAAAGACAAATTCCCTTGTTGGAAAACAAAGCAAGTCTGACCTGCAAGGCTTTCTCAAAAGACTAGAGGCAGAGGTGAGTTTCTCCACAGAATCCCACATGCAACAACGAAGCCCTCCTCTCACCCACACTGCTTGGGAAATGGCACGTGAAACACAAGGAAACCACAGAGATACTTACAACATGAGACACCAGTGAGCACAGCCCCACCCACCCCACCCCAGCTACCAGCTGGGCAGAAGCCTCCATCCTTTGGCATCACTTCTGCCTCTGAACAGAGGTGCCAGAACATCAAACTTGGATTTCCCAGGCCTGCCCTTGTACTGTATCACACTCACCATCGCAGGATCCCAGCCCTTTCCTGCTCCAGCAGGTCCCTTTATAGATTCATCCATTCTCCACCTCTGTGTTGCGGGGGATCTAACACCATTAGTCGCATCCACACCAACCTCCAACCTGTGGGAAGAGGAGGGTTTCCCAGTTTGCCCAAGGGGTGGCTCCTGCTCTGCCCAAAGACCAGAAAACACCTCAGGGAGCTAGGGCTGGGTAGGCAAGAGTGGAGGGAGGGAGGGAAGGAAAACTCATCTCTTCAGGTTGGGACCACCCAAGGGATCTTGAATAGGTGGGATGGCTGCAGGGCCCATGCAGAAAACCAAGTGGTGCTGGAGACAAGGGGTCCATGTGCCTCTTGGGGTGCGAGCAGGGCAGAATCACAGAATTATGTAGGTTGGAAGGGACCTTTAAGATCATCAGGTCCAACCATCAACCCAACACCAACAAGTTACCACTAACCCATGTCCCTCAGCACCACTTTTACATGTTTTTCAGTATCTTAAGGGATGGCAATACCACCACTACCCTGGGCAGCCTTCACAACCCTTTCAGCAAATAAATTTTTCCTAACACCCATCCTAAGCTTCCCCTGGTTCAACTTGAGGCTGTTTCCTCTCGTCTTATTGCCTGTTCCTTGGAAGAAAAGACCGATGCCCCCACCCCTACACGCTCCTTTCAGGGAGTTGTAGAGAGCAATAAGGTTTCCTCTCCTTTCTCCAGGCTGAACACTCCCAGCTCCCTCAGCTGCTCCACATCAGGCTTGTTCTCCAGACCCCTCACCAGCCCTGTTGCCCTTCNCCGAGGAGTCCACAGGCCCCGGATCCCCTCGCCCCATCCGGCTCCAGGAAGTCCCGGGCCTTCCCTTCGCGGGATGATGGGAAATGTAGTCCCCGCCGGGCTCGGGGGAACGGGAACTACAGCCCCCAGCAGCCGGGGCCCGGAGGCTCCGCTCACCCCGGAGCTCGGTCCAGCATTCCCCCGGACATCCTGCACCCTCATCCCAGGCAGGAAAGGGCTGAGAGCAGCAGCGGGATTTTCCTGCTTCCCTGCGGGACCTCGGGAGGCTCCGAGTGCCCGAGGACACCCAGGGCNCCTTTAAGATCATCAGGTCCAACCATCAACCCAACACCAACAAGTTACCACTAACCCATGTCCCTCAGCACCACTTTTACATGTTTTTCAGTATCTTAAGGGATGGCAATACCACCACTACCCTGGGCAGCCTTCACAACCCTTTCAGCAAATAAATTTTTCCTAACACCCATCCTAAGCTTCCCCTGGTTCAACTTGAGGCTGTTTCCTCTCGTCTTATTGCCTGTTCCTTGGAAGAAAAGACCGATGCCCCCACCCCTACACGCTCCTTTCAGGGAGTTGTAGAGAGCAATAAGGTTTCCTCTCCTTTCTCCAGGCTGAACACTCCCAGCTCCCTCAGCTGCTCCACATCAGGCTTGTTCTCCAGACCCCTCACCAGCCCTGTTGCCCTTCTCTGGACCCGGTCCAACACCTCAATGTCCCTCCCATCGTGAGGGGCCCAAACCTGGACACGGCGCTCGAGGTGGGGCCTCACCACAGGGGGCCAATCACTNTCTCCCCTCTTTTAGTTTAAAACAGCTACCTGCCATCCTATGGCTCCCCAAGAGTCCCTCCCCAGCTTTCCTAGAGCCCCTTTAGGTACTTCAGAGTTTTAAAGTCGAACAGAATCACAGAATATCAGGGATTGGAAGGGACCTTGAAAGATCATCTAGTCCCACCCCCTGCCAGAGCAGGAACACC
>VXBJ01003123.1:105833-175995 GCA_013400055.1 Nycticryphes semicollaris | reverse complement strand
TTATGTCTTCGTAAAAGGCTACCAGGTTGGTCAAGCATGACTTCCCCTTGGTGAAGCCATGCTGACTGCCTCTAATGACCCCCTTGTCCTTGAGTGCCAAGGAGAAGTCGTTCCATCAACTTTCCAGGGATGGAAGTAAGGCTGACCGGTTTATAGTTGCCCGGGTCCTCCTTCTTGCCCTTTTTGAAGATTGGAGTGACACTAGCTCTCCTCCAATCCTCAGGTACTTCTCCCGTTTCCATCATCTTTGCCAAGTTGTGGGGGAGTGGTCTAGCACCCCCAACTCTCTAGCCCTCACAGCATCTTCATGGCTTCCTCTGGACCCACTCCCAACATGTCCATGTCTTTCCTGTGCCCACAGCTCCTGAGCTGGACACAGCACTGCAGGGGGAGTTGCTTCCCTTGACCAAGACATGCCTTCAAAGACAACAGGGTGGCTCTGGCAGAAATAATCAGCTCCACTAGGCTTTAAGGCCCTGTCTTGACATTTAATTGATAAATAATCCCAACAAATTGAAGGTCTTCTGCATACTCCATTCCACCTGACCCATTACTTTAAATGGGATCCCCTGAAATCAATGCATGAAAGAAAAACATTTTGTCTGAAAACATGTTTTTGTAATTTATTAAATCTGTACATCGTTAGCATATTTTTAATCTGCTCCTCCCTCATCCCTCCCCAGATCAGCCATCCGCTCCACTGAATAAATAGAAGGCAAAGCCACTCCACCTGAAAGACTCAGCAGCCAGAAGGCAAGTTCGATTATTTTATTTAAAATTAAACATTTCTTTCTGTTCAGCTACTGCATCTGGAGCCAAACATTGTGCCTGATCATTGTTAGTGCCAGGAAAAACTCCTCCAAAGAAAACTGATCCAAAATTAAAGACTAACAGACACCAAAGCTGTCAGAGAACCAGCTTCTCGGATCTTGCCTCAGAACTGCAGGATTTGGGCTTATGCTGAAGCTTTTTACCATTTTAAGCTCAAAGTTGCTCTTCTCTGTTGTGAAGAGAGAGGATTTATTGTTACTGGAGTTGAAAAACAGCAATGATTTTGCTTAGCTGTAGTTGCACTGACTTCACTGGGCGTCAGGAGGTTCTGTTAAAAGTTAAGTCTTTCACCTGTTAAATCCAGACAGCACTGTTCAAGTCCCAAGTCAATATAAAAACCAAAATTAAGCAAATCAGAGAAAGCTCATTGGAAATGCATGGGTAGGGCAAAAAACAAAATTAAAAAAAAAAATCTGAACACTTCACTTGGGATTGTCATTTTCTTGAAGAATGCCTTTAAAAACCAGAAGAACATCCCAGAGCAATCTGAAGACCCAAGCACCTTGGTCAACTGACTTCTGCTACCCTCAAACACTGGCTTCATCATTGCAGGTCAAATTTGCAGTTTCTACCCCTAACATGTGGCTTTTCACATCAAATCACCACAATTAACATTTGGTAAAGTGCTTTGAGATAGTGCTACGAAAATATTGAAGAGTTAAAAGAAGGGTAGAACATCTCTTAGCAGCACCTAGCTGATTAGTACTACTTGTTGTTTTTTCATTTCCCCCCCACCTCAGAGCAGCATCACTACATTGTCCTTTGATTTCCTATTAACCAAGAGTAAGGTGCCCTGTGTTGGAGCTGGCACACGGGCAGGAGTTGTTTCTGCAGGGCAATGAAGAAGGATGTACTGGAAGACAAGAAGATATCTTCTGGAAAGATAAATGAAGCAGAGCTCCCAAGAAGGATGGGCATTTACTTCCCAGTTGCATCGGGGAAAGTAGCGCCACATGCAGACTCGTGCGCACAAAACCAGGCAGGAGGCTTTAGACAGCATAAATATTTGCCAAACAAGGAGAGAGGTGGTGCTAATCTTAATAATAATAATAATATAATAATAAATCAAGACTTGGATGCTTTTTGAGGGGAGGACATAACTGCTTGTTAGAATCTACTGCCTGAGGGCCGTTAACTACTTAGTAGTAAAATCCTGCTACCTTTCCATTTGACAGTAACTTCTCTCTAGTCAGCAGCTTCACAAAAGCAATCCTTGTATGAATCCATAAAGCTTTCCCAGATTTTTTAAAAGGTTAATTTTACCATTATAATTGCACTTTAAAAACAGGCGTCAGTCCCTACGCACCCTCCTCAAACACACCTCCTCGACTTACAGAAGTGGAAAGAAAGGCTGCAATTATTCACTGTCCTACAGCTACCAGGATTTGAAAGGTTTGATTTCGGTGCCTGATGAAAGGATGCAAACACCCAGTTTTCAGGGCAGGAAAAGTGTGCATTTCAGAAAAAAACAAAACGAAACAAAACAAAAACCAAAAAAAACCCAGCAGACTTCACAGCTTGGCTTGCATCGGCTTCAGGTGTTTGTGGAAAGACTCATGAACCTGTAAAAGGACAAGACAGCTGTTACAAGGTCGGGTCTGAGTTTTAAAACAGTTTCAGCTCTTTACACCTTGCAGCATGGTTTTATACTAAGGAAATTCGAATCAGAGGCTCTTCGGGGATTTTGGAACAGCCAACTAAGTCCTGTGTTTGAGTGTCTATATGGCACAAAGGATAAGAGTTTAAGCCAAAATGATTTGGCTTCCCCGCTACCTTTCTTGTAAGAAAAAGAAAGTTATGTCCATACAGACAATTCTTCAGCATTTTAATTCAAAGATAACTGGCAGAGGTCTCCTAAGGGGACTGGAGCAAAGCTCCTAAGCCCCACTGATTTCAGAAGCATAAAAATATTGAGCAGGTTCTGGTGGGATTTAAGTCCAATCCCAGTCTCTGGCAGCCCGTCACAGGAGATAGTCCACCCAAATCAAAAACAGGCAGTAAAGGCCACTGAGACAGGATTTAGAGTTCTGTCTTGGCTGATGGAAGAGGAACACTGACTCTTCTCAGCTCAGCTTCTGTATTTAGCTCAGCTGTAGCATATCTGCCCTAAAGCTGTAGCAACACCTGGCACTTAAATACAACATGACAGCAATTTATTTTCTTCTCCAGTCACTGCTAATGCCTGAAGGCACCAAAAGATTTGTCAGAAAAAAGGTAAGGCTTTCCCAGCTACTGTCACTAAGTAGAATTAACAGGAAGTTATCATTTCTTTTAAATTCATCAAGACTATTCAGTTGTTTCTCTAAGGAGAGTATGATTTCCTTCCTCAACTGAGGAACTCAGAAGTATCCCAACAGGGACATGTGACACATGGGAGAGTAACTGAGGAAAGTATGCTGAAAGCAGAGGAGCAGAAGTAGGTTGCTAGTTTTGGTCCATTACTCTAAGTGACTTTTCTCCCCTCTCCATCGATTACATGCCAAGATCACTGGAGCAAAACTAAAAAGCCCTAAACTGGGTTATTTCTCTGGACACGTGACCCAAAGATGAAAAAAATTAATTGATTCTTTACCTCCGTTTTGTTCAGTGGGGATTTCTTTGCCCACTCAAACATGTTCTCGTAGACGTTGCCATCGTATCGGCCGAGCACAGATCCAAGATGAACGTCATGAAAATCAAAGGAATCCACCAGTGCTACTGCGTTGTGACGAATTATAGCCAAGAGCTCTTTCACACGCTGGTTCACTTGAGTAATTTGGGCATCGGTCAGAATACCCGCCTTGGGGAAAAGAGAAATTGTCAGAAGAGTATGCAAGTCCTCAGAACCTTCCCTTCCCTTATGGTCTAACGTAAGTCAGTCTCTGCCCCCAAGAAAAATGGAGCACTTAAAGAACCCAAACTAATCCAACACCAAACCCCTAGTGGTTATGAAGCGTTAAGTAATCAATTTGGCAATTTATTGGCGTACAAGATGTCCAGCATAGCCCACCATACCACTGAGCTATTGAATCTTTAAGGGGAGACTCGTTCTTCAGAGTGCCTGTATGTTAACAGCAAGTTCTCTTGAAGAGCACATGCATACATGTATTCTTACATACATACTAAATTCATACATGTGTATCAAATTCTTCCTGGTTTCAGGGAATTTTTTTGTAAGTAGAAAGAAGAAAATGGTAACACAAAACATACCAATATCTGCCCAAAGACAAAATAAAAAAACCACTACACAAATGTGTTCTCAAACTGAAAGAATGAAAAGAAGAAAAGGAATACCTGATAATTTAAACCCATTCACTGAAGGATGAGTTAAGATTTGGAGGAGGATATCCCCCCTTTTGTGCACTAATTTACAAATGCATACAGCTCTCAGACCTTCTCTAACTTACATCTCCCTTATTAACTCCTGGTTTTTTAACATACACCACCTGGTCACTAACTGGAAAACATTTAATATAACCTAGACAGATGCCACGTTACCATTTATCATCCAACTCTGCTTCTGGCAGATCAAGGGAAATCTGACAAGAGGCCTCCACCAGACCTGTGATGCTAATGGCCTTCTGGAAATCAACTGTCAAGACCTTATGCCATTTTAAGCATCTTTGCAAACCGTGACTCTGGCTCTAGAGACTCGGAATTGTTAGAGAAAGACACCAACCTGCAAGAAATCCCCCGTGTTCCTGCTGATGCCATACAGTGCATACAGGAGGCACAGCTCAGTCAGGACAGCACGAACTGCAGCGTTACTGATCTCGGCCAGCTTGGCTGTGAAAAGCTTCACTATCACATAGTGACAGTGAGCCTATGAGATATGAAAGGAAGGTGAATCAGGTGCATGAAAAAATGAGAAACTCTTATAGCATTATTTCTTTGTCGGGCACATCACTGACCTCAGATGCTCGCACAAGATCAACAGAAGTTCTGTTCCAGGCATCCTCCTTGCTCTTTCTGTGGTTCAGTTCAGCTTGCAAATTCTTTGCTGCAGCTTCTACAAGTCTATTTCATAAAAGAAAGAAAGCACATTAGCAAGACTACGTACACTGAATTCACATGAGAAGAACTTAGAGGTCGTGTGACACGACCAAATACATTGCCTGGAGTGACAGCCATGGATCTGAACCCCCCCATCCTCACCGCTGCAGCCAGAGCACAGCTACAAGAGGGGCAAGGTGACATCTCACAGCATTTATAGGTATCTGTTCCACTCTCACACTTCCTTTACAACAGCCTTAAATACCAGGATGGTTTCTCTACAGATAAATCTCCGAGCACTTTGAACAATGTTGGTATTTGTATGCTTGAATATATTTTACCATTTTAATAAGAAAAAGATTTCAAAACAGAACAGAGCAGGGTAACTAGGCGATGAGTAGGCTGTGTGCGCCCTCTTGTAACCTCAAAGACTGACCCAGCCTCATAAAGCGTGTCACCTCTTGACAGCAACACGGGGAGCAAAGCTTTGCAAACCACATCTTGAGAATCTAACATAAACCTGGCAGCACATCACTACCGTCTCCCAAGACACACGATTTTATTGGTGCTGGGCTCGGTCTTTTAAGCGTGAACTCACCGGGCAGCACGTGCTTTGTAGGCTTCTACCAAGCTGACTGGATCATTGATCCGCACAGTCACAGTTCTGGCAGCCACGTGCTGTGGCTGAATGCGTTGCCTGGAGAGATCGTTAAGGTAGGACACCATGCCAGTAACCCGCTGCCCAGAACTAACTTGGGTGTAGCTTTTGACAAGGAACCTGAAAATAGAGACAACAAATAGCAGCTCTAATTTGTAAGTTGTTTGAATAGAGAGAAATTATCTTACTTAGGGTCAGACAAGCAAAGAACGGTTGCAGACATGTATCTTTATGTCAAAAATAGGGCAAGGGACAGAGACATGACACCATCTTCATGGTAATACAGGATTATTCTGCTCATCACCTCAGCTGTAAAGATCACAAGACCAAGGCAAGAGCATCTGTGGACAGAAGCTACCATACCGAGCCGTCTGCAGCATCATGACTGTGTTTTCTCCCTCATAGGTGCAGGATGGGGTGAATGTGACATAGATGTCAGGGATGCCACTGCAGCGGGAGTAGCCATGCCCACCGCAAGCCATCCGACATTCCTCAATACCAGCATTGGCAGTCCAGGAGGTGAATGCCTTCAGCCCTGCTGTCAGTGCATGGAGCTGATGGACAAAAGCAAAGCCAGTTTAGACTTCTTTTTTTTCCATTCTTAGCTTGCACACACATGCCAAGTACTGCAGCTCCCAGAAAAAGTCAACAACACCCTTCCAGCGTCCCACAGAGTCTTGTGTTTCTTGTAAGAACTCTCTCGTGAGCCAAACTATTTATATGAAGGTCTCTACACATGTAAAGGTTTGAGTACCTCATCCTTTCTGTCTCTACACATTATGTCTGAGACCATTTTCAATTGCCTATTGTCACATTGGGTTCTCAGACAGAATCCCTACCCAAAAACTGACATTGTACAACCCCAACCCCTCAGTGTAGCACCGATACCTTCAATCAACACACCGGTTCTACCCTAGTGACTTGGAAGAAGAATCAAGAAACTACAGCACAAGCATAAGACCAGTCTTAACTCCACTCCAAAATGATATGCCATCTTTCATGAAAAGTCACCTTTTAAAAAAAAAAATAAAAAATATCCACAGTAGCTTTCTGAGTATGCATTACTCCCTATTTTTTTGGTAAAGGGATGCCAAAGAACAGCACAAATAAAGAAATAAGAGTCACCAGCATATACTGGGCTTGGGATCTCCAAATCTAAAGAGCTACAAGATGTCTCATGAGTGAAAGCCTTTTCTCCTACGCTGTAAAGAGACCTTATATGAAATCAAGAGAGGACACAGTACCTCTGGCAGCTCACTCAGATCCCCATCATTGATGTCTCCGCTAATACGACGATAGGTGTCTTTTATGTAGGCTCCCACAAAGTGAAAGGCATATGCTGTTGCCAGGAGAGGAAAGAGTTTGTATTGTTGGGTCTGATAATCCAAAATCTGGGGTTCTGGTTCCCTAGAGCAAAATACAGATAAGTTAGCACAATGGTGTCTGGCAAACACTAGTGAAACTGCAAACAACATCAACCAGAGTCCCTCTTCCCTCCTGTATTCAGGAATTTTCCCTCAGCACTGAGGTTGCTCTTATTTCAGTGCACTTACCCTGGCTTTAGCTCAGACTGGTGTCTCACTGCACTATAGCGGATGGCAATGGTACACGCCCGAGACAGGGAGCGAGCTGAATCGCCTACAATGAGAGATCGGATGAAGACCATGGTCCCATAGGTTAGCTTGTCACTAAGTGGTTTCACATAGGTGCCATCTGGTTCAACCTACAAAAATAAATAAATAAATAAAGATATAAATGCCTGTTGATTTTTACAGTTTCCTCCCTTTCACACACTCACTTCTCAAGCTCTAAACTCATCGTGTAGCACTTAGAGGCAACCTACAATCGTGCTGGTATAATATTCAACCATTGAAGTACAATATTCAACAGCATTTGAAGTGTCCATTTCTAACAGTATATGCTGAAATTCACTGCTTTACCTGGGCATATTTCATGAGCATGTTCTCTCGAGGAATTCTGAAGTTGTCCATTTTCAGGTAGCCGTTATCCATTTCATCATAACCAAATTTTGGCCCAATGTCACCCACTGTAATACCTGCCACAGACAAAGCCACTTGTATTAAGAAACAGGAACTAAATTCCACATGAGAGGTTCAAGCCTCCTCCAATAAAGAGACTGTTTAGTTTTCTAGCACGTCCTGGCATTGTGATGAGTAACAGCTAACGAAGACCTTAATCTCTTAGATGGAAAAAGTGGACATCAAAACATGGGGTACTTCATAATTTGCATGCAGTCCTACTATCCAGTCACTGGGGGAGCTGCCTCTAAAAGATCACGCATCTCACTTCTAGCTAGAGAAGGAGGAAAGGTATTCTTTCCCTTTCAGCAAGCAGAAGGACATGCTGCCTCACAAAACACATAGCTGGGAAACACTGGGACAGAATCAACTCCCAAAATAACCTTCACATTTACAACACAACATGATTTAGCGCCAATTCAGTCCGAAGAAAGACTCCTTTAAACCCTGTGACCTTCTGTCAGCTCACTGCAATCAGCTAGCGAAAGAAGCCATGCACACTAACAAGTCACATGCAGCTGCTTATAGCTGGAGAGAAGCACATCTAATGTATTCCAGGAGCGCAAAACCTTTAACATCAATTTTTTTTACCTGGCAGAGGTTCATGGGTGCCCAGCTGCCGTATGGGAACGATGAAGGCATGAAGCCCTTTGCACTGGCCCTGAGTGTAGAGCTGAGCCAGGACAATGGCGTGGTTTGACGTCTTCCCAACTGCAAAATAAGTGGGAGTCAGAAGGAAATAAAAACAGCCAACTTACTTATATACAGACAGTCTCTTTCCTTAAAGCAGGGTCTGAGATGACCTTAACCACACCACACATTAGAAAAAGCAGAATTACAACACTGGTTATCATCTGAATTCTACAGCTAGACAAACAATGTTGCTCAAGTCAAAGTTGCACAATGCCATTCTCTTGACTCTATAGTACCGAGTCCTCGGCAAACCTGCTCCGTGGAGCTGAAGCAATTATAAAGATTAATACAACTGATCAAAAATTACACCAAATCCATACAGCTTGAATGATTTCGAGAAGCAACTCGGGAGCACACAGATAATCCAAAACTGCAGTAGGCTCTGATAAGTCTGGTACTTGTTGTACAAGAGTAACTTTTCTTTCTGCCAACTCTGGGGATCAACTTTCAACCACCATTCTGTAGATACAACACACATGACATCACCTCCCTAAGTTTTCCCACACATCTTTCAGATTTAGACACAGTGATCCACTTACGTCCACCTGGCCACCACTTAATGGAGGTCACAGTGGGGCTGTTGAGGATGAATTCCTGGGTGGCGGGATCGTAAGTGGCTGTAGTTTCCAGACCCCGAAGATGAGTTCCTGAAAATAAGCAAACACGGTGTTTTTGCAGAAAGTCACTCCCAAAACAAAGACAAGGACAGAATCGGAAAATGGAAAGTTGAACTCCAGTAGTAGTGTACAAATTTTAAATTTTGCTTTTAGGCTATATAGGGGACTAATTATCAACCAATTAAGGAAGAACAAGTGAGAGTCAGACCATGTTCTGGGACCGGAAGCCAATTATCAAAAAACATATTGGTTGGGTTTTTTTTTCCCCCAGTGGTCTAAGACTAGTTTTCCAAGCACCTCCAATCTGACACACCAGGAGCCCTTTCTCAATCAAAAAGGTCCACAAAAACACGCTCACCTGGATTTCACTAAAACTGCAATCTGCTTACATTGCAAACTAAAAATTGTACACTTTTCAGCCACAAGACGAAATAAGCAGTTCCCAACATCTCTTCATTCCCTCCTCAGGCCTACATTCTCCTCACTTGATGGAGCAGTTTCTTCCAAACGAGATCACCCATAGCTCCAAGACAGCAGCAAGTAACGGCATGTATACACTAGGGTACTGATGCAGGTAGGTGAAGAGACCGCAAAAAAAGATGAAGGTAACAATTCCAGGAACAGCCTTTTGTCTTCTGCCCCCAACTCTTTACTTCACACACACCTGTCTCAGCAGCAGCACTGCCCTGCACGCTTATAAAAAAGTAAAATGAAAAAAAAAAAAATAAAAGTAAATCATCAGGCCTACTTGCTTAAGCTAGAAAAGCCGTGAATGCTCCTGGTAGTCTGGACTGACAGAGCAGGAACAGAGTCAGTGAGTCTATACAAGAGCTTCAGCATGAGAAAACAGTATCACCTTGATGCAACCACGTTTCCAAAGCACGGAGTTCATCGTAAGACTTCCACACACAGCTTAACACAGGTTTAATTTGCTGGTAAAGGGTCTTCAAACCTCACTAGTTGCAAGAGATTCTCCACAGACTTGCAGTTACTTTATGCTTCATACAGTCTCTACATTTCACTTCAGCACAGAGGTGAATCCTGCTCATTTTTAGAAAATCATTCTCATCTGCAACTCTCAGATGGCAAAGCTAAAGTTTCCCCAGGCATAATATCTTCCCTTTGAAACCTGGATTAAAAGTGTTGTGATCACAATACTGCTGGAGTTATCAAAATCCATTTCAAGGCTTGAAAGCAAAGGAACAGGGAACAACAACGAACAAGGACAAAGAACAAAGTCTGCTTGAGACAGAATTAAAAAAAAAAAAAAAAAAAGACATTTCATGTGCCCAATTAAAAAGAACACATAGCAGCAAACTAAAGAACTCGGGGGAACAGAGCTCCCCAATGAGCATGGGAACCAAGTCATCCACATGTTCTCTGATCCAAGGTCAGTCCCAAGGTGACAAGCAACTCTCACTTTTTTTTTTTTGGCAGCTCTTTCAGGACTTTAAAGCTGTGTCCTTTTGTCTTCATGTTGAATGTTAAGTAGAGCAAAGGAGAAACCACACTGGAAAGAATGGTAAGTGCAGCAACAAACAGATGTCATCAAATCGACATCACCATAGCCACATGCAATAATCTATACTGGTTTGAATGGCACAAGAGGAACACTCAGTATGGCTCATACACAGAGCTACAGGCATCAAACTCTCCTCTAGGAGAAAAAACGGGCAAGCAGCATGTGGCATAACGATTTATTAATGATTTCAGAGGCAGTCCACTTTTCCCTACAGCCACAACTGCACACGTAAGAGCTGTGGGATAAACACACACCATTTTTCCCAGGCAGAGGAATCCTTTGTACACAAAGCCATTCTTAGAAATAGCATTTAGTGAATGTACTGTACCATGGCCCATTTCAGTCTGGGCATAAGTGCCAATGATCTCCAGGTTCCAGGCAGGCATGAAGAAGCGATCCTGCTGCTCTGGGGTTGCCTGGGTGAGAAGGGTGGGGAGGAACATGCCCAGATGAAGGTCCAGAGGCTCAGGCCGTCCACGATGAACAAAGCTGTGAAGAAGTGTCATGGGATGGGAGCGTAAAGGGAATGTTATGGGAGGGAAGCAAGCATGAGGATTCGTGGTGGAGATTCAGGAAGAGACAAAAAGAAAAAAAGAAAAAAAAATGATTCACGTGTAAATCTGAATTCAGCAAGTGTATTTTAGAAAGCCAGAGCACTGTCCTTTTTTCAGGCCTAAATAATAAGAAATTACACTTCCTCTGAAATAAACATGCTGCAATGCATTTCTTTACAATCATACCTTAGATGCATTTGCAACATTCTTGGATTTTTGATGCACTGTGCTTGATATAAAAAAAAAGGCTTAAATCCAAACCAAAAGCAAGATTAGCTTCAGTTTGGTTCAGAAACCACAGCATTCTTAAGTTAAACGGGCTGAGTCAGAATGTCAGCTTGTTGAAAATGTGATCTGGCTGAAGTGAGCCTTCATCTAAAGATATAGAAAGTCCTATTTCCCCCCCCCACCTTGTGGTCTGAGGGTAGAGCCTGGTAGAAGTCTTAGGTTATCCAAGTAAATGAGCTTTTTTTTTTTCCCTTTAAAAGGATAGTCCTGTCTGTACTACCTACTTCACTTTTCTGTTTTTCATTAAAGATCAGGCACAACTAGCATATATTACTATCACATTCCAACTCAACTCCCTTCCATTTTTGTTATTTTTAAAAGCTCTCTTAAAAGGACAGTGCTCTGCACGTGTAAGTCAAAGTTGTGAACTTAAACAACCTGGCAAAAAAGCCAACATTTTTCAACCTGTAAATCACCAACACAAAGTCTCTCCAATTAAATATGTTTCATTGAACTGCTCTTCCTCCAAGTTCTGTCAAACGCCATCGTTAGGCAGTTAAGTGGTCTATTAGGTTTTTCAGTATCAAGAATTAAATGCTTGATAAATCTTTAAATACGGATAGCTTTGAGTATTAAAACAGTGGGAACACAGATTGAGGATCAGCACCTTCTGTACAAAGGTTGTCCATCTGGCACATTTATGTATGAAGTGACATAACTGGTCTTTGACAAGAATATATACATCGAAACGAGTTACGCATTATGGAAAGAGCACTGACCTGAGTTTAGCAGAAACACAGCTTGCTTTCTTCTCAAAGTGGGAAGAAGGCATTCTTGTGCTACCTCCAGACACACATTAATATGAACTAGCTCTATCCCTAGAGCTCCATAAGAACTCTAGTTCTTGGTATACTCAGGCACCTACGAATAAATTCAACCAGGCAATAAACCCAGTAGCAGTGTCTTCTAAGCTTTTTGACTAACAGTGATCATGCTCAACAGGGGGCTAATGGGTTACCAGGAACACCAGATTTAAGCGAGTTCAGTATTGGTGAGAAGTACACAGCTGACAGTCACAGATTGAAAGGAAATTCTTATTTACTAGCAATAGCTACAAGCCAGGTAGGAACACTACGGTATTTTCATTACCCCCTTTTGTTTCCTTTTCAGCCCTGTGCTATTTGTATTTTTTTCTTTCTTTTATTTTTGAGAGACTTATTCACCACAGAATGGGTTAAAATCAATACAGGCTGTCAGGTAGGAACTCACTATGACACAACTGAGTGAGCACCCAGCCAGGCTAGCATTCAATTCAATAATCCATCACCCGTTTCTAAACATCAGGATTAAATTAAGCAGAGCTTAGTGACAATTACTGCAGAAGTTTTACTAATGAAGTAGTTAGATACTCAACATTCACATCAGGAATGCCAAATGGTTGCATTTTAATTACTCAGCACCAAAAGTGTATTTACTTCACCATACTACCACCATATTAGTTCTATTAAGTGTAAAAAAAAATACTCATTTTAACATCAACCAACATGAGAACTATAAGCAAACCAGACCATCACCAGGCAGGAAAGTGCAATGATCTAACGTGAAATAGCAAGGAAAATAATCACTTTGGTGTGAATGTGTGTCTGATTTAAAGAAGCTGGTGCGAAAAAGCAAACAAGGTCAGCGGGCATTTATTGTTGCCATCCGGTTGTCTCAGCTTCGGGTGTTGAGCTAGCTTTCCTCTCTCCATCTCTCCCCAAGCAGAACAGATGCAGGACTTCCACCGTTGCACCTTCTACAGCGGTTTTCAACCACCACAAGTAGCTGTAACTGAACAGCCAGGCAATTGGCATTTCCATCTGACTTCCGCAATTGTCCAGACTTGTAACATATCACGCTTTCCAATTTTAGATGCCAGCACAAGCACTGGAGTCTTTAGTTTCTTAAACTATTCTTGTTGGTGTTAAACAGCTACAATTCTGGGCCAAAAGACTGTTTTGTCCTGATCCGTTAAACATTCTTCCTTTTGAAGAAGTGAAAGTTGTCTTCAACAATAGTAGGAATAAGAGGAGTTTCTTCTTTGAAACCAAGATCTTTCCATGAAGTTGTACAGCTGCAACAGAGTAGCATCTGGAAGAAAAGTGCCTGGGGCAAAGCATACCTTACTTTCAAAAACAAAAATGCACAACCTCATCATGCTACATCACATCAAAAGGCACACTTCTGACCTGTTCCTGCAGGCCAGTCACGCTCTAAGAACTCTGAGATGCACATTGCCCCAAACTCAGGCAAAAAGAAAAACCACAGCAGTGTTGACTGACATGTTCCAACCAGTTCAAGTGAAATTCAAGACTCCCAGGGCTTAGAACAACCTCCTCATCTTAAAACAAAGGTAACCAACTACAAAGTCAGTGATCAGCTAAGAGGTGCGTTCTGGAAAAGGCCAAAACTAACTCTGTGATCGTTAGGATGGGAAATGAGGCAGCTGCTTGGCTATAGGGCAGGAAATACAGATGCTTCACCAAACCATTTTACCTTTCCCGTTTTAGATTTACCTGGGGAGCATCATCAATTTACAAACTGGAGTTACAGAAAAGAGGTTACCCAACGATCCCTGAAGGGAACTAACCATGTCCCATTTCGGTTTGGGCGTAGGTGCCAATTATCTTGACTCCACGGACCAGAGGCAGCCATTTCTCCTTCTGAGCATCAGTCGTTTGGGTCTCTAAGGTTTTTTGAAACATGCTGAAGTGGAGACCGAAAGGTTCAGGAAAACTGCCCAAGCATGTTCTACAGGAGAGAAATAGAGGGATCTGGATCTCAGTCTTACTGTTACTGTGATCCTGAAAGGCTTTTCTCCAACCATAGCATAAAATAAATGCTTTGCCTATTTCAACCCCTTTTTGTCCCACAAGCACCTTCCAAATATGGAGGCATCAGAAGCAACGCTGGTGGGGAAATAAATGGTTCTTTCAGGCATTTTCTTCACCCCATGAATCCCACTGATGCTATTTAACTGGAAAAAAAATATCCTACAAATTCACAGGGAACTTAAAACTAAGGATATGAAAACCAAATTATTTTCTCCTCCATCTCTCAGGCTTGGTGGGAATAAATCCCACTGCTGCTGGTAGCCTAGAACTAGGCCATTATTAGCTACAAGTGCTATGTATTGAAAAGGAAAAGGTTTCTTAGGTGACCAAGTGCTTTTCAGAAAAGCTCTATATTACCTGTAGCTGCTTCTATCAGTTGAGATGTCAGGAACTCACCTTCAATTAAAATTACTGTTACAGGCTACTGCTGGAGGGAATGGAAGGAAAATCAGACATTTTAGGAGTGTTTCATCAAAACAAAGCTTATTTCATGACAGAAAGCTCTATTAATTTAGTAGCCACAATGGCAGGCAAAGTATATTCCCAATTAAAACAAACTCCGTAACACAAATGCATAAGGAATTTTCACTGTGTAAAAGCTGTGTGGTAAATAACAGCATCTTCCCTTCAACGTTCTCAAGTCTGAACATCTTCTCATCTTCAATCTACTGTACTCAAATGCTTATCCCAGGAAAAAATGAGCACTCTGTGTGAATATCTACATACAAGATCTCTCCCACCTGCCCAAGATGTACCTTGTAGGTACAAGGAAAATATATCCTTCCATCTCAAGGTATCGATACCTGCCCAGGGAGCACACTGAAGAATCTGTTGCCAACACAGATCCGCACTGCGTAGGGGATGCTCTGCATTTGTCAAATGACAGCAGCGCTTCAGAGCGGCATTTTACACCATGCCTGGAACGGGTGCTTGGGAGCAGAGAGTAAATAATTGATAATTCAAGCCCAGATCCCTATACAAACTGTGAAACCCTGCCTTAGAGCGAGAGAAAGCAGGACAAAGCTTCTTCAGTGCCACTGGACTGCATGCTGAAGACCATTATCTTTAAATGGACAGTTTTAAATGGACAAGACTGAACGAGCCATGGATTTTTCCAGGAGCAAACCCATTATAATCAAGTAACGTAATGCTGGTGATTAATGCACTAACTGTGCTTTAGGTTGGTGTGAGTGCAAGTACAGCGTCCAGAGGCAGACAGTTCTGAGAAAATACTCTATTGCCTACAGCAGCACATGTTTAAAATTGAAGTTATCAGGGTGACCAAGGGCCCAAAAACACTACAAGGACAGCAAGACAGAATATTTTTCAGCATTCTTGTGGTTTCCTGTGTGGGTTATTCTTTCAGTCCAGGACCCACGTGGCAACAGCAGCCCTTTACTTCCTCACTGCCTACAGCACAATGACTGCATATCTGTTCCTTAGACCCAAAAAGGACAACCCCAGAGGAAGAAATTGATTGCTGACTTTGAAATACACTGTCTCAGGGCAGCTTGGGAAGTGCTTGAGCAGTTCATAGAATTGTCTAGGTTGGAAGGGACCTTTAAGAACATCTAGTCCAACCTAACTCTGATAAAAACCATCACTAAACCATGTCACTAAGTGCTATGTCAACCTGTCTTTTAAATACCTCCAGGGATGGTGACTCAGCCACTTCCCTGGGCAGCCCATTCCAATGCTTAATTACCCTTTCAGCATAAAATTTTTTCCTCTAATCCCAATCTGAACCTCCCCTGGCACAACTTGTGGCCATTTCCTCTTGCCCTATCACCTGTGACTTTGGAGAAGAGACCAAAACCCGCTGGATACAACCTCCTTTCAGGGATTTGTAGAGAGCAATAAGGCTCAGCCTCCTTTTCTCTAGGCTGAACAACCCCAGTTCCTTCAGCTGCTCCTCCTAAGACTTATTCTCCAGACCCTTCACCAGCTTCCTTGCCCTAATTGCCAGTTCTTTGTGTATTTTCAAGAGCCACTGAAAGAACTTGTGAAAAAGGTGCGGCACATGCTTTGCTGTCAGAAAAATCAGGTTGGGCACTGCTTCTTTGAAGGTATTGCTCCAGGAAAAAAGAAATCTTAAAGATCACACCAGCGACTTTTACTGCTTATCAGTAAGTTTAATCGTAAGTGCCAAGTATTTCATGCTTAACTAGCACCTTCTCTGATAGGAGTAAGGAGAATGACATTTTGCAAGCGGGTACTTTAACATCCCTGTGTCAAAAGGGCATTCGATTTCACTGACTAAACATGCAGCATTTTAGCAGTTTCTTGTATTAACAAAGCTGAAAGCAGAACTACAGCTAGATGATTTACAACAGAAACTTTTCAGCTCAATATACTCCACACTGAATGACTAGGATTTTCTTAACGTGCCTTTTAACAACCTGAATGACGAGAGAGAATCCTGTTTTCCTCAGGATAGAGCAAACTGCAGAGGGACCAGCTGTGAAGGGAACAACAGGTTGTCTTTCTCCAAACTCTTACTCCTTCCCCTCCCAGTTTCTACATTCCCACGTGGCATTTCCCACCCTATAGAGCTTGCACACCAAAGGCTGCGTTGTGTAACTGTTCAAGTGCTCTGCCACACCAGGACTGTACATGGCCAGCTGCACCTAGCACTAGCCATTTCGTCAATAACCAACAACCCCCTTGGGGGTCTGAAGTCAAACTTGCTAGGGCAATCAGCGAGCCTGAAGAGTTGCAGTTCCAAATCCACTTACAGGAGAGGGATGTGTAGTAACACACTACTTTGGCAATATAGACCTTTCCAGATTTCACAGCAACCAACGCCACCCATGTAATAAAAGGCGCTCGCATTTGACAGAGGAGTTTGATGACCTATCTGTCGGTGAACAGCGTATGACAGAAGCAAAGCCTATGTTTTCCAAGACAATTAAATGAACAACTGCAAAGACATTCTCAGGCTGCAGAACTGGATCGAAGAATAGGGTCATTTTGGGTGGTTCTTGAGGTAACTCTTGCAAGGAAGGACATGAAGGGTTACCCCAGTGGAGAAGGAACTGGAGGTATGTGACCTGTGCTTACTGGGCTTGAGAGATAACAAATGTTATGGTGATAAACTCCTTCTCTAGCTGTATCAAAAAACCCAAGTCAGGCTCATCCACTCCAAATCAATTTAGCTGTGGCTAGTAAGGCCTCTACTACAGTTTTTCTGCTTTGATTTGCTGAAAGCAATTCCAGGTCCTAACTTCAGTGTCAAAAATGAGAAGTAAGGAAATTCTCACAGGGAAAGCGCACAATGCTTATGAATACAGGAATCATCTGTTGCAGCTCTCAGATCTTCTCTTCTTCTGTGCCCCAGTTTCTCTCAATTGCTTTTAACTTCTTCATTAATCCCATTTTCCTCAGCAAAGGTTATTTAAACTTGAAGGTGAATTAAAACTGACCAGATTACTCTCTTCAAAGAGCTGCGTAGCATTATACATCAAAAAATTTCCCATTTTTCACCCTGACTTACATTTTGTTGCAGTCAGGCTGTAAAAGAAATCTTAAATATTGGCACTTGGAAACTGATGACCTTCAAAAGCTGTAGTCAACAGCAGCAACTGCAGCGTCAGCTCACATTAAGACACAGAAAGAATTTACTAGATATATTTAATAAATCCTTTTAAGTTTTGGAGTCAACAAAGCCCTTGTGGAAACAGGAAGGAGCACCATTCAGTTCCACATGTCACCGCAGCAACAACTGTTTCAGTGTATCTCCAGGGCAGCTGAAGGAAGAAGCATTTCTCCTCACTTATTCATAAATCAAGCTATAAAGTTGGTCACTCATGATAGAAATCTAACCTAGTGAAGTTCTGGCAGTACACAAAAGTTAGAGGAAAGCAACTAACTCAAAACCCTCAAAAGTTGCATATGGAAATACATCTGTCCCTGCTGTCTGGGGATAATCACAAGGCAGGAGGGATCATTGGCAATATATCTTAAGCTTCCATATGTAAAAATCTGACATTCAATCACAATAAATGCAACTTGACATCTGAATCAAGGACTTCAGTCTATTTCATAAACTTCATTCAAGGTATGTCACAACACCATATCCATTCCATTTCCCTGTTTGGAAAAACAAATAAACCCAAACACAGTTTCCTCAGGTCAGCTGTTACACAAATGAAGTCCATCTAGTTAGCACCCACTGGCATGGTTGGATATGCAATAGAAATAAATTTAATTTTGCAAGCTGGGTGCAGTTCACTAAGTTTAAAACACATTTGACACTCAGCAGGTGTGAAAGTGGGGTTAGATGTTAAAATGAAAATAAACTCGAAGTATGAAAAAAAATAACCCTTTCCTTTCTTCCATTTGTTAAGCAACAGTAAGACAACATCCTCCAGAACAAGCACCAAACTTCATGCTAAAGAATTAAAATCAGAAGTATCACCCATATATAGTTCTTAGAGCAAACACTTGTAGGCAAGTGTATGTACTGCTCTTCATTCTTCTACAGGTTATTACAGAAGACACTGGAAAACACAGTCATTCTACAGTAATGACAATCACCTTTTCAAATGCCAAATGTCTACAATTAGAATTGACTCTGGAAAAAAAGTAACCCTTCCTCAGTGCTTCAGTTGATTTTGTATCATGAATTCTAACTAGTCGTGCCCGACTATTCATATCACATAAGATATGGATGTATTATTTTTCACTATACCTATATGAAATACAAAGCTTTCAGCCATTTAAAGTTAATAATTGTTGACTGCCAAATAAGTCTGTGGAAAGACAGAACTAAAATCTGTCATTTGACTAGTTCAAAAAAGCCCTATTATCATAAAATATGTCAGTAATGTTACCAAAAGACAGCATGTAGATTGCAGACTTCATTGAAATCTGCCAGCTGGTATAATGGATAGTATTCCCTGAATTTTCTCCATAAAGATATTTGAGGAAACATCCCTATCGCCTCCAGTGATCCTTGTGTAGAAAAAAAATTAATTATTAACTTTTCTCATGCAGACCTGCAGTCACTGAACTTTTTTCTTGTTTTCACCATCCACCAATGCCAATTTTCAAAGGGACATTTTAAATATTTCCACCAGAACTTTCATGACATAGGTCAGTGTAGGCCAGTTTGGTTTTGTTTTTTTTTTTTAATTAAAACTACAGCAGGCAAGACTGCTTCAATTAACTAGTCCCAATATTCATGCTCTGAGGCCAATGACAGCTTTTCTACAGATCCAGTCAAAGGGGGCTTGTGATTCTACCAGGGCATTATTTAATGTGCAATGTTCATTAATGTGCCAGAGGATGCATTCATGGTATTATATGTTTGATTATATGAGAATGAGCTTACTATTAACTAAAGGGAGAAAAACATCCCAAATCAGGAACTAGGCTCCCTGCAAGCTAGAACGAATGACACACAGATGTAAAGACTGTTTTATTTTCATTACCTTAACCCAAGCGTGATACTGTGAGATAAACAAAAGGTTAGACCCAACAAAAAACCTTCAGGTCAAATGGAACCACTATAGCACCAGGATCTTGGAAGAGGGAGGACAGATAGTTAAAAACAAGAACTTATAAGCTATCTTGGAACATTTCCAAGTATGCCTGTAATGCAGCTTTATTAGGTCTAAGTGCAAAGTGAAGTAATCAGCTTTAGATTTTGTTAGAAGCTGAAACCTCATCAGATCTATTCAAATTCAAAGTACTTCAGTATATTTAAAAAAAAAACAATTAGACTACAATTCCCTTTTTTTTTTTTACTTTCTGCACTATATATAATAAAAAGGGTATAACTATGAATGATGCATTTCTAGTCAAAAATCTGAGAAAACACAATATTCACAAAATCAGTGTTTCATTTGAAATACACTGAAGCCAAGACTTGAGTGGGCTTTCATATACGTCCTTAGCTCCCCTTAGACAGCAGACACAGGAAAACAGCACAGGTCTAACATCCCTGGTGGTGATCAGAGTACATACAAGAAGCAAACTCTACAGCTAGGTACCTTTTGAACCAATAGATCTCCTCTGGATCTGCAATGCCATATTCTCTTAACTTCATCACCATCAGAGCGCTCTTCCTGATGGCTTGCTCATAGCGCTGGCTACGGGACAGGAAGTTCAAATCCTCGTGCTGGAAGTCAGGGTCATTAAGAACTAAGGCCTCTGGGGATAGAACAGAAAAGGAAAACAAACTCAGTTTTCACAAACCTCATCAGGCAGTGGCTGAGAAACAAGTTTGCATTTCACTTGCTGCACTTCCAAGGTACAGATATCAGAAAATTAAAAACAAAATCAAAAGTTAATGAAGTCAGAAAGAAGTCAAAGCTTTCAGACAGGGACTCTAGCAACAGGGCACTCACCCATTCCAGACATAAACCACAGGTCTGAAGCACTCTGGACTTGGCAGGAGGTTAATTCACTGACACAAGACCTGCAGGCCCCTCAATAGCAATCTCAAAACCTCAAAGAGCCATCACTACTGCTGGATCAGACTGCCTCATGAACTTTGATCCCCATACAACTCCTTGCAGAAGGGCAAAGCTATTATTCCCACTATGCCAACTGGAAACCAAGGTACCCAGAGGCCACTGGCTTTCTGTGTCCCCTTTGGCACACAAGTTACACAACACCAGCCTCTGACAGTCCCACCCCAGCACAGGCTGGGAAAAGAAAAATTATGGATGGATTTCATTAATCTCAAATTGCATGGCAGTAGTGGGTGACAAACTGGTCACATCTGTACTGTTGGGTAAGAGCATGCTAGAAAGGAAAAAGGAGGGGACAGGGGCCACGATCTCCCCTCTCCCCAAAAGCTCTTACCCGCACCCTCCCTCCTCTACAGCCTGTAACCCCTCTCTCCACAGCCTCCCGCCAACCTCCTCCCTTCCCCAGGTCTGCCTCTCCCCTCGCCTCCCCCGGGGCTGCTCCCCGTTGCCAGCCGGGTCTCCCTCTCCGCGGAGGTCCCCTCTCGAGTGTCCCCGTCTGCCCACAGCCTCTTCTTTCCCCACACATCCCCATCTTCCTCTCCTAAAATCTTCTCCTCCTCCCTCAGAGCCCCCCAAGCCCCCACCCCGGGCTCTCTCCCTATCCCCGCAGCCTCTCAACCCAGACAGACCCCCACACTCCCCTCAACGGAGGACACGGGACCGAGGCCGGGGATGAGGCTCGCCCGGGCCCTTCCTCACCGATCTCTTTGCGGCGGCGGGTGCGCTCGGCGCCGCCATCCAGGATGTGTGTGAGGAGCTCGGTCTGGAAGGTGGCGGCGGCCCGCTCCCGCCGCAGGTCCGCATTCATCATCGTGATCTTCCTTACCGGCGGCGGCTCCTCCACCGGCCTCCTCTCCGCCACTCAGCCCCGCCCACGCCCACACCCCCAGCGTAACGTCGCGACGCACGACCACGTGACCGCCGCTTCCCCCCCTCCGTGGCGCGGTGAGGGACAAGGCTGGGCGGTGGCTGGCGTTAAATGGTGCTTTAAATTGTGCGGGTAGCGGGCGGCGGCTGTGGGAGGGCGGGCAGGATATTGTGCTTTAAATGGTGCGTCGGGCTGTGCCGGCAGCGGTGCCTTAAATCCCGCACTAAAGGCCTAGAGCCCGCTCCGTCCGCCAGCGGCCTGCGAGTTGGATGTGTGTGCAGCGGCTGCCTCAAATTGTGCGTGAAACGGCCCGCTAAACAGGCGTGTGGCGTGTTGCAGCTGGGGCTGGGCGTGTATTAACGTAACGGGTTGTGTTTTGGGCTAGGAACGCACTAAACAACCACGTTGAGAGTGCGTAGTGGCATGCTGCATCTGCAGGCAGGCCTTTAGTAGTTCATTAAATAAACAGTTCATTAAGTGCATATATAGCATGCTGTGTCTCATCATGCGTTAAATATTGTATTAGGTAGTGCACTAAATCTGCATTTAATGTGNTCTCCCCTCTCCCCAAAAGCTCTTACCCGCACCCTCCCTCCTCTACAGCCTGTAACCCCTCTCTCCACAGCCTCCCGCCAACCTCCTCCCTTCCCCAGGTCTGCCTCTCCCCTCGCCTCCCCCGGGGCTGCTCCCCGTTGCCAGCCGGGTCTCCCTCTCCGCGGAGGTCCCCTCTCGAGTGTCCCCGTCTGCCCACAGCCTCTTCTTTCCCCACACATCCCCATCTTCCTCTCCTAAAATCTTCTCCTCCTCCCTCAGAGCCCCCCAAGCCCCCACCCCGGGCTCTCTCCCTATCCCCGCAGCCTCTCAACCCAGACAGACCCCCACACTCCCCTCAACGGAGGACACGGGACCGAGGCCGGGGATGAGGCTCGCCCGGGCCCTTCCTCACCGATCTCTTTGCGGCGGCGGGTGCGCTCGGCGCCGCCATCCAGGATGTGTGTGAGGAGCTCGGTCTGGAAGGTGGCGGCGGCCCGCTCCCGCCGCAGGTCCGCATTCATCATCGTGATCTTCCTTACCGGCGGCGGCTCCTCCACCGGCCTCCTCTCCGCCACTCAGCCCCGCCCACGCCCACACCCCCAGCGTAACGTCGCGACGCACGACCACGTGACCGCCGCTTCCCCCCCTCCGTGGCGCGGTGAGGGACAAGGCTGGGCGGTGGCTGGCGTTAAATGGTGCTTTAAATTGTGCGGGTAGCGGGCGGCGGCTGTGGGAGGGCGGGCAGGATATTGTGCTTTAAATGGTGCGTCGGGCTGTGCCGGCAGCGGTGCCTTAAATCCCGCACTAAAGGCCTAGAGCCCGCTCCGTCCGCCAGCGGCCTGCGAGTTGGATGTGTGTGCAGCGGCTGCCTCAAATTGTGCGTGAAACGGCCCGCTAAACAGGCGTGTGGCGTGTTGCAGCTGGGGCTGGGCGTGTATTAACGTAACGGGTTGTGTTTTGGGCTAGGAACGCACTAAACAACCACGTTGAGAGTGCGTAGTGGCATGCTGCATCTGCAGGCAGGCCTTTAGTAGTTCATTAAATAAACAGTTCATTAAGTGCATATATAGCATGCTGTGTCTCATCATGCGTTAAATATTGTATTAGGTAGTGCACTAAATCTGCATTTAATGTGCTGTAACTGGGGGCCAACTGGGCATTCAGTGTGCACACACATTAAATGGTGCATGGAGTGAGCATGTGGAAGTTGGGGTGGTGTTAAAAAGTTCATTAAATCATCATCAGGTACCAAGGGAGGTTAGGGGTGGACCTGCTGGAAAACAGTTCTGAGGAGAAGGATCTGGGGGCCCTGAATAGTAAACTATCCATGAGTCTGCAATGTGGCCTTGTGGCCAAGAGGGCCAATGGAACCCTGGGCTGCACAGGGAAGAGTGTGGCCAGTAGGTCAAGGGAGGTCATTCTCCCCCTCTGCTTTGCACTGGGGAGGCCACAACTGCAATACTGCCTCCAGTTCTGGGCTCCCCAGTTGAAGAGAGTCAGGGAACTACTGGAGAGAGTCCAGCGTAGGGCAACAAAGATGATTGAGGGACTGCAGCACCTCCTGATGAGGAAAGGCTGAGAGAGCTGGGACTCTTTAGCCTGGAGAAGAGAAGGCTGAGGGGAGACCTTATCTATGTTTACAAGTACCTAAAGGGTGGGGTGAAGGAGGATGTAGCTGGACTCTTTTCACTGGTTCCCGATGACAAGATGAGGGGCAATGGGCACAAGCTGGAACAGAGGAGGTTCCATTCAAATAAGAGGAAAAACTTCTTTGGGGTGAGGGTGGCAGAGCCCTGGCAGAGGCTGCTCAGGGAGGGTGTGGATTCCCCTTCTCTTGGTGGTTTTCAAGCCCCACCTGGATGCAGCCCTGAATGATGTGCTCTGGGCAATCCTGCTTTAGCAGGGGAGTTGGACTGGATGATCTCTAGAGGTCCCTTCCAACTCTGACAATCCTGTGATTCCGTGATTAAATGCACATTGAGTGTCTTGCATTGTTGGCTGATCCCCTCCTGCCACACAGCGTGTTTGGGGAGCATAATGTGAGTGATGCGGGACAGCTTTGGCCCCACTCAGGAGGTGCAGAATTGAACCTGGTTAAGGTGTGGTGGAAGTGCAGGGAGATGGGTTTCCACCTCCCTCGCTGCCAGAGGGAGTTTCACAGCCCCCAGCAGGGCATGGGGTGGGTAAGGGCGCCGGGCATTAAAGCAACAGCAGCTCAGCATGTCCCCATTGCTGCATAATCAGTGTTGGGGTTCTCCTCTTGTCTGAATTACAGGACTCTCTTCCCCGGGCCATTGTGCAGCTCTTTGTGGTCCTCCCCACTGGGGCAAGAAACCAGAGTGAAAAGCAGTAAACGGAGCATGGAAATTTGCTGAACACAGGCACCCTGCAAGGTAGATGGGAGGGAAAATGATGCCAAAAAAAAAGCACTTTGTGGCACAGCCACCAGCCTGGCTATGACACTGGCTGGGCAGAATAAAAATATTGCCAAAACTGCTCTGCATTCCTGCTTTTCTTTTCTTTTTCTTTTCTGTGTGCTTTGCGCTGTGGCTGTGGCTGGCCTGCCTGTGCCAGCCTTGGAGCTCCCAGGAGGTCCCACCTGAGTCTTGTCTCAGGGTGAATCATTCTCACTCATCACTGTCTTCTGAACCCTACTAGATACTGATGAAACCCGTCTGGCTCATATCCAAGGAATTGTTCTCCAGCTGCTTGATCAGACACTGCTGGAATTTCTTACCCTGTAGCATGAGAACAGGCACAGGATCATACCTCAAATCTTGCTGCGTGGTACCCCATCACCCCAGCACCTGAGTTTCTTCCCACAACTCAATGCCTCACATTCTCTGAACTTCTCAATCACCATTTTTCCCACTTCCTTCACCTTCCTCAACCCATCCATGGTCTGAGCGTGACCTGGAGAATCTGGTGGGCTGCCTGTTGCTGCTTGTGTTGGGTTGCCCGGGTGGAAGGTAGACTCTCTTTATGCCAGGTACAGGAGTAGCATGGACTCAGACCTTTTGCTTTACTACAGGCCCAGCGGCGGTTGTGTGAGATGCTGCCCAGTGCTGGTATCTATTACTTCCCGTGGGAGATCAACAGCTCAGTCCCAGAGGGGGAGGCGCTGAGGACATTTGGCAGGTGAGAAGGCTACCCCCCTCTCCTTGCAGGCTAGGCCTTTCCTTCACTGGCTGCCCCCCCTCCCTTTGTTTGTAATTGAGCTCCCAAATCAACCATTCCCAGGTTATGCAGCTACGACCTGGCCCAGTCCAAAGCCGTTCTCACTGCTCAGCACAGCTCAACTCAGTACCAGGTCTGTGTCGACACCAAATTGGTGGAGCCATTCCAAGCCCAGCTGGGATCTCGCTACATGGTCCTGGGAGAGGCTGAACACAGGGAAGGTAAATGCTCCGGGAACCAGTGCCCTTTGCTGCTATTCATGGTTCATCAGCTCTTTCGTGGCTCCCTGGGTGGATGGTGAGACACGCTGTCACTGAGATTACCGTTGGCCAAGGCAGGCTCATCTGCATCTGCCTCCAGTCACACAAGCATGGGATTGAGGGCAGGAGCAGCCCATCTCTCCCTGTTGACCATAAGAAGAGCCACCCTTATCTTGGTGAAAATCTGGTGCTCTGGCTTGGATTTTGTTAGAAACAAGCACCTCAGCAGCATCGCTGAGCTTGTGAAACCTGTGCGCAAGCCTTCTGGCGTCATTGCCAGCCGCCACATCATCTTTGCTCCAAACGTGGCTGATTGCAGCAATACCTCATTGCAAGCTGGCTGGGTTGGTCTTTGCCATCCTTTGAAAGGCTCTAATTATATCCCTGCCCTCAGACAAGGGGCGTGAGGAATGCAGGCTCTGTCACGCAGGGCACCCTGTTGTCTTCTCCTGAGGTGCCCTGAGTGTTACTCCAGCCCTTTGCATGGGGAGTTGATCTGGGCTGGGCCATGGGGTTGTGAAGCAAATCCCAAGTATTGTCTTGGCCACACCTGATAACAAGCATTTGCATTCGTGCCCTTGATATCCCTGCTGGCATGTGGAAAGCCACCTTCATGTGGTATCTGGTGAGTGACCTGCCAAGCCACTGCTGCAAAATTCCTTTAGAAAGTCATTTTGATCATCACAGCTTAGGTGTGAATTGGCCCCATTTTGCAGGGGTGGAGGGGGAGCAGGCTGAGACGGTGGCTGAGTCACCAAGGTTTGGCCCTTTCTGTGCAGCTCTGTGTCACCATTTGAATGCCACAATGAACTCTTGGTTATAGTCATCATTGAGCCTCTTCTAAGACCAGCTTTGTCCTGTCCTCTTCTTGTGTGCACAGAGGCATTCAGAAATGACCTTGGACCCATCCCTGATGCTTTTTAGACAGGGAATATCAAACTTCATCCAGCCACGAAGCAGACAGATGTTGCATGGCAGGTCCCGGCTCCATGTCCTAGGCTCAGTGTTCATACTCAGGATCATACCTCAAATCTTGCTGCGTGGTACCCTGTCACCCCAGCAGCTGAGTTTCTTCCCACAACTCAGTGCCTCACAGTCTCTGAACTTCTCAATCACCTTTTTTTTCCCACTTCCTTCACACAGTTCAATGAGAGCGCAGTGTCAGTCACCAGCATTTCATAGCCAACGGGGTAGATGGAAAGCGTGTCACTGAGTTAAGGTGCTCCCAGGCCTGCTGCTCACCTTGGTGGAGGCACGTGGCCAGTCTGGTCTCCTGGAAGTTCTCGGGCTACGGTTATTTGCCCAATTGGAGCCATATGCGGCCCAAGGGAACCTCTCTGTTTGCCTCCTGGCTGCTCCATGTGTTTTTCTTTCCACAGAAGCTTCCTGTTTATATTCCCAGGTGAGGGTCCCGTGGTAAAAGCACGAATATTGACCTGCGTGGAAGGGATGAATGTGCCCTTGTTGGAACAAGCCATACAGGAGCAGAGGAAATACTTCAATGAGAGGCAGAAGCGGTTGGAAAACAGCACATTCTGACAGCAGCTCTGAGACCAGCCACATGCTGATCCTTGCGCTGCCTTTGGCAACAAATATGTTAAAAGTAAAATTTAGAAGGTGGGCTTGCAACATACTGCTTTTTTTTTTTCCGAAAAAAAAATAAAATAGCAAAATCAAGTCACTAAGCAGGGAAACACTTGAAGACCGTGAGTGTGTGGCTGTGGGTTGCCCATTCGTGCCAGGTGTCATCACTGAAAACAGCTCTGGGAAGCGGGTTCCTTGTTTGCTTAAAAGGGTGGTTAAGGAAAGGGAGTGCTTGAGTTTCACGGTCCTTGGAGACATCAGAAAGAGAAGTCTCTGAAGGTCAAGTTAAAACAGCTCACACCCGCAGGCGCTACCAAAGTGCAGTGGGCTACTGGGCTTTGGGCAGATGGGAGGTAAAGGGCATTAGCACAAAGTTCGTTAGCCCTGTGCGGCTGTGGGCCCACAAGTGCATGCGTTTGGTTACCATGACTCGGCTGCCACACAGGAGTATTGCTGGCAAAGCACTCACATACCTGGACTGACTAACAAAGAAACAAGAACAGTGTCGCTCCTGCCTCTTCGGGTTTTCAGAAGGTGATGTCCAAGTGGAGGCGTTGACTTTAGCTCTAAAATAAATATTTATAGTGCCCCAAGAACCACCACTTGACTGTCTTTATTTTTGACACAACTAAGCTTAGGAGACCTTACATAACTTTTTTTTTTTTAAGCCTCTGAAAGCTTTGATTGATATTTTCCTAAGTAAATATGAAAATAAAAGGAAGCCTGTCTTTTATTGATTAAAAACATCTTCATTGCTAAGGCAAATGCATTAGGCCCTGCAGAAACCCCACGGATGATGTAAGAAAATTTAGTGATATGCAGTGTTCCTTCTTTTCCTAAGTGCTGGGTGTGTAAGGAAGTTTGGCTTTTAAAAAGTTGCAAGAGGAGAGGAAGTTACATCAGAACCACTCTGGTTTGAGACCATGCTACCTGGCCCACCTGGCAGAATTAAGCCACCAACAAAAAGACAGAAAATCACTACTGTAAGATGAGAATAAAATGTTAGAGCAAGAAGAGAGAGGAGACTCTCCTGTGCTATAGGAATCTCCAGACCTGGATCCCCCAGGCACCTGCAGCCTTTTCTGCTTTTTGCCCAGGTTCTTTGGTGAAATGTTCAGAAAATAAGAACTGAAGCCATGCAATACACAGCAGCAGATCAAAATGGAACAGGTATTGGCAAAGTCCCCTGTTACCAGCAGGCTTGATTCAAGGGCCTGAGATGGCTCAGTAATTACAGAGCTTGCTATAATCTTTAGTCATAGTTTAGCTTTATGTTTTTCTTCATGCAGTTACAGAGATCCAAAAGCCCTGCTTCAGCGCACACTCTGTTCAGCCCAAGTCCAAAAACATGATCTCAAGAGGCTAGATTTTAACGTGGGTTTTGTAAGAGATGATGAATCTGTCATGATGTGTTTATGTTTATACCTCATCTCTTGTCTGTTCTCTTACCTTTCTCCCTGTGCTTAAATTTTAACTAAATGATCAGGTTTGCCAGGCAGTTGGGAATATTCAGAATTCCAGGTTCCTACAAGTGGTATGAAAAAAAACAACCCACAAACCCAACCAGCCAGGAAGAGGAGAGCAAGTTTAGCAATGACTCTGGATAGAGACATGAATGCAACTCAACCTTCACAAGCCACCAGAGAACCCACACAGGACTTTGCTGTGGCTGTGTGCATTCTTCTTCAGCCACAGAGCAACCACACAGGATAATTTTAAAAAGATTTTTAGCTGGTGGCTCAGCAATGGGCTAAATCAGTCCTTTATAGGTCACTTAAAAGTTGGGGGTCTGCACTGTGGACCCACGCAGCTGATGCGCTGCAATGTCCTGCTGTAACCCACCCAGAGACACGGAGCCCCCAGGCTTTCCACAAGACAGTCTCTGTTGCTCTACCTCTCCTAGTGCCCTGATGCATAATATTTTTTTAATCTTACTCTCTGTCAGATGTCAAGTCAATGATTAATCCTCTCCCCTGGCCCTGAAGGCCATCTTCCAAAAGGCTGACCAAGCAGTGCAGCCCACGGTTGGGGAGGTTCAAGGGACAATTGTGCAAGACTGAAAAAAAAAAAATTGAAAAAGAAAAAAAAAGACATTTCTGCTGTGTGTTTGACCTTAGTGTGTCCTAGGGAACCCTAATTACCCACCACATCCCCATGGTGCCAGGCTCTGCACAAACAGAGCTGCAGAGCTTCCCTTGGCCCTGTGTGGTCCTTGCTGCCTTTCCCGCAGGCCCAAAGCACCCCTCCACCTTCATTTTGCTCAATTTTTGCTTCAGCCAGCACACAGCACATCCCTGGATCATAAACAACCCATTCTGGGCAGTGGGTACACGGTGGATTTGGCTTTTTGGGTCTGCTCAAAGATCCCCAGACACCCCCAAAACCCCCAGGTAGCCCTGCCCACTTGCCCCAGTTCGGGGATCCCTGTAATGAGGAAGCAGCCAAGGAGGACCCAGACCCTGAAAGCAGCCCAGGGGACACACAGGAAGAGCCAACACCTGCTTATTTGGCTGGTTTTCCCCCTCCTCTTCTGTTTTCTCTCCTCAGAAAGCAGTACCAGCCACCCCTGCTGCCATCACCAGGCGGAGGCAGCGCCATGGACACTTTCCAGGAGGTATTTCAGAAACTGGAGAAGATCGGGGAGGGCACCTACGGTGTGGTGTACAAGGCTCGCAACAAGCGCACAGGGCAGCTGGTGGCCCTCAAGAAGATCCGCCTGGACTTGTGAGTGAAGCAAAGCCCCGGCCCTGGTCCTACCATGACATGGCCCAGCTCGGTGCCTAACCCAGCCCACCATGGTGCCAGGCTGGCTGCCTCCTTAGCGCAGTGGCAACAGTGCTGAGGCAAAATGGGGGGAGAGGAAGTGAATGGCTCCTCTGGGGCCAGGTGGTGCCATCTGTGGGGACATGGCTGCCAGCTGACCCAGCAGTGCCCCTGCCCTGCCCTGGGAGTGAGCAGGACAGCCCTGCACACCTGCCATGTCCAAAATGATGCAAGAGGTTAAAAAAAGGGACAAACATGAGGGGAAAAAGTGTCTCTATTGGCTCATGTAAGCAGCTAGGGCCTGACCTGGTGCTACCTGGCCCTGGCACCATGCCCCAGGGCGGGGAGAAGTAGCCACCATTTTGGGGATGGCCTCTCCCTCAAAGGTGTGTATGGTGGTGGGGCCTGGTGAGGTTTGGCCTCCCAGCAGGACCAAAGTCAACCCCTCCAGGCTAGGTGCTGAGCAGATAAAAGCTTACTACCATTCTCCTGGGCTGTCTCCACAATAAGGGGTGCCAGTGTGGACCAGGAGCCATGGTGGTGGGACTGCACCTCATGGTGAACCCTCTGGATGGTGGAGGTGGCTGCCTGAAGGGCAAAGAGCTTTCACATACCCCTCCAATTCCAAAAAGTGAGGTTTAGGCATTTGAACTTCATTGTTTCTTCTCCAAATGTGCCCTCAGATGCCCCCAAACAAGCTCTGCCCCAGAGTTCGTAGGCTAGGACACCTCCTCTCTCTCCTTCCCCATGGCTCCATTTCCCTCTGCCTCACCCCAGCCCACCTCACATGCAACTCCATCCCAAACCCGGGGTGCCCGGTGTGCAAGAGCCTCCCCTGTGAAGGTGGTGGAGTACAGTGGAAGAGAGAAAGGACACAGGACCCCGATGGGCTGTGTGATCCCGCTAGGGGACAGGGTGCTGTATACAGCCTGTCTCTGCTGCAGGGAGACGGAGGGTGTCCCCAGCACCGCGATCCGAGAAATCTCACTGCTGAAGGAGCTGAAGCACCCCAACATAGTCAGGTAAGACCTGGATAAACCCTTCCCACCAGTTCATTGATGAGCCCCTGCTGAGGGATCTGTGAGTACAGGCAGGAAGACTTCCTTGACTGCACAGATGGGAGCAGAATAAAAAGGAAAATGAAGGAATCACTTGCACTTCCCTGGTTTGCAGCAATAGCCCACAGCACTGCAACCAGCAACATGAACTGGTCCAAGCTGCTGCTTCCATATACTAGATGCTGCTTCCCTATACTAGATGCTGCTTTTATATGTGCCTCTCTGCCCCAAAGGATTCACAGAGCAGAGGCAGCTGTGAGGGAAAGGATGTTAGGGTATTTGCAAAGGTCTGGGGAAATTGCTGAACGGTACAAAAGGGAGCACTTGCACTTCTTTTGCAGGCTCCTGGATGTTGTACACAGCCACAAGAAGCTCTGTCTGGTGTTTGAGTATCTGAATCAGGACCTGAAGAAATACATGGACTCACCCAAAACTGGAGAACTTCCTTTAAGCTTGGTCAAGGTACAGTGTGGAGGGAGCGCCAACAGGCAGGGAGAGAGCATGTCTCCTTGCTGCCTTCTGCTGGGCAGAGACAGCACTGAACTGCTCTTACTTAGGCTGCATCTGAAGAGATTCATCCTTGACTGAAGTCATTCAGTGTCTCAGATCTCAAACATTTCAGTTGGGAAAACCTCACAGCATTGTTGCTCGGCACACTTACTTCCCAACTGTTTCCAGGCTCTCCAGACCATATTGCTGCATGGCTCACAAGTTTGGTGTTGCATTATAGCAAGGGTTTTTTTCCCATTCAGGCCTATAAATGATCCAAAGTGTGTTGATTCACATGATCCAGCCTTCCAAGTGGTTTCATTGTGGCCTTGTCCAAAATCTCTTCTCTCCTTAGAACTACCTTTTCCAGCTGCTGCAGGGTGTGAGCTTCTGCCACTCGCACAGAGTCATCCACAGGGACTTGAAGCCACAGAACTTGCTGATTAATGAAGCAGGAGCAATCAAGCTGGCCGATTTTGGACTGGCGAGAGCTTTTGGAGTCCCCCTGCGCACATACACTCATGAGGTATTGTTCAGATTCCCTGCTACCTGAGAGAGGGATACACAATCCATAGTGAGTGAACAATAGCAGCATCACAAAGTACTCGTCCATAGCTGCAGCACAGCTGGGCCCAGGCACATGCTCTTAACCTAACCCACAGTTAAGGTGTTACCTCATGTCCCCACAAGGTGTGCTCACTGCTTCTGCCCTAGCCTGCCTGCAAACTGGGTTCCCACCTTCACTGCAAAGAGCATATTTATTCTGAATAGAATAATCTGTTAATCCCAATCTTGGTGTCACTAAAGTTAATTTAGTATAGCCTTAGCACGCTCTGATTTGTACAGTTGCTGCATTACCCCTGAGAAGAGAGGATCCCACGCCTCCAGTTTCACCCAGGGAAACTGGACAAAGCTTGCTTGTTGGTTCCTTACCAGGTGGTGACTCTGTGGTACCGAGCCCCTGAAATACTGCTGGGATGCAAATACTATTCAACTGCTGTGGACATCTGGAGCGTCGGCTGCATATTTGCAGAAATGGTAGAAGGAGTTTAAATAGTCTCTTTCATGAGCAGGGAGGATGCAGCTGCAATGGGAAGTGGGGAAGGAGGGACAAGACACAGAACATCTGTGATACTGCCGTCCCACCCTGTGCTGGGTGGTTTTTACAGAAAGTTCACCCTGAGGGTTAGCTGATCCTTACCTATGGGCTCAAAAGGAAATCTGCCACATTCGGGGGCCTGGCAAAGGGAAAAAAAGCATCTGTAGTCCTGCTGCAGTTCCAAGTTTATGGGAATGTGATGCCTGTCCTTGCAGAAGGGGTAGTTTTAGTCTTGCTGCAATATTTTGATCCTGGGAGCCTAGGATTTTTTTTGCAGATGTCCCTGAAGTGGGCTGCAGAGAACTAGCACTTCTTAGCATGGCAGAGTGGATGTCCAAGGGGTCCATGCTAAGCTTTGAAGAGCTCTTATCCCTGCAGTGTAATAGCACTGTCCTTGGCTTGCAAAGCCCCAGATCAGCAGAGGCTGGGTGAGGAGGCGGGGAGGGAGCTAGCCTGCAAGAGTGGGTGTTAGGAAACTGGAGACAGAGAGGAATAAGTGATTGGCTGAAGGAGGGACAGCCTCAGGGGAGCACAGATCTATTAGAGAGGAGCTGGAGACAAGCAAACAGACGCCCATGACCTCCCCAAACACTGCTGGGCAGAATCACTGCATTGGCACTGCATGGGTCAGTGCAGTTGTTTGCATCTGCTGGGACGGTTGCTTGCAGTGGGAATTAGAGCACACACCTGATGGAAAGGTGGGAACTGGCTCTTTTTTCTTTCCCCCCAGGTGACCAGGAAGCCCCTGTTTCCAGGAGACTCTGAGATTGATCAGCTCTTCCAGATCTTTCGCACCCTGGGAACTCCCACTGAGGTGACCTGGCCTGGAGTAACCCAGCTGCCCGATTACAAGAGGGACTTTCCCCGGTGGGCAAGAAAGGAGATGAAGGAAATTATTCCCAACTTGGATCGAGATGGTAGAGACTTACTGGCGGTGAGTAAGGACTCAGAACAAGACCTGGGGACAGACAGAACTCTTTCAAACTGGGCAAAAAATAGGGATATTTGGGACTGATCTACCCAGAAGTGCATTAGCTGATCTGCTCATCTCTGCCATCACAGAAACACTGAATCATTGAAAGGGGCTCAGTCCTGGGTCTGAAGTGAAGCTGTCAGTGCAGGTTCCTTCAGAAACCACTGCACTGAGGGTCAAGAAACTCCTCCAGAATAATCCCCATGGGAAATTCAGCTATGGGTTACTTCTGATGGCCAGAGGGAGGAAAAGGCAGGACCACTGTCTGCATCTGGGCCCAGCCATGGGCAGGTACAATCAATCATTTGTGTTTTAAAAGCCTAAATCTGCTGGGTTTTTCTCTTGGCAGCAATTACTCCTGTACGATCCCAGCAGGCGCATCTCAGCCAAGGCAGCCCTCAGTCACCAGTACTTTGTCTGGACAAGCCCTCGCAGCCCTGAAGAGCCACGTGGGCTGCAGAGGCACTGCAGATGAGAAGACACAGCTCTCCCCGTGTGCTTACACCTCCAGCTATCAGTGAAAATCTGAATTTGGGCACTGAGCAGGGGCTGTCTGGGACTCAGGGTCTCACATCTCCCAAGGAACCTGGAGGAGGGACATTCTTGCATTTAGAGACCCTCAGCCTGTTGCTGGGGGACAGTTTGTCTGGGTTACAGCCAGCAGAGCTCTTCTGAAGTCCTGTGCAAAAGGGCATGCAGTATTTATCAGCATAAAAACCGAAATGTAGATGAGAGGGTATCTTTCAGATTTCTGTCCCTCCAGCACTGGAGCATCCCCAGGTCTGTTGGTGGCAGTTTCTGACACCAGGGCGTGCTGGAGCTCCATTTGGGTAGGCGAGTGCTTCCCTGCTCAGCCCTTTGCTGCAGTTACCAAAGGCTGGAGTTGTTTAACCTGAGCTGTTTAACAGAGCTGATGTTCTTCTGTGTCACAAGCTGAAGAGCACTGTCAGGTATCTTAATGCATGCCTTAGCTGGGACCAAGAAGCCAAAAGATCGGGGTAGCTTAAAGCACTTGTTGCATATTGGCTGGAAACAGGATCAGCTAAAACGCTGCCTTTTCCATCCTCGCTCCAGCTGTGCTGCTGTTTCCTTCCCTTCATTGTCTTGGAACTGTTTCTGCTGTTCAAATGTTTGGAGAATCATCACTAGGTTGGTTTTGTTTGGTGTGGTTTTGACATCTTCATTTTTTTCTTTCGTACAGAAAAAAATAAAGGCTTGTTGTTTGTTCAGAGACCTCGGTGTATATTGTCTGGCGCGGCCCATGGGGCTAGTGACGCGGGACAGTCTGTCCTGACAGCTGCCCGACAGCGAAACCCTGGCACCTCCTGCTCGTCTCCCTCCATCCAGGCTGCACTTCCCCTGCAGGTTTAGAAGCTGCCGGGAGCTGGAGAGCTCACTCACCTCAATTTGCACAAATCAGGGGGTTTTTTTTGGGGGGTGGGTGGGGGTTGTTTTGCTTCTGAAGCTGTTGTCAGGAGTCAGGCTGGAGTGTTAGGAGTCAGTCAGAAAAAGCTCGTGTTCGGGAGGGCTGGTCTGTGGGTCGAGCTGGGGAAGAACAGGCAGCTTGGGCTCACACAGCAGCCTCCGGAGCCATGTGGCAGGAAAATTGAAGCCCATCTCACCATCTCACAGTCTCTGTATGACAACACCCAGCTTGCAGGGGTGCCTTTCTGAGCCATGGATGAATTCTGCTATTGGAATCGTTTCCCTGCCTTTGCATACGTGTTTTCAAGTCAATTCATTTTGTACAGACAACGCTCGGTTGTTTGCTCTCTGCAAACAAACGCTCGTGTTGTACCAGACAAACTGTTTGCAGAAGAGTTTGTTGGTTGTTGGGTTTGCATTAAGAAATAAATACCAAGGACATTCATCCAGTCCAGAAACATAAATAAAAATAACGCATCTGTCCCGACAAAAATGAAGCAACAGCCTGAATGTCAAACATTTATGAACCAACCCCACTGCCAGCAAAGGGAACCAACAACAAATGTGTTGAAATAACTGCTCTGGGAAAGCCGTGATGCAGCACCATCATCCTGCAACGAAGAAGGGAGAAAAAGCTCTTGCTGAGCAATTCCCAACCCATAGGAAGCCTCACGGCTGTGTGGTGCTTCCAGTGGACACATCAAGAGGACACGGTGTGAGCTGCTTTCTGCAGCTGAGGACCACTTAACAGCAAAGAAAAAGATATTTTAGTGCTTTGCTCTCTGGAAACAAAAAGCAGAGCAGCCTTCAAAGGAGACCGCTCAGCTGCCTAATCACCTCTTAACGCGTTCACCCAGCCCCAGGTAAATACCTCCCACCAGGCAATTAGGGAGCGCTCTATCCAATATGATTAACTGACTGCCTAATTACCAAGTTCTTTAGTTACACAGCACTCCCAAAAAAACTGTGTAACCAGCACTTCAGGAAAGAGCCACCACGTGACCGTCGTAGTGCTTTAACAATAAGTGTGGTTTTACCCCTGTTTTTGCATGGGGAGCAGCTGGGAGGAGGGCAGCCCTGGAGCCCAGCACCCTGCCCCACCGAGATGAGAGAGAGGGAAAGGCTGATGGCAAAACTCACCTGTCCAGCACAGCCGAGCTGCGGGAAAGGCAACAGCCCCATGGCTGATGGATCCTCCCTGCTGTCACCCAGCTGAGGGGAGCAAAGCCGAAGCACAGCAAGGCTGCTCCCAGCAGCTTTGAAGAGCTGGGAGCTGGTCCAGGTCTCCTTGGTTGCACTGGGACATGACGGTCACCTGGCCGTGCTCCTGTGCTCCCAGAGCTGTTGGGCTTGCGCTGACAGGAGGCCAGGCCAAGGTTCCTCTTCTGATGGGTCCCCCTAGTCCATCACAGCCCAGCTCCAGCCCTCGCTGCTGGTCCAGACTGGACAGTGGGGGTCTGCACAGTGCCCCATGTGCCAGCAGAGCTCTACCGAGAGGAAACAGGCTGGGAAGGGATGCTCTGGGGTGTGTGCAAGAGTTTACCCCATTGCTAACTGGCCCGTATTGATCATGGCAGCTGAGGTGGCCACAGACACCATTGAACAGAGACCCTGCAAGAGCACGGGATGGCCTGGGCAGATCTTGGACTGGAAACCTGGTGTTTTATAGCTGGACTCAGAATGTTAATGCTGAATCCTACGTACCAGCAGGAAGGGAACAGTGCCTGTTATTGTGCTGAGCTTGCTAGCATGGGAACAATTTCTTCTTGGAGCCAGACTTCAGATCTCACCTAGGCTATACAGAAATAGAGGCTATGCTGCTGCTCTGATGAGGGAAGGAAGGAGAAAAAACTTCTACCCTTACAGATTATTTCGGGTCTGCTGGAGTTCCCAAACAGCATGAGCTAAAAGAGCCCTCAGGAGAGGAGGAAGAGCGTCAGCTCATATCAACAGAAAGTCATTTTTCTTATCCTGCAAAACCAAAGGATGCTCCACGGTGGGATAGATACTATGGAAGAATATTTGGGACATGAGACTTGCTCATTTCATAGAATCATAGAATCATCCAGGCCGGAAGGGACCTCTACGGTCATCTAGTCCAACCTCCCCAGAGTCAGCAGGGACACCCCCAACTAGACCAGGTTGCCCAGGGCCTCGTCGAGCCTCGTAGCAAAGGTGCTCCAACGCCCTGGTCATCTTTGTGGCCCCTCCTCTGTACCTGCTCCATCAGGTCCATGTCCTTCCTATCTTGAGGGCTCCAGACCTGCACACAGTACTCCAGGTGAGGTCTCACCAGAGCAAAGTGGCAGAATCACCTCTCTGGATCAGGAGTTCAGCAAGGACTGAGCAGTGCAAGTTACACAGAGAAGGGAAAGCTCACCCAAAGAAATAGGAAGTGCAGATGTCCTAGTACTGCTGGGTGGTTCCAGCAGCCAAGGGCTGAGAGCTCTTGGGCAACCAGGTCCCTTTTTCAGACGTGTCCAAATGACTGGGGAGAAGTCTCATTGTTTTTCAGTTTTAGAATCATAGAATTGTCTAGGTTGGAAGAGACCTTTAAGACCATTGAATCCAACCATTAACCCAGCACTGCCAAGACCACCACTAACCCACGTCCCTCAGCACCACATCTACCCATCTTTTAAATACCTCCAGGGATGGTGACTCAGTAAAATCTTCAAAAATACGGACTCGTGTAGAAAGAAACGTAGGTGGTTCAGCACTGTGAGAGCCTGAAACCCTTTGTAGATTGGGCTACACGGGGGGAGGATGAGCCATGCCTTCGGCTGCTTTGCAACCTGGGCCTGCAGAGACAACACAGCCACCGAGACACACTTTCTATCTTTATTGCATGCAGAAGAATTGACCCAACATTCTGGCTCTCCCCTCTCTCCGGCCATAACCACATTTAACCGACTGCCAGTGGAGTTCTTGCAATCAACCCCTCCCACCCCCCGACTTTGCTGTCACAGCAGCACCCGGGGGACCACGGGGACCCTGATGTGTCAGACCCTTACACGATCACACTTTCCTCCTCACATGGCCAAGCTGCGTTGGGAAGCAGATAGCTAAGACAGAAGATTATGCAGCCCTAAATGCTAGACGCTCCGTTCCTGTGATCGCTGCTGCCTCCACGGGAAGAGGTGTTTTGAAGGGATGAACTCCTGAAGGAACCGGATCCAGTACGTGCCTGAATCCATTCAATGCCTGAACCGTGAGAGCCTGGGGGAACGGCTTGCCTGGTGGTACCGTTGATATCCCTCTGACGCTGCTGGGAGCAGCAGGAGGCTGCTCAGCGAATCCTTCTGGCAGCGGGCCATGGCCTCCCTGTAATTTATCTTCTCTTTAGTGACAGGATCGATGAGATCCTTTTCATAGTTGGACTCATCCTGGAGCCTGTTGGCCAGGTCGCCTGTTATCATCCCTGTCTGGGCAGCTTCCAGCACAGGGATGCGACCAGTTTTCTTGGGATCGATGAGCCCTCCGGTTAGATGCTGGACCTCCAGGTAAGGGAAAGCGCTGTCCCTGGTCATCCATCCCTTCTGAACTGCTTCCCCCACAGACAGCCTTCTCTTGGTCACTGGGTCCTCAATCCCTGTGAAAGCTTTCTGGGCATTGAGCAGTCTCTGCGTGTAGGTCCTGTCAATCAGCCCCCTCTCAATCGCCTTGTGGACTGAGAAACGGTCCCGAGAAATGAGGTCTATGATGCCCCCCGTAGCAGCCTGAGCTTCCAGGAGCTTCTGAGCCGTCATGGGATCAAGCAGCTTCTTTGCAACAGCAGTCTTGATGTTGTACTTGGTGTCAGTAGTGGTGTCATACACCCCGGCGATGGGGGATGTGTCATCACAGAAGCCTTTCTGCGAGGCTGGGGGGAAGAAGCTTTGGGTTTGGTGAGTAGTGGGTGATGAGAGCGGGGATTTGGAGATGATAGAGCCAATAGAGAGGGAGTGGGGAGGCTTGGATTCCCCAGCCACCAGCAAGGCAAATTCAGAGATGGGAATCTTGCCATCCCGGTACAGCTGGTACTCCTCCTTTGTGATCCTCCTCAGCCTTAATGCATCATCAATGGAGTACTGCTTCCCACTTTTCTTGTCAAGGAGAAGTGAGATTTCCCCATTTGGGCCCAGGGTGGTGACTTCCTCCCAGTCACACTCCAGCTCTTGCAGCTGGATATACTGGCCTCTGTCTATGATACCTCTCTTATAGGCCTCATATGGGGACATATCCTTCCCCGTGTCAGGGTCCAAGATAGAGATCTTGGTGGAGAGGTTTGTCTCTCTCATCTGGGTCTCGTGATTGATTTCTTCCCGGTTGACCCTTGACTGGAGATCCCGAATGAACCGCTCCTTGTTGTAGATCTGATCCTTCTCTCTAAGAATGTCTGCCTCCAACAGGGAAAACTCATGTTCCAGCTGCTTCTTCTTCTGCCTGTCATTCTCAGTCCGTTGGTTGAGCAGTTTGGATTCCTCCCGAAGGAAAAGGACTTTCTGCTGCTTCTGCCTCTCCAGCTCCCGCAGCTCACTTTCCAAGTTGGCTCTTTCCTGGATGGCCAGGGTCCTGGCTTTCTGCAGCTCTGTCTCTTCACGAGCCCATGTCCTCTTCATGCCTTCAGCTCTCTCAATCTTCTCCCTGAGACGCCGTACCTCCTCCTCTGCCTTTTGCTTGGCTCCTCTCTCCCTGTTCAGCAGCTCCCAGATGCGTGCACGTTCACTCTCCAGTGCTCTGTCCTTTTCCACCCGAATCACCTCCTTGTAGATGGTCTTCTCCTGGGACTTTGTTTTCTGCAGGACATCAACTTGCATCTGCAGGTTCTTGCATTCTCTCTGCAGGTTCAGCACCTCCATCTTCTCACGGTCCAGCTCCAAGCGCAGGTTGCTGGCAGACTGTTCAAGAACTGGATCCTTCTCCAACTTGACCACTTCTTCCATAATGATCTTTTCTTGCACTGGGGCTGGACTCTCCTCCAGCTCCTTTATTCGCAATGTAATTTGTCTCATCTCTTTCTCCAGTGCAAGCCTCTTGCTTCGATCCTCCTGAAAGTTGAGCAACTTCTCTTGCTCTTCCACTAGTGCACGAACCTGTTGCACGTCACGCTCCAGACGACGCCTGTTGCTCACCTCCTCATCCAGGCTGCGACTCAGCCTGTTGTGCTCATCTCGGAGCTTTGGATCCTTTTGAGTCAGTATCACCTCTTGAACAACTACCTTTTCCTCTGGCTTTCGCCTCTCCAGTAGCATGTATTTATTCTGCAAGTCATAGATTGCATCCTCTGCTGCTCTCCTCTTCTGAGACATGCTACGTACCTCTTGACGGAGGCGATCAGCTTCTTTTTCCAAGAGTGGGTCATTCTCATACCGGATGACTTCCTTGTTCACCAGCTTGGTTTCCACCTTGGATCTCTCCCTCTTCCATTCATCCCGCTCACCCTGCAGCCTAATGAGCTGCTCTTGGGTCCTGCCGTTGGTGTTCACTAGTTCATTGAGCTGTTGTTTCAGCCTGTCAATCTCTCTAAGGATCTCTGGACTCTTCTCATGTTTCACCACCTCCTCTATAACCTCCTTCAGCTCCACCACTGGTTTCTGTGACCTGAGGACATTGAGCTCTGCTAAGGCCTCTTCCACTTCACTGTCTATCTTTGTCCTTTTCAGAGTGACTTCCTGCAGTTCCTTTTTCAGGTGTGCAATTTGCCTCTCCGTTTCAGGATCCACCAGGAAAATCTCATTGACCCTCTCTTTAACCTCTACCCTTGGTTTTTGTTTCTCTGCAATACTGCACTGGTTCTGCAGCTCTCCTAGCTCACCCGTGAGCATCAAGTTCTTGCTCCTCTCTTCTTCAATCAGACTTTTAAGTTTGGAAAACTCTCTCAATAACTCTGGGTCCTGCTCTACCTGCTTCACCTCCTTAACAATAATTTTAGGTTCTGCTGTTTCAATTAGTCTTTCCACCTCCTCTATCTTGTTCTTCACCTTTACTATTGCTTCTTCTGCAGACTTCCTCTTGAAGGATTCCTCATCAATTTGTAGCTGCAGGGTCCTAACGGACTTCAGCATTTCTGGGTTTTTCTCCAGTTTGATCAGCTCCTTCACCACCACTTTCTCTCGGATATTGGGCTGCTTTCGCTCCAGCATGTGCAGCTCTCTCTTACGCTGCTCCAGTTCGGAAGCAGCGGCCAAGCTTTCCTCCTGGAGACGTTTGATCTCCTGACGAAGACTGGCTGCTTGGCTATCCAGGCTTGGATCTTTCTCAATTTTTGTGATCTCTTTGGTGAGGAGTTGGGCCGGAACAGCCTTCTTCTCGCTCTCCATCTGGGCAAGCTTCCGGCTCATCATTTCAATGTCTTCTTGCAGGCTCTGCCTCTTTTTGCCTTCCTCTTCAATCTGCTGTGCCATCTTAGACAGGTTGCTCTCCACCTGTGGGTCTCTGTAATATTCTATCACCTCCTTTTCTTCCACTCTTTCAATTGGCTTCTGAGTCTTCAATATTAGCAACTTGTTTCTATGTTCCTCCAGGTCCTCTTCAATCTTGGCCACTTTCCTCCTTTCCTCCTCCAGCTGCGATTTCAACCCTTCAGATTCCCCGCTTCTTGTGGCTTTGTTTTCAGATTGCTGGGTTTGCTCATGTACAACTTGAATGTCCTCCTGCACTTCCTTCTGCAAGGGAAAACAAAAAAAGAATTAATTAAAAAAATTCACAGGGAAATCAAGTCACCCTGTGAATCTGGCGCAGAGACCTTTTCTGTGACAAGGCACAGCAGGAGACAGAACTGGTACAGAATCCACAAGAAGACTCCAAATTAGGGTGTTTGCAAATGGCAAATGTGGACACATTCCCACCATCTCGAACAGTGGGTTCATGGTAGTATCACAGAGCACCTCGGTTTAATCTCTTGTCTTCCCTGAGCACGCTGGAAGTCATACAGACCAGAGACCTTTCCTACAGGTGAATCAAGCCCTAGAAAGGCATAAAAGTCCTATTGCTTCGAAGTGTTGCCAGAAGGTTGCGAGCACTAAATTCCAGCCACATCCACAGACGAATCTGAAATTCTCAGTCTGTGAACAATGATTAGACACAGCTGAGAGCAGGACTGAAGAGCTCTCATCTTTTTTCCTGGCATAAACTACGGCTTCAGTAAAGAGCTGAGGGCACACAAAGGTGATGAAAGTCACAATCTAAGATCAGTGTCAGTGAAACTGTGGTTACCCATGCTCTTGTTTCTCACAGGGGTTTCCATTCTCGTCCTTCCTCACACCTGGATGTGAAAATTCCAGGAGGGGTGAGGGGATGCCAAGCTGAGCATATTGCTGACAGCTTTGGAAAGACCATTTCAACCCCCAAACTAGAGGCACCCCAAATCTTGCTATGAGCTGTTAGCTGGTACCTTCTCAACAATCTTCTTGGCAAACTCCAGCCGGCTGAGCTGCTGCTTATTTTCTGCTGCCAGCTCCATGTAGAGCTTGGTTACATCATTTTCCTGAAAAAGAAACAGTGGTGAGAGCCTTGTCCCCCTCACCCTGACACAGCTCTGTTGGATGGCACACTCTCCCACCCCTCCTTTCACCCAAACGCACTTGGTGTAGTATGCTATTCTAGGGATCAGTGTCTTCACATCTGACTTTCTAGAGAGACACAGAGTCTAAGGACTCATTTAGGAGATTCTGTCTCCTTTGCCTGAATGTCTCTTAGATACCCACTAGCCTCCACAGGGTCTGGAACTTCCAAATTCACCTTGGGCCACACATGGATGGCAGCTGGCAAACAGCCAGTGATGATGCAGAGCTGGGGTGTAACTGGGAAAGAGCACACGGGACCTCTGGCTCAGTCCTGCTCCCCAGGACCTGCATGCCTCTTCTGCCCAGGCAGATGGAAGTCAGTCTTTAATGCACTATTAAAACAGGTCCCCAAATATGGAGAAAATGTGACACAAACCCACCATTCAGCAAAAAGGTGGAAAATGACCCTCTCTTTGCCACGCTTCTGCAGGGCTGAGACAAAGGTTCAAACATCAGCTCTAAGCCCACTCCTAGAAAAAGCATTGGATTCTTCTGGAAGCAGAGCTGTTTCTACACAGTTAAATACCAAGCCATGTCTAAATCTCAAGGGAGATCTGGCAAAACAGTAGCAGTCTAATATTGTTGATCCCAAATGCAGAAAAAGGGTTTGGAGGAGAACATCAAGTTCACCTACACCAAGGGATGCTTGTGCAGACCTGCACACCTGCCCTGAACATCTTGTCTTCACACACAATATGGTAAGGAGGCATCACCAGTAACCTCAACCACAGGTACCAGACACAGCCCTAATTCTGGGTCTCATGTGCTGCTTTGCCCCAAGGACAAAGAGATCCCTGATGACATTTGACGGAGGACCGTGATCAGCTATGGCTGTAAGAGTAGATTAATGCCTTGCAGAGCACATGGGGCTTGGCTAAGGAGCTAGACAACAGTTTTCACACCTTCATTGTGGAAGAACACTTTACCTGGGCCTGGATGCTTTCTTGTAGCGGGGTCACACGCAGCCTCTTTGCAACAAAGTCAGTCAGGGAAGGGTCCAGAGAAGAGCTGTATTTGCCTGCTTGGAGTTCATAGTCCTGTTCAGAGCAGAAAGAGAAGAATCAGTTGGGATCTCTCGAGTGAGACGCTAAGGGAGTGCTACATGGGAAAACCCAGCCATACGTTGAGGGTGGACTGCACGTTCCGGGAGAGTCTGACCACTGCATTCTTCTCGGGCTCCTTGCTTTCGATCTCTTCCACCAGCCTCTGCAGGAGAGACACGTGATGAGAATCATGACAGACAATCCAGTAATACTCTTGCAGGCAAGAGCGGTAGCTCAGCCTGGTACCAAAGAAAAGATGAGAACAGGAGGACATTTAGGAAAGCCACCTGGGCTTTAGAGGATCTCTAAATCCAGACCAAGACCTGCCTCACTGGTTTATCATGAGACTAATACCAACCAACACAAAAACCTTCACATCTAGTCATCTTAGGATCTGCTCAAGGAGAGAAAGATACAGGGCCCAGATGCACCATCTCAGCACAAGGTGCAATCTTTCAGGATCTGGTTGTGTCCTCTCCATGGAGATGTCCTCTCCATGAAGAGGGTATCCATCCTAGGGGTGACTAGCACAGATGAGGACACCAGCACTGTAGATGAACACAGCAAGGCAAGATACGTTATCTGTGGGCTGCAATCCATTGTTTTCCTTGTTCTAGCTCACTCACTGTGATGGGTGAAGGACACAACCAGGAGCTGGTTGGTACTATTTTGCATAGTGTTCACAAGCAAATTCTCCCATCCCTGTAACTTTGGATGTCACAAGGTTTGCCCTGGAACTCACCTTCTGCGCCTGCAGCCTGTAATTGATCTGGCTTGGCCCATCGGTGGTCTTCACTTGATGCTTTGGTAGGTTGTTCATCCAGAACATCAGGTTCTCATTGGAGTTTTGGAACTGCTGGTAGGTGAGACTGATATTTCTGAGGGTCTTCTCTCTGCACAGCATGAAGATGAACAGGAACATTAAGGGGAAGGACAAAGATTCATGTGCAAGTTCCCAAAAAGACACTGTGGTGAGAACGTCACTACGACAAACACCGAGATAATAAAGACAAGAGGGTGACAACTGGTCCCTATGTGGGAAGCACAACTCTCTGCACATCAGGTTTGCTACCACAGCCTGCACACAGCTGGGGAGATGAGAGAAGGAAAAAGGCAGGCAACAAGCAGCAATGCCTGTGAGAAGTGTTAATCGCCTGGGTCTCTCTGGGTAGGGTCACCAGGTCAGGCAGAGGCCAACATCTGCTACTTAAGACCACCTTCTCACAGCCTGTGCTGTGCATTGGAAGGTGGCAACTGCACAGCAGGACAGACCTGGTCCCCAGTATTACAGCAGAGTGGTCGGGATCAGGGTCCTGCAACAAAGAAGGTACTCTTGGGACTCTGACTAATGCTGGTCCACGTTAAGAGGAGCAGAGATGATGCCATAGTTTCTCACCGCTGATCCAGCTGGTCCGCAACAGCATGGTAGCGATCATTGAGGAGCTGCACCTCCCGCTTCTGCCGGGGCAGGTCAGGGCAATACTCCTGGAAGTTGTTCTGCACGGCGCTGCAGCTGTGCTCAGCATCCTTCAGCGCCCGGTTCAGCTTCAGCACACAGTCCTCTTGGGCCACCAGGTCACGCTTCATCTTCTGCAGGGGAAAAAAAAGACACCTCCAGGTTTACCCCAGTGGATGCACCAACCAGAAATACCCTCCTTAACACTGTCAATAACTGTGCAGTGCCTGGGAGGTACAAGAAAGCGGGACAGAGACTTTTACAAGGGCATGTGGTGACAGGATGTGGGGTAATGGTTTCAAACTGGAAGAGGGAGATTTAGATCAGATATTAGGAACAAATTCTTGACACTGAGGGTGATGAGACACTGGCCCAGGTTGCCCAGAGAAGCTGTGGCTGCCCCATCCCTGGAGGTGTTCAAGGCCAGGCTGGATGGGGCTTTGAGCAACCTGGTCTGGTGGGAGGTGTCCCTGCCCAGCGCAGGGTGCTGGAACTGGATGATCTTATGGTCCCTTCCAACCCAAACCATTCTACAATTCTGTGATTCTATATTTTAGGGACCCAAAAGGTAGTCTGGGAAGGACAGAGCTTTTTGCTAGATAGTGAGTGCAAGTCAGCCTGCAACACCAACATAAACCCTTCAAGGAACAAGTCCTTGGAAAGGCTCCATTGTTGGTTTCCCAGAGTGCTCAAATAAGCAAAGACCAGCTCTCCCACCATTGCTCAGAGATCTTCCTTCCCTAACAGAGAGGCTGATGTTCTCCTACCAACAGATCATTGGCCCGATCCTGCAGGGCATTGGGAGATGCAGGAATGATGCTGTCCTGAGCCAGCTTGGCCTCAAATGTGCTGACAATCTTGTCTGTGTTCTCAATCTGAGTCTCCAGGTTCAAGGCAGCCTTAGCCCTGGAAAAGGGAAAAATGACAGGAGAAGGTTGGCTACAGAAGACCCCATTCTTCTCCTTTTCTCTCTGATTTTGCATGTCTAAGGTTATTTCCCGTCAGAGCTTCTACAGCGTGGCAGATAACAAGCAACATGCACTCACAACCCTGTCACACTGCCCAGATGTATTGCATTTCAGTTCATGGACCACAGCTGGGACACACACCCATTGTGGTGGACTTTCCACAACGGGGAGCATGTGACCACAGATTACATACAGGAACTCCTTCAGAGGTGCTTTTGATGATGGATGGAAAGTTTCCAACCTGCCCTGGGCTAGATGGACTTCAACCAATGCCCACATAGACCAAACACATGTTCTCTCATGCTTTTGTGTTGACACCTCTGTGCAAGGGCTTCCACCCCTCACCCCCATCAGGCCCTGCCACCATCACTCACTTCTCATTGTACAGGCTGGAGAGCATGTTGACATCATTGTATTTGCTCCGGAGGGCATTCAACGTGACAGGGAGCTGGGAAGCCGAGGTGCTGGTGGGTTTCTTGGAAAGGTAGGTCTCACACTCCTTCTGCAAGGCATCTTTGGCTGCCCCCAGGTTCTCAAGCTTCTTTGTTGTTTCCTGGCAGAGCAGATGGGAGCAGAGTCACCCAACACAGTCATAACAGTGCTGTTGCGAAAACGTGTCTCCCTCAGGGGCAGATTTTGCTGTGGGGCTAAGGGTGAGGCAGCCCTCTCATAAGGAGCTGCCCCTTTGGGGCACAGCCCCGTCCAGATTGTGGCTGTCTGGCGATGGCGGGGTGTGGGAAAGAGATCAAAACAGACGAAGATGGAAGAAACCAACCTGCCTGAGTTCATCCTTCTGCCAGGGACAGATAAATACCCACAGATGAAGATGTAACAAGCTGAAGCACTACAGATCCAGACCTTAACCCAGAGGAAAGGAAGGGGCTCCAGGGCACTGCTATTTTTCCTGTCCCCCTCATGTCTACCAGTCTGCACTCCCCATCAAGTGAGCCAAAGCTGGTTCTTGGATTAATTCCCTATATCCTGTTATCTTTTATGCTACAGACTCAAGAGTAAAGGGTGACAGCACCCACATGACAAGGCTGAGAACTCCCCAAGACTGGCATCCAGTCCATAGCTCTGAAACCATCTTGCTACAGAGCTGAGCCAAGGGAAGAGCCCACATTTCTCTAGGATTTGGCTTAACCAGTTCCATTTCAAGGGCTCAAGCCGGCCTGAAACCCTGGCAACTGCAGCACAGGTTTCTTCTTTGGAGCAGTGGCTGTCATCTCCTGTATGTTGAGAGATATTAGTTGTTTTAGTTGGAATAAATTACTTAGGGTTTTAGTTGGAATAAATTACTTAGGGTTATAATATGGTGCGATTTATGCCGTTTGCATAGCTTTACTAGGCATGAGCAGCTAGATTTGCTGAAGCCTTTAGGCCACAATGGAGTTAATTTTCTTAGTCCTTTTCCCAGCAGCTGGCAGAGCACTGTGTTTAGTCTTTCAGTAGGAGGAAAATGTGGATAACACACTGATGTTTTGGCAGGGTTTTTCCCTAAGTCTCGGACTTCTCAGTTCCCATGCTCTGCCTGCAAGCAAAGGTGTGTAAGAAGCATAAACCAGAAGATAAGGAGGTGACCCTCAGCAGAGCCTGCAAATCAACAGGGTAAGAGCAGTCAATGCCTGACCCGGACACAGAGGGAGACTCCAAGGTGATAGAAGACCCCAGACCAAAAAACACCACTGGACTAAAAGATGTGTGAAGAACGTGTGAGGGGCAGGTGTACAGACCACAGAGGCATTATTGCCCAGGGATTTCTTTGTTTACTCCCCTCTCTGGAGGCACCCAGCCCCATCTGACCCTGCTGCTGGACCTTTCAATTCAGTTTTATATTTTAATAAAATCTGAAGGCTGATGTTCTGCTGTGGGAAACCCAGGGTCGAGCCTGAAGAAGGACGGAGTGAGGCCGAGAGTAAGTGTGCGTGTGTCAGGAGTGGGAAGGGGCACCTGTGGGCTCCCTGGGGTGACCTGCTGCCAAGGGACCCTGGTCTAAGCAGTGACAGACTCGGTCGCTGCGCTGAGCAACTCCTTGAATGGGGTGTGAATACTCAGGTAGCAGTTTCTCATTTAAGATGTGCAATTCCTATATCAGTTCTGGTGTGGGCCAAGGACACGGTGCTACCAAACTCATCCCGCTCCAACCCACCCGCAGCAGCACCCAACACCCACCTGCTGGTGTTTGATCCTCCGGGCAAGGTCATCTGTGGGATCACTGTAGTTCACTGGAGACCTCACTCTGTTCAACACCTCCTTCTCGACCTGGTCCAGGTCCTTGCCTACACGGTCCAGGCTACCAAGAAGCTGGTCAGCTTGGGGGTCATCCTGGGCTACAGGGGGGCTCCTGGACAGAGCTGCAGTGAGACACAGCGTAGGTTAAGCCCCATTTCTCAGTTGCCATCCCAGTCTTGGTGCTCAGCCCTTTCCCCCAGCTCTCCCATAAAGCTCCAACTCCCTTCATGACAGTCCTTCTGCAAAGCTATGCCCTGTGTCCCCTGCAGCTCTGAAGCACACAGGCTTCCCCTGAGCATGGGGTTTTGATGCAACCAGAAACAATTCAGTTAATGTTTCTAATCTTGAAGAGCATCGTGCACACTTTTGTGTCTACCCATAGCAAAGGTTTAGTTTAGGAGAATAGTTTTAGCTCTGTCCTGGCCAGCCAGAACTCAAGTCCAAAAAAGGGACAAAGACAGCCCTGTGCTACCATGCAGACACATCCCTGCTCAGCTTTTCTAGGACCTTCTGAACTAATAGCTGTGGGAGTAACACAGCAGCCAGGGGTTGGGATTTAGCCATGGCTACCAGCTTATCCACAGCCCCAGCTAGGGAAGAGAACTGCAAGGGACCCAGATTCCAAAAAAGGCTTAATTAGAGCATTAATTAGGGCACATTCCCCCGCAACCCTAAATACTCTGCAACTGTTGATGAAGCTGGAGGTAAACCTCAAAGGTTTGACAAGAGCAAAACAAAATTTAAGTTAATTGCTTGAGATCATGTAGTGACTTGTTGGCAGAACCAGGAGTCAGATTTGGAAGGGACCTTAAAGAGCACCCAAGTCCCACCCTTTGCTCTGGGCAGAGACATCTCCCACCAGATCAGGTTGCTCAAAGCCCCATCCAGCCTGGCCTTGAACCCCTCCAGGGATGGGGTAGCCACAGCTTCTCTGGGCAACCTGGGCTAGTGTCACCAGGTCTATACCATGCTATGATTATCCCATCAGCTGCTCTTTTTAATAGAGCAGAAGGGATCCTCATGCTGACCCACAGGTACCTCTGCCTGCTCAGGTGGGTGTTCTGCTTCCAGCCTGGACTAGGAGTTCTGCAGGGGAGGTGCATGGGCTTGCTTTGGAGATGGCTTGGCTAACCAGCTGACATACCCTGCTGGCTGGGCTGAATCTGCTCCTTGTGGCTGCGTCTCAGGGTGCTCTGAACTGCCGCTCGCTTCTGCTTCACCGTGTTCAGTTCCCCTTCCAACCTGTGAGCAGAGAGGAGCATCACCAGCCAGCAGGTTGGAATCATAGAACCATTCAGGTTAGAAAAGACCCTTGGGATCATAGAGTCCAACCATCAGCCACACTCTACAGAGTCCTCCCCTACAGCAGATCCCCCAACACCACATCTAAACCACTCTGAAACACATTCAGGGATGGGGACTCAACCCCCTCCCTGGGCAGCCCATTCCAGGGTCTGACCACTCTTTCCATGAAAAATTCTTTCCTAACGTTCAGCCTAAACCTACCCTGTTGCGGCTTAAAGCCATTCCCTCTCATTCTATCACTAATTACCTGTGAGAAGAGACCAGCACCAACCTCTCTACAATGCCCTTTTAAGTAGTTGTAGAGAGTGATGAGGTCTCCCCTCAGCCTCCTCTTCCTCAAACTAAACAATCCCAGCTCCTTCAATCGCTCTTCATAAGATTTATTCTCCAGCCCCCTCACCAGCTCCGTTGCCCTCCTCTGCACTCGCTCCAGCACCTCAACACCTCTCTTGAGTTGAGGTGCCCAGAACTGGACACAATACTCAAGGTGTGGCCTCACCAGTGCTGGGTACAGGGGGACAACTACCTCCCTACTTCTGCTGGGCACACCATTTCCAATACAAGTCAGGATGGAAAACTGCTGCACTAAGCAAGCCCCCAGAGAACCCAGCCCAGCAGCAGCTTTGTGCCTCTGCCAGGGAAGGTGTCCCCAAAGGCAGGGCCAGGCTGGGAGTGTCCAGTTGCAACTCAGAGATGTCCCTTAGGAAAGGGGACAGCAGCAAGAGCAGCCGGTTGGCTCAAGCAGCTGATTTCTCCCAACAGAGCCAGCATTTCCCAGCTCTCGCCAGATACTAACTGAAGTGGAAATTTATTTCCTAGCACTGCAGCACTTTGTAGGAAGCAAATACAAGTAGCTGCAGCCCTGGAAACACCAACTCTCATTTGTGAGGATGGTTCTGTTCTAATGAAACTAGAGCTTGGATCATCAGGAGCTGGAAGGACCAAAAAACTCTCTGTGTAAGAAAAGACTGATGGAACCAGGAGGAGGGGCCTTTGAAGGACCAGGCTAGTTCACATCCCTGCTATGGGCTGCTCCAGGTGTAAGCACCTGAGCTAAAACCTGCAAGTCCCAGCTTGTCTGGCTGTTGTCAGACCCGGGCTGTCCTTCTGCAGCACCAGGGCATAGCTACAAGCAGAGGGACTGAATGGTGGAACAGGCTGGGGAATAAAACAAAGACAGATATTTTGTGTGTAGGAAGGGAAACAAACACTGGGAACTGAAACAAGCTGTCTGACACGGCCTGAAAAGAGCGAGAGTTTTCCAGGCAACACCTGCAGAGCTGTTAATCAGGAGGACTTTGCAAATGGTTTCTTTTCTGCTTTAAAATACACATGAAACCCATAAATCCAAAGGATTCAGTAATCTGGGATGAGCGAAGAGGGATACACACTGAAGAACACCACAATGAAGTACTCATGATGGGGGAACCAAATTCCCATCATGGACATGTTCAAAGCTGTGGACCTTTCCAAAGCACTTGAGCTGCACAGATTTATCTAAGCACCCTGGAGACATGATTAAAAAAGTAATGCCAAAGCTCCCTGCACCACCGCCCCATCCTGTGGGAACCACAAAAGCTGAATGAGCAACCAGGCAGTAGTAGACTACATGGTGGTTCAAGGAACATTTCTCAGTCTCCAGCCTGGGCTGGCTGAGAGGAGATAGCACAGATAATTCCATCCTGCTTGGCAAGTCCCAAGCTCCAGACTGATTCTGCAATTAATTTAGTCAAAGCTATGTGAGTCACATGTTTGGGTGAGGAAATCAAGCCTGACTGCCAGAAAACTCTTTGACAGCAAGGTCCATACAGTGTGCAGTGCTGTTGAGGAACGGCAGGAACCTGGGCAAAACACTTGGGTGCAGGGAACAATCCCCCTCCACAGACAACGTCACTCAGGGTCAGGCTCTCCACTGCAGACTCACCTATTGACCTTGTCTATGGACTCGGGGTCTGGTGGAGGGATGGAAAAGCAAGTGGAAGGTGCCTCCTGGATCACACCAGTGCTGCTCTGCACCACCCACATCTCCGGGTTGCTGTTGTCCTTCAGAGTGTACTTGTCACCTCTGGTCAGCTGCACCTGGGACAAAGACACAAAACCCAGGGAAAAGCTTAGATTTCCAGCACTAGTAGGCTGGTTCCTCCCACCATGGAGCCAAGATCTGGAGCAACCAAAGAAGAACCCAGTGCCTGCCTCTTCTGAGGTTACTGTTAGTCAAGCCCTCACCTCCCCAGCATCCCAGTCACAGAGGGTGTCCAAGGTGAGGGTCTGAGAGGGATGCATCCTGCGCAGTTTCAGTGGGCTGATGTCTTTGCTCCTTTTCTTCAGGTCAGCAATGCTCTTCTCCACCTGCTTCACCGCCTTCTCTTCATTCTAGACAAAACAGGGAAGACAGTGATTGTGATCAAATTTGGATGAGCAGTATGGTGGGGAGGGTGTCACACTACAGTGGGTACACTGGGGCCAGCTGCTGGGGTGGAGTCAGAAGTGTCTCCATTCTTGACCTCTCCATGTCCCTTCCTCCCCTTTTCATTATCTGTGCTCTCAGTTTCCTTCGCTCCCAGAAGATCTGCCCTTGAAGGCACAGCCTGGGTTATCATTAGATGATCCCACGCTGTCACATTAAACCTCCTGAAGAAGTTTTTCTTCTCAGAAGAGGAACAGACACCCTACCAAGAGGTGGCCACATTCCAGTGTCAGAAGGTACCGAGATCTCAGAGTAAAATGCATTGCATACATGGGAAGATACCACATTGAACGTGTCCCCTCCCTCTCTCCTGGGCAAACGTTCCTTCCTATCTGCATCTCGCCCCTGAGGTCAGATTTCTTTATTTCCTCCCTCGTCATTGGCTCATGAGAGGGCTGAGGAGATGGGAAGACCTTTCCCTACTGCTTGGATGCCAGCAGCTCACACTCTCTGCAGGTTCTCTGATCCAAGTGTCTCATGTTGAGGACAACATGCAGCTTCTCCTTTATACTCTGATGGTGACCTGAGGCCTGGCTGTGTGTCACAGACGGTGACCAGTGCATTTCCAGGGGTCACTGCCCTGCTCTGCTGATCTTCTGGGGCTACTCAGCCTCCAGAGCACAGTATCACCTTGAGCTTCCCCCTCCCTGTCACAGAGCTGGGATGAGCTCTCCTGGTCAGGTTATTTACTTCACTTTTCCTTTTCCCCACTGTTGTTTATGGGGGAGGTTGTAACATTTGGTCTGCTCCTTAGGTCTGGCACTGCCACCAGCCCTGAAGACCTCACCTCCAGCTGAAGCAGGAGATCTGACACCACCCCAGGGCTGTCTTTGTTAAACTTGCTGTATTTGGTGTCCAAGTCGGAGTTCATCTTCTTCAGGGAGTGGCTCACAGCCTCAGCATCGTCCTGGAACTGGAGGTGTGGGTAGAAAAACAGTCAGGGATGGGAAGACATTACTGTTTCCAGGTTCAGTGAGGTCTCTCGGTTCCCAGTGTCTCTCCCACAACCTGTCTAGGGCTCACAAGACCCTACAGACCACCCTCAGAGCGTGCTTGGACAAGAACCCTCCATCTCCTGAGCCACGGGCAAATAATCCCAATCAAGAGACAAGCAGCAGGTGATGAGAGCAAACGAAGCCTCTCCTGCCCCTCTTCTCCAAGCTGTCTCTTCAGCCAACTGGTCCCAGCAATGGGGCTGATCAGATGAGCTGAAAGCCAGTCCTTCATTGCAGCACTAAAGAACTCTGTTTTGAAAGGTGTTTCCCCAAAATATCCTAAAAATACCCAAAATCTCCCATCCCCAGCCCTTTTCTGGCTCTGTTACCAGAGCCTACCCACTCCAGTAGCCCCATGTCCCGTGCTCTCCTCATTGCTTTTTACCTTCTTATATGTCTCAACACTTTTCATTTGACTCTCCTGGCAAATGCACAGATTCAGGAAATTCTGCCACTCGTTCTTCAAGGCTTCCTGGTGAGCCTGTGGTGGGACAGAGCATAATTCAGCAGTCTCCAGCTAGTCCTACCTCCCCCACCACTACTCCCCTTTCTCCAGAAGTCCTAGAGGCCAGAGGAAGGGTAAGAACCACTGCTGAACAGAGGCAAAGCTGTGTCCAGGCATTGCCTGGTGCTGAGCCTGAGCAAGCTCATTCTGCTCCACAAGGACCTGGCTCCTACAGAGCAGCCACCTTTTCTCAAGGGATCTCAGCTCGGTGGTGTAGGTGGCTGTGAGCCCACCCTGCATCTGCAGGCTTGGAAATACAACCTCGGAGCTGGTTTCAGCTGGGAGAGGTCGTGCTGTGTCATAGCTGGAGTTTCACAGCAGTATGAACGTGGCTGCACTGACCTCACATCTGACTGGAAGCTGGTCCCAGCACGCAGATCTTAGCCACTATCTTCTGAAGGGGTGAAGACCCTGGACTGCCCCCAGGGCCTTCCTATAGGGCTGGAGCAGGCAGAAAGGTGCTGCAGTACAGTTGCTGCAGTGTGTGAGGAAAGAGAACACAGCAGCTCTGCAGCAGAAGTAAAAAGGTCTCTCCCAACCTGTCTCCTGGCATTATTTGATCCACAACTTATGGAGAGAATTCTCATTCTCTTATAGACTGTGGGAGACCTTCTTTCCCTACCTGTATAGGTTTGACAGCTGGGTGCTTTAGCTCTATCATCCTATCCCCATCATCCTGAAGATGGTTCACGAACTCCTCCTGGCTGAGCAGCTCATTGGACTTGAAGTCCTGAAGGGGAAGAGAAACTTCATGACAGCGGGAGCAGAGAGTGGTTTCCTGGGGCACCAAACCCCACGTAGCAGAGAGTAGGCTCCCAAAGCATAGATGTCCTTGTTTGTTTGTTTTTAAAAAAGGAAAGGGCTAGGCAAAGCTAAAACAAATTAGACACGCTTTGGGCCTCAAAAAGCATCAGGGCATTCGTTCAAAGAGCATTTTCCTAAGCAATTATCCTTCTCTTCTTCCTGGTCCCAGCACACAGCAGTCACTGGGTGTTGTACTTTGGACGTTAAGGCTGACACGACGCTGAGCCCTTCCCTTCCTTCTGACCGCTGAGCCACACCAACAGCTCTGTAATACATGAGCCCATGTGCCAGCTCAGGGGACAGATAGAGTGTCTCATCCTCAACTCCAGCATGGACCCAGAGCATCTCTTCCACCTCTGCTCTGGTCTGCCCTGGGAAAGCACCAGGCTCAGGGCTTGTGGTGGATGTGTAGGAGGCTGGGATCCACCCTGTAAATCTCCTGTCCCAATGGCCGGACATGTCACCACCCCCAGGAACTCACCTCGTACTCCCGACGCACGCTCTGGATGTCCATCATTTGGTCACTCCAGTCCTGCTTCAGGATCCTGGTCTGCTGGTCTGTCAGGTAGCCCAGCTCCTTGGTGCAGCCCTGGAGGTGGTGGTAGAGGCTGCCCAGGCTCTGCCCTCGCCAGATGGAGGCTTTCTGCCCACACACACAGGAGAGAAACAGCGTTAGTGGTCAGGTTGAGGAGCTTTTTATCCTTCCTCCTCCTCCTCTCTTCCCCAGGACTCTGTTTGTTTTGCACACAGAATAGTTTGGGTTGGAAGGGATCTCTAAAGGCTATCTAGTCCAACAGCCCCTTGTCATGGGCAGGGGACATCTTCAACTAGATCAGGTTGCTCAGAGCCCCATCTAACCTGGCCTGGAATGTTTCCAGGGATGGGGTATCCACCACCTCTCTGGGTAAAACACTTCCTTATATCTAGCCTAAATATACCCTCCTTTAGCTTAGGACCATTACCCCTTGTCCTATCCCAACAACTAAAAAGTTTGTCCCCATCTTTCTTATAAGTCCCCTTTAAGTACTGGAAGGCTGCAATAAGGTCTCCCAGGATCCTTCTCCAGGCTGAACGACCCCAACTCTCTCAGCCTGTCCTCACGGGAGCGGTGCTCCAGCCCTCTGAGCATCCACCAGGAGATTCCCAGAGACCTTGGTAAGACATCTGCCGCCGCTTGCTCTTATCTGATGGGGCTGCCATTCCCTTTCCCTCCTCACAGACAGGAAATGTTTGTCTAACCAGAATCTCAGGTGTGGGCTGATGCCTCGGGCAGCCTGAAAGCTGGCCCAGCTCTGCTGTATTTCTCACAAATGCCATTCCTCAGCATCAACCTTTATGGGCCCAACTGGCTAAATCCAGGACCTTCCTCCTGGCCACCTCCTTTGCTCCAGCTGCTCGTTTCCTCTCTGGAACTCTTGTTAGAGATCAGTGCAAGCGATCAATATTTGCAATCATGATTTGGAACAGCCCGTGGGCTGGGACTGGGGTTCCTGCTGTCACATCCATAACCTCGTGCTCAGGGACACACGTGCAATACCAGATCAATGATCCATGAGGAAGAGAGTCACAGATCTCACCCACAGCATGCCCCTGAGGGCAGAGAACGTGCTCTCAATTAACACTCATTCTAAGGTGGGAAAGAAATGGGGTAAGAAAATGAGGGAGACAACTTCACTGTGCAAGACCAGAGGTAGCTCCTGCCCTGAGCTGGGCATTCCCTGGCCATCAGGGAAGGTGTTACTCTGCTGTATGACCCCATTTGCCCAGAAAACCACTGAGATGCTTACCAGCAAGTCCTTGTACTGACTCTTTAAATCTGCCACATCCTGGGTTACAACACGGACAAGACCAAGGGGAGAAAAAAAAGAGAGGGAAAATAGCCATTACCAAAACGTGTAGTAGGTGCTGATGAGCTGATTTATGAAAGGTGCTTTAGAAACTTTGCAGGAACCACCTCCCTGGACCCTCTATGGCTCTATCCCTCCCCATGTCCTCTGGAGAACAAGAGTGGATGTTCACCATGTGGAGGAACGGATGGGACACATGGACAGACGGTGAGCAGAGCTTGCAGGGGCCTGAGTGGAGCAGACAGGAACAAGGAGAGGATGGAGGGTGCCTTACCCCGGAACGAAGGTTCTTGATCTGGAGGCCATAGGCTTCAATCTCCTTCTGGAGGATGTTGTGCTCAGCTATTTGCTTTTCTAGCTCTGACATGCCGGGGCCGTACTCTCCCGCATTGACTTGTTTCTGGGAAAAAGGAGTTAGGCAGAGACTAAAGAAAAGACTTCCATTTCAGGAAAAACCCCAGTGAGTGCTGGCAGGGCATGAAAATATCTGTTATCTGACACCAGTCCAGTAGGAAGGGAAGGCATCTTCTTGTTTACCATGATTTACCAGACACACACAGAGGCAAAGTTAACCAGGCTGTAAAACCCTGGTGTACCACCCTTATCTGAACCAGCCACAGTGCCATGCAGTGGATGGGTACAGTTACCATCCAACCTTCAAGGGAGCCCAAGTTGACTCCAAACTAGGCACTACACATACCCAAGACCCTGCAGCATGAAACCCTGGGATGTAGGGCTGTAATGTCCTTGAAGACATCACCTTCTCCATCCTTTCATCCCACAGCAAGGCATCTTTACTTAATCACCCTCAGGTAGCTCTTAATCTAAAGGGGTCAATCCAGAGTGTCTTCCACAGGGTTTTAAAAGGTGGGAGGAGAGTCATTCTCCTGCCCAGAGCAACTGAGTTATTTCCACCACCCGCAATGTCCCTGCATGATGCTGAGCAGATGATGGCTGGCAGAGCCCTGCAGGCAATAGCAAACACAATCTGGTCTTGTAGGAGTTGGGGAGATAGATCTAAAACCAGCTGCTGTTACCATCTTTTGGTCCAAGATCCTGGCCCAGTCTACTCTGGGCCCCACATCAGGGATGTTCATTTGTTCATAGAGAGCCCGGTACTCTGCACACAGCTGCGTCACACGGTCATGGAGCTGCTGGATGCTGCCAAGGAGAAAAGGCACACATCTCCACGTCAGTTTGCAAGGGTAAAGAATCACAGAGAGGTTTGCAGAGCCTAGATGTCACCCATAAGGACCCAGGCTATTTTGTTGTCCCTTTGTGACGTGGCCACTTTCAGCAGTGGAGGCACTTGGCCTGGTTTTCTCCATCTCCAGGGATGTCTCAGGAATTACAACCCAAGAGGAAGCTGCAGGGAGAACAGGACTGTCCCTTCCCAGCTAGGAAACAACTCTCCCCTCCTGATTCCCACTTACAGAGGCTGGAGAGCAAAAGGCAACAAAGCACCAGAGGCCAGCTGAAGCTTTTCTCCCATTTGAACTCTGCTTCCATGAACGAAAGGCATTCACTTTAGGAAAGGCGGAGAAAAGGGGGATTTGCCCTGGAAGTGGGGCCACAAATGAGCTCTGTGTTTTTCTGGTACCTTTTATACGAGCTCCCAAATAAGGCTGGGGACCCTTGGGTGGTCACTCTGGCAGCCACCCTGCACATCTCTATCTTTACAATATATGGGCAGAAACCCTGATTTTAAGGCTGAAGTCTATGGGAAGGAGGGTGAAACTCTATCTCCCATTGCAATGACAGCCTAGATCCTAGGAGGGTTCCCAATTGCTCAGTGTCCCCATCACACAGTTCCCCCCAGCTGTACTCACTCTTTCTCTATCTCAGGAGCCTGAGGGTGTTTCAGCCGCTTGGCACGGTCCACATCCAGAAAGAGGTCCTTCAGCAGGGTCTCTGCTTCCTTCAGGTTCCTGGCATTCTCCTGCTGAAACTCAAAGGCCTTGTTCTTCTGGTGATTGCTGGCATCCTGGAGACCAGGGAAGACAGAGAAATAAGCCTGGTTGGACCACACAGACCTCACAACGTTTTTCTTGGCCAACACAGAGGGTCTGGATGCTCAACACACTGACTACAGCAGAACCCTGGTGCCAGGGTGCAGCTGGAGAGTGTTTGCCCAGCGAAGCTGCCTGCTTCAGCATCTCTCCTGCCCAGGGGACCAGTGTGGGTCAGGCTGGTTGCCTGCCTCTGGGGTTGCTGGGAGGCACAGAGCTGTGCTGCTGGAGGTGAGAAAGCCTTGGCTGTGGGAAGCATGAGGCACTGAGCAGAAAGCATGGAGGCTAGAATTTGGGAGGCCCCCGTATGCAGCCCCAGGGGCTGGGAGGCTCTGCAGGGTGCTCTGTTCCTCCCCAGCCTCGAGTCAGCCCCCAAACCTGCACCAGCAGGATGTGCAGAACAGACACCTGACCTGTTATCCTAGACACTGCCTTTCCAGGCAAAGCTGTTCACCTTCCCACCCACCTGCATTTCTAGGCAAAGCTGTTCACGTTCCCACCATTCTCTGCCACAAACTCACCTGTTTGAGGCTGGACTGTGTCTCCAGGATGTCCTTCTCCACCTGGTCGGCATTTGTCTGCATGCGGGAGATGAGTATGGCCAGCTCATTTGTTGAGGACCTGAGAGAGGGAGCAACAAAGCAGATGGCATCAGCGAAGACAATTCTCACTCCCTTCACCCCTGCCCAGGACCTGACACAGATGTGATTCTTCAGGCCTTTCCCCCATGACCTCCTGGTCTCCAAAGGAAGTCTAAGCTGTGGCCAAGGGCACAGATGCACACAACTGGTTGGTGCTTGGTTGTTACTTTCAGCTAAGTGAAGGTGGTGTGTTCAGAGCTTTTTACACACCACGCAGCTCTCTGGACAACTCCTTGCTGCAGGACGCTGCAGATACTCAAAAGTTCGTGTGGATTCAAAAAGCAGTGACTGACCGACCCCATCTAAACAAAAAAACCCCAAAACAACCAAAAAACTCCAAACCAACCCCTCCCAAAAACAAACAAACAAACAAACAAAACAGTTGCTGTAGAGCTCACAAATGCACTGACACCACATCTGGGTTGGGAAGACCTAAAGCCACAGACAGCTGGAAGCCAGGAGAGCACCCTGCAGAGGCAGCACAACATGCTTGCCCTGTTTGGAAGTGCTTTTCCTGGTGTCTGCCCTTGGCTGCTGGTAGAAGTGGGTGAAATGGCACCTCAGCCTGACCAAGAACTGCCATCCTGTGGTCCTGTTTCACACACAGTGCTCTGCAGGTCAGCCCATTGAGATGTTGGAGAACCCAGTGCCACCAGAGGACCAGGCTGTAGTGGACAAGGACTTGCTTATACAGACTACAAGCCCCTCTAGGCACTTTGTAGGCTGTTGCAGTCATGCTGCTTTCAGGGCTTGGGGACAAATTTCCCAAGGCCGTAGCACAACTATGAGCTCTCCTCACCACAGTGAAGACTCACTGAAGGTCCCCAGCTGACCATTCCCTGTTGTCTTTCACCTTGGTGCCATCACACATCATGGCCCTTATTCCATCACTGCTGTCATGAATGAGTGCCAAGAGCTCTGCTGAGACACCTGGATCCAGAGCCCGCAGCAAGGCACGGAGTGGTTCCCAAAGCTCCCTGTGGACAAGGAGCACAAGCCTTGGTGCCACCACTATCTTCACGTCCTGTTGTTTCTAATAGCATCTGCCCTTGAGAATGGTGCTGGCCCTACCCTCCAGGCAGGGAGAGTGCAGTGCTGCCAGGATGTGGGCAAGCAGAGGCAGGAGCCCGTGGATCGATAGCATCATCCAGGGAGTCAAGCCCTTGGATGACTGCTGGTGGGACAAAGTTAATCTCAGCTTGGTTTCATGCTGCCTCTGGGGTCTGAGAGCAGAAGGAAAGAGTTTGGGCAGTGACAATGGGACATTGAACGGGGGACAGCTGGTAGAATCTGCCCTGTCCCTTTGATGGAGGAGCAAGGTAAGAGAACAGTGATATTCTGCAGCAGAGCTATCCACACCTCCTCTCCAGCCATGTGGTTTCCTTCCTAGCCCCTGAATCCAGCAAAGGACAAGGGAAGCGGTTCCCTTAATGGCTCTGTTGTTCCTTCAGCTCCTCACCACAGCTCCAGCTTCATGGTTCATACCAAAAGCTAGCACAGATGCTGTAACGTTCATTTATTACAGCCCCAAATGACTGTTAAGTGCCAGTGAGTGTTATGGGTCACCCTATCCAGGCTCTTGGATGCCACAGATGGAGCCCATGTTTCAAGCTAGCTCAGCCCACACAGAGCACAGTTGAGCCTGTGCAGCTCCAGAGGCACAACCCCAGTGGCTCCTTCCCTCAGCATCCTCCTGTCCCCTTTCTCCAACTCCTCCCTTGGTTTTGATTTCCCAAGAGGGTGACGTGGGCCTGCGATGCAGCAGCTCCCAGCTCCCTCAGGGCCTTTGGGTTGGCAGCGTCTCCTGGCCATGCCTCAGCTTCCCTGCCTGCAAAACACATGTTGGTAAAGTCAACAGGGGATTGCTACACTCTTCTACAGGGGATCAAAATTCCAGGATCATCCATCATCATTTCAGGGATCAGGGAACCAAAGAGGCCAAGCAGGGCATTCATCGTCACCATCATCAGATCATCACCATCGGCTACAACCTGTCTCTAATACCTCTCTGAAGATCCCTCTTATCCCCTCTGTGCCTCATGGATGCCTTTCCTGGGGTAAACTGCAGAGCTCAGGGAGACACGGGGTGGCCCCAGGTCCCAGCACAACAGGGTGGGTGAGAGCAGCACAGAGCCATGACCTGGTCCCTGTGAACCTGAGTGTGCAGCAGGCTGGAAGCCCTAGGAGGTCCCCTCCTTCCCAAGAGGTTACACAATCTCCCACTCATCCCCGACACGCCTGGAATGAGGTGGTGTCCCATGAGCAAATACTTGAGCACCACCCAAATTTCCTGCCTGGGCTCTCTGAGCAGGGAGGAGAGAGTGAGTCACAGGCTGGCCACCATCCCAGGGGATGGACACCATGCTCCAGGGGGAGGGCGTCCGCCCCAAGAGGTCTGGCTGAATTCAGCTCCCACCTGGGAAGATCGTGAATGGAGTGTCCACTTTGAGCCCCGTTGTGACGTGACCACAGATACGTCTGTGCAGCTCCAAAATGTCAGAAATGAGGACTCGTCCTTCCCAGGGAAGGTAGATCGCAAATAAAAACCTGCTTATTCGTGGTGGCACCACTTCCTGTCTGAAGAAAAGAATGAGGACACCCCATCTCTTTGCTCACAAGGCTAGACACATGAATTAGCTCTCTTTAGGCCAAGCCACAACAAAACTATGGACTGAAAAGATCTCAACAACAACCTCCTGGTTACAGGAGCTCAGCCTTGCCCACCTCCAGTCTGCACTGCCTCTGAAACGAGGATGCTGTTGCAAGTGACCTGATCTTCAGGGAAGAAGTGATGCTTCCTGGAGAATATTGTCTCAGGAGCAGAGGGGATCTCCCCTGTGTGTCCTTGCAGTGGAGAGCCAGGAGGTGTCTGTGCTAGCCAAGGGAAGAAGACTGGAAGAGGAGGAGACTGAGACCCTGTAGCCAGTAGCCAGGCTGGAAGTGGGTTTCCAGAGGAACCACTTCAGAGTCTGCAAAAGGGTAGTCTGGATGCCCAGGGAGCACTGAAACCAAATAGGGGACATCCTGGGAGGAGAGGGGTGGCTATACACTGTCCTGGGGGACAGAACATAATGGTGCATGATGGAGAAGACATCTGTCCTCAGCTGAGTCTTCCACCCTCATCATGCTCCTCAGTCCAGATGGGAGCGATGTTGAGGAACCCACTTGGTCCTTGCACACTTAGAGAAGTGCCCAAACCACCACAGTGCGTGCCAAGAAGAGTCAGAGCTTCTCCTGTCCATGCCAACACCCTCCATGCAGCCTGCAGTGACAGGGATGCATCAGTATCCTTCCTCAGGGCTGCTCCTCCTGCTCCATCCCTGTTGCCCCCAGGAGAAGCCCTCACTCAATAAGGGCTGAGAACAGCCGAGCCTCATGTTTCAAGGGTGAAGATGCTGACACTTGGGATGCAGAGAGGCAGCCTGGCATCAGATAGGATTCGAGGAGCCACAAGCTCACCCGTGCTCATGTTGGGCATCCCTTGGCCTCTTGGAGCCCGGGTCTGACTCCACTCACGGTGCATGTGTTACAGCTGTAGCCCCGAGATGGCAGAGCTCCTCCTGCTCCACCTCCTCAAGAGCCAGGGCAGGCCTCCTCCCTAGGGCTAGCTCATGCCTAGAAGAGGCAGAGCACTGTTATTATCATTATTAATTGGTTCATTTCTCCTACCACTTTCTGCCTCCTAGACAGTCCATCTGCACACAAGTGACAGTGTCTCTTAGCAGGAGCAGGACTGTCCCCTCACTCCTGGTCACTCCTGCCAGAGCACATTTGTGCAGTGCCAGAGCACCCACCCCCTTCAGTCCCTGACCTCTTCTGTCCCTTCCTGCCAGAGAACTTTGCTTTTTTGGCCACAAGGGAGACCCCGAAGCTGGGTGTGTTCTCCCAGATGTTCTCACATGCTTTGACCTGCTGGGCCTGAGCCACTTGTAGCATGCCACCAACAGTCCCCCACCAGTTCTGGGTTAGTCCCTTGAGCCCGTGTCTGTCCCCCTGGGGACCACGCTGCTCTAGATTGATCAGGGAAAAGCAGAGGGAGGTGGTGGCAGAAGCAGCAATCCCCGGAGAGGATTAAACCAGGAGATGACTTGCTCTCCACCTCCAAAACCACCCACGGCCTTTGTCAGGATCACACCCGGGCAGCCAGTCCAGCCAGATATGATTCAATTCCACCTTCTCATGAGTTTTCCCTTTCAGCCCCGCATTGTGCCTCCTCCTAGAGCAGGGCACAGCCAGGATGTTCTTTGGGGACAAACCTGCGCTTATTACCACCTCCTCCTCAGGATGCATCCACCGAGCGCAGACCTGGGAGATGAGATGTTCAACAGCATGGTCCCAAGGACCAAGAGGAGTGCCAGGACTGACACCCACTAATCAGGGAACCCCAGAGACAGGAAACCTCTACTGCTGCTGATGTTCTGGCCTCGGGGTCACCAGGAACAGCTATGGGCCACCATTTTCTTAGGGCCAGCCTTTATTTTCTCAGCTAATGTGGGCACTGACCAAGCCCCAGGCCATGGCCAAACCAATTAGCCTTTGTCTCCTGGTTGGTGTCTCTTAAAACAAGCACAACGAGCTCAGTAATTGTTCTGCTTCTGGCTCCAGCCTCCATCCTGCACAGGGAAGAGGAATGAGGCCTTGCTGAGACGCGACTCCAGTTATCCCGAGAGGTTCATAGTGGAGGAGAACCTGACCCAAATCCTCCTGGCAGTGCCACAGGAGCTGCAGAAAGCTGTCCCAGGAAGCCTCATGTGAAGTCCCCAGGCGAGTTTGGATGCCAGCATGCAGTACAGGCTGGGGAGATGGACAGATTCCATTAGCAGGACCAAAACCAGAGGCTGGCACAGTTCTGGGGCTTCTGAGGAGGCGTCTCACTGCAGTCAGACCCCTGCAAAAGCTTGAAAAGCTTGGTGTTCAAAGAAGCCCCAAATCTGTCTTTGAGATGAGTTTGCAAGTGCTCAGCTCCACTGAGGCAGAAGCTTCCTACAGTGGGACAGGGGACCAGCTCCTGACACCTACATGGGGAAGCCTCAGCCTCTGCTGGGAGCACCCTTCTCCCCATGTCCCACTGCTCTGCCACCACCCTCCTCAGAGGCTGTTTGCTAACGTTGGGTTTGGCTCCCATAAACAGCTCTGTCGGGAGCCAGCACCGAAGCTGTATCCACATCACCCCGGGCTGCTGCCCTTGGTGGTCCTGAGTGATAGGGGCCAGCACCCCATCCTCCCTTGTCCTCAGGGACAGGGATTCCCACAGAATCAGTCCACTACCCACTAGGAAATGCAAAATTGCTGAGGAAGGTGGAAAATAACCCCAAGTCAGCAACTGCAGCTGAAGGGAGGGTTGAGTACTCTCTCTGCAGGAGCACCCCCTTCCCAGAGGACAACCTGCTCCCAGGGAAACATCCTGGTCCCATCGCACATCTCGGTCTCCAAAACTTAGGGAATGTCTTCAGAGGGGACAAGGCTGCCAGATCCTTTTGGTGCTGCCTCAGGCAGGCCTGACAGAGGCAGCCTCAGCTTTCTGACCTGCAGAGCTCCAGCCTGCCACCAGGTTGGGTTACAGCAGTCACCAGCAAACCCACTCCTCAGCCATCTCCACCAAACTGAGCATCCCTCTCCAGGGATCCCAGTTCCCAGGGCAGCATCACACCAACTCCACACAACCAGCAAGCCCAGGGATCTCAGATCCAGGCTGGTATCTGCTTCACCATCAAGTAGAGCCTGCTCCACCCGAGTAAAGAGGCTGCCTCTATTCTCCCTACTCCGACCTGCCCAAGAGGGACTTTGCTACTCCCTGCTCAATTAACACAGCTCCCAGGACATCTTCAGGCACTGCAAGTCCCAGGGGCTGCATGGATACCCCTGGGCTGGAGCACAAAGCCCACCAAAGGCAAGGAAAACAGCTGGGGCAGCATGTTTTGGCATCATCTCTCAAAGGCTCAACTTTCTGGCTGCTCCACAAAGGTCTTAGGAGACATTGAGCTCTCTTTCCTCATCTTCCCCTAGGGTCCACCGGAGAGCTTAGAGAGAGGAGAGTAGTCACACTTACTTGCTAGGCTTGACAGGGGAACTTCTGTTGGGGGAACTTCTGCTTGGGGAGCCTTTGCCCACTCCCTTGAACATGTTGGTGAGGTCCTAGCTGGTCTCCTGGAGTCTGCAAAGTCGTCGCGGGCACTGGCTCTCTGCTCCAGTCTGTCAGGATGGAATGACAAGACTCGGTGAGGGAAGGACGGCGGCACGCTAAAGAGCAGTTTCTGGGAGGCTCCTCCCCAAAGGCAGGTGAGCAGGAGCAGCAGCGGCAGAGATGGAGGCACATATGAAAAAATGACTCGAAAAACCAGTTTAGGGTGGAAGGAGCAGAGCCCCAGCGGGAGAACGGGAGACCTCGCCCTGCCTTGGAGAGTGTTTTGGCACACACAGCCACAACCAAACAGCAGTTTCCCAGCGGAGGGGCAGAGAGCACGGCCTTTGCAGGGAGGAAAAGTCTGCAAAGGTGACTTCAGAGGAAGGCACTGCCACCGCTGAAACACATTTTAATGCATCTTCTGGCACAAGGTGATTAAAATGCTGGAGAAGTAGCAGAAGCCCTACGGATTAAGCCAACCAAGAGGTTCCCGAGGCAGCAGTGGCAGTTTGAGAACCAACAGTTCACAGAACATGATGTTATTTTGCAGTTCAGTAAACTTTTGGCCCAGGCTCAGCACAAGGTGGCCCTGGCTCATGGCAGAAGAGAGAACTAAGGTCATCAGCTCCAGCACAGCATCACAGGAGCATCGACCAGTGGAATTCAAGCTCTGGGACAAACCTGGGTACCAGAGCCCTGGGTCTGAGGCTCTTCCTAGACACTTTGTCTACACAAGACCTTAGAGCAGGCTTTGCCTCTGGGCATTCTTTCCCCCATGGAGCAAAGGTTCAAAGTCCCACCTGGTTTCCAGTACAACTGGTTTCCAGTACAGCCCAACAACACCCTGGCATCTCCATGGTTCCTGGGGAATGCCCATCCAGGCTATGCTGCACGGTGGGGCTGCCCAGCCCCACAGCTCTCCTAAACCACAGCAAGGGTTGGCTGCTGTCTACATCCTCTTGGTTGCAGATAAAGCAAAGTTCAAAGTTTCCCACAAACCAGGAACCCTGTGTTTCAGGCTGATCCAGGATGGATCTCGCAGCCACACAGAATCCTTATCCAGTGCAGGACCAGGGAGGGAGGACAGAGGATGGAGGAGGAAGCGGAGAGGAGTGGATGGGGACCACAGCCCCCACGTAAACACCAGCCACCCGTGATGTCAACACAGGTTTGTGGCTGGTCTTCCCCATTTCATGTGGCCCAAGAACAACCCAGGCAAAGGTCTAGGGTCTACCGCCACTTCCTGGGTGACCTCTTTGTCCTCTTTAAATTGACAAAAAACAAATCACACTTGTCTCAGGAAAGGGAAAGGCAGGTGTGGGACAAAGCTCCTTTGCAAGGGACTTGCTTTCTGCTATGGTTTTGCTCTTCCACAAGTTGCAAAATCCTACCTTTTCACAGTGGTATCATAGCTAGGGCCCTGCTTCACACACCAAGATCTTAGAAGCATGAAGAGAGGTCCCCCCAGCTCAAAGCACTGGGAGGCAGCTGGTGTGGACCTTAGGAGGAGGGATGACCTCTCCTCCAAAGGAGATGGAGTTAACAGATACCCACTTCAGGGCCTGTCTTTGCTGCGTGGAGGTCTACAGACAGGATGGGAAGTTGTTGCTGAGAGATCATCCCTTTGCCATTCATATCCAGCTGCCCAATAACAGCCATGATGCTCTTCGAGATCTGAGCTGCTGGAGGGCCTGAGGGAGGAGGAACCTGTAGCCCACAGGACCAGACTCTGCTGCATGTGCATTCAAAGGCTTAAACCAAGCTGAAGCCTTGCCGGGGACAAGAGCTGAGAGCATTTAAGGCCAAGTTAGACCTCAGTTCATACCCACACAAAGCAGGAGCACGCAGGAGCCCCTGGCTGCATGGGACAGGCCATTCTCTGCAGGGCTGTTTGGCACGAGCCAGGAGGGGATCAGTCCCCTGCGAATTCAGAGGCAACTAAACTGAATAAGATGAAGTGTCTGTAATCACTGGGAAGAGAGCGTGCTCATACGTGGAGGGAGTTCTAAGAATTAGCACAAAAAGCAAACCAAGCACATAGCAACACACACCCCTCCCCCTCGACAACCTGCTTCCCCAGCCATCCATCATCCAGGGCTGGAGCTCCTCACCTGGAAAGCTTCAAAACAGCACCTTCCTCTCCTCTGTTTAACAAGACAGAGGTGTGATCCTTCCCCCGGCCAAGTCCCCAGCTGGCAAGGATCCCTTGGAAAGACAGAGCATTTTCAAAGCTGATATTCTTTGATCTCACCCCTGTGCACACACAGACGCACGCTCTGGCAGGCAGCAGCACCCTCCGTGCCCCGTGCAGACGGGACAGATAAACACGGGGCTAATCTCAGTGCTGACATGAGAATCAGCAGCTTGTTTGGCAGAGGAACACCCGTCGCTCACAGACTCCAGCTGAAGAGCGGGGCCAGATCCTGCCTAGTCCAGGAGTTTTGAACCCTGGTCTAGGAGTGATGCTGAGCATCCAAGCCTGATATCTTCCTCCTTGCTGCCTGCTCACTTGCCAGAGCAAAACCCCAAAGGATCTGTCACTATTCCAGCCCCAGGAAACAAGAGTGGCGAGGGGAAACCATAGGCTGAGCCAAGAATGGCTCTGGGGTGCAAGTCTAGTCAGCGCAGTGCCCCAGCCACCATATCCAGCCCAAAACCAGTTCGTGCTGCAGCCCAACAGCTGCTACAAGGGGAGGGATGCTCTGCCTGCCACCAGCCCAGCCTCCCCAACACTGCTGTGGCCACCCTGACCCGCATAGCTGAAGGGGACATCGCTGCAAGAATCCTTGGGTGAACACTTGGGATGGGAACTGCTTGCTTCAGCCCATCTCACTTCCAGATCCTGAGCAGGTTGTGTTCAGACCAGCCCCAGTCATGCCAGGGCAGAGTACGATGGTTAACCCAGGCCCTGCAAGAAGCAACAGGCAAAGGGACCAGTTCAACCAGTTTTCCACCCCAACCACCCACACAGCTGTGCCTGACACTTGGACCTGAGCTCCAAAACCCTGTGCAGGACTGCCCCACCACGCACTTGCTTCTCTGTGGCTGGAAACCCAAGCACAGGTCTCCAAGAAGACCATCTGAAACGGTTATTACCAAGGGTCTTCCACCTCCCGACCATTCTCCCACCCCTCAGCCATATTCCCAATGGGATCTCTCTGCACTGCAACAGGGACTAAGCTCCCCGCTGCCAGAGCTGTCTCACCCAAGCAAGATCATCCATGGGGAGGATGGGTCAGGGCTGGGCAGCCCTCCTTTCATTCCAGGTGGACCAGCCTTGAAACGTTGCCATCGATCTATGGACAAAGCCAAGCCAAGAGGAGGTTGTGTCTTGCCTGGGCAGGTCCCCAGCTCAGCTACAGCTCGCTTTGGGGGCTGAGACATGTCTCCGGGGAGTATAGACCTGGGTCTGGCTGCTCTGGCAGAGCTCCAGACAAACAGAAGATGGTCTGGGAAGCCACATCATAATCATTGTATTTGCTTCCCAGAGCAGAACCTGGAGCTGTTCCAGGATGCAGATGCCTGGTTTCACAGAGCAGTCACATAACCAGATGCTGCTCACAGGGATGAGTAGGTTGCCTGCAGGAACAGATAGCAGGCACAGCTGCATAGAGGACCTTGGTGAGCAGGTAACATTTCAGGGAGAGCAGACTTCAGGAACAATCTGGCAGAGGAGGGTTCCAGAGGATGGCGTGCCTTCGTTATCAAGCAGGCATCTCGTAAGTTTTTACAGGTGAGAGGACAGCTTAATATGGGCCCATAAATGATTTACTACTACCCGTTAAGACCATTTGCCCTTCTGGATGACAATGTATTTGCCTGGATGGCGCCACTCCTCACCACCAATCCTCTGGCTGAGTGTTCTTCCCACTTCACCTCCTTGCTTTTCCATTTCTTCATTCTCGAAATCATTCTCTCGGGAAGCAATGTGCTGAAACCAAAGAGCCGAGCAGAGCCCTTACGCTGCACAAGCCTCCCATGTGACACCACCAAGAGCTGCTGCTGGCCAGACACCGCAGGGAAAACTCCACAGCTGAAGGTCTCAAATGACCCTGTAGAAGTGGTGGGTGCCTGTATCGCAGCAATGGAAGGACCTTTACAACAAATTGAATCACAGAATTGTCAGAGTTGGAAGGGACCTCTAAAGATCATCCAGTCCAACTCCCCTGCATCACTCAGGGCTGCATCCAGGTGGGGCTTGAAAACCACCAAGGGAAGGGGAATCCACACCCTCCCTGAGCAGCCTCTGCCAGGGCTCTGCCACCCTCACCCCAAAGAAGTTTGTTCTCATATTTGAATGGAACCTCCTCTGTTCCAGCTTGTGCCCGTCGCCCCTCATCTTGTCACTGGGAACCAGCAACATCCTCCTTCACCCCACCCTTTAGGTACTTGTAAACATAGATAAGGTCTCCCCTCAGCCTTCTCTTCTCCAGGCTAAAGTCCCAGCTCTCTCAGCCTTTCCTCATCAGGGAGATGCTGCAGTCCCTCAATCATCATTGTTGCCCTATGCTGGACTCTCTCCAGTAGTTCCTTGTCTCTCTTGAACTGGGGAGCCCAGAACTGGAGGCAGTATTGCAGTTGTGGCCTCCCCAGTGCAGAGCAGAGGGGGAGAATGACCTCCCTCGACTTACTGGCCACACTCTTCCCTGTGCAGCCCAGGGTTCCATTGGCCCTCTTGGCCACAAGGCCACATTGCTGGCTCATGGAAAGTTTGCTGTCCACCAAACAGCTGGGAGGTAGGAGGAAAAAAGCAGGAACCATCAAGTGAGCACAGATGCAGGATGGTGGTTGGGGTTTACCTTTCAACACACCTGGAAAACCCCTTGATTTGTTAATAAACCACCACCCATGGTGGTTTATTAACCACCACGAGCAGTTAATGCATCGCCTCACCCCCGTAAAGCCCCTCCTAACGATCACTCACGTTTACACCAAGTAAAACCAAGGGTCTGTCCTGTCTCCAGCAGCGCCCACCACCATGGCCCCATGGACAAAGTTGGGAAGAGTTTCACAGCTGCATGGTCAGACAGACAGTGCCCAGCAGCTGGAGGAAGGGTCCCTGCTCTCTCACCTTCCCTCCCATGAAAAAACAGAAGCAAGTCACGGGCGCTCCTGTCTGCGCTCAGCATCTGATTTTCATTTCCAGTAGTGTTGTTCCAAAGTTTAAAGTACATCAACCGTTCGAGAGAGAGACACGAGGCCACGCATGGGCAGGAGCCCTCTATGGCAGTGACACCTCAAGGCGCAGATGTTGCTTGTTTGGCAACAGGACCAGCACCTACAACCAGCCTGGACCAAGACTTCTTGCAAAGGATACCTGGCCTTTGCAAAAAGGAAGGGGAAACCCTCCTAAGAGTCTCCAAAGCCACAGAGAACAGCAGGGCATGAAGAGAAGCCGTGGGAGTCAGGAGCCACAGACCCCCGGGACGGTCACCACTGTGGGAGGTATCAGAGCCTGTTCCCACCGTGCACAACTCAGCCTCCTTTTTCCTCACAGACACACCAAGGATGGGGTCTTTTTGTACT
>VXBJ01003123.1:81563-102590 GCA_013400055.1 Nycticryphes semicollaris | reverse complement strand
CCCCCCGCCCCCAGCTCTGTCCCCACCCAAATCCCACCCACAATCCACAAGAGATGGGATTTTTGCAGCGAGAGCAGCAGTTACCCGACCGGCAGCTCAGGTGGCTTTGCAGCAGGACAGCAAGGGACACGGAGACTCTCCTCCCTCAGACACAAAGCAGCACGTCAGGGCGAGGAGACCTCACCCAAGGAGAGAGGGTCAGGGAGCGGCTGCATTTCACAAACCTGTTCACCCTCAGCACGGTTTGGGTGATCCCGAGCAGCGAGAGCCCAGCACGGAGCTTTGTGCCGGTGTGTCCCACGGAACCACTGCGAGACCAGCTCCCAGAGCACGGCCTCACTCCACATCAAATCCTCCAGGGCCAGAGGGGTGGCCGGGGCAGAGCCCAGGAAGAAGAGGGACACGAGAAGTGACCTGGGGTGTCTGCAGCACTGCCTGGCACTTCCTCGATCCGGAGGCCAGGGAGGGAGGAGATGGCAAAGCGGGCACCCAGAGCTGCCGCTGCTGCTCCTGCCCCAGGAAAGCTCAGGGCACACGGGCTGCTGCGAACCCACCGCTGCCGAGCAGCTTTCAGGATCATCATCCCCTTCCTAACTCTGTTCTATCCTTCCTCGTGCAGCTCCCTATCATGCACCGGGGGCACCCACCGTGCACTCCTCCCACCTGGATCAAAGGGCTCCTCTTTGGCAGGCAAATCGACCTCCCGACTGTTCTTATGCTTTAAAATAGCATTCCAGCCCTGAGGAAGAAGAGGAGCAGCCATACAGACAATCCAGATTGCATCAGATCGTGCCTTTAAGTGAGCAAATTCCCAATTCACACCCCGAACTGAGCACTATGTGGTATTTGTGACTGGAGCTCTAATGGGGCAGGTGACAAGAGCTACATGAGAGCACAGACATCACAGGGCAGACATTCCTTTTCCCCAAAAACCAGTTCCACCCACTCCCCCACTGCAGGTGGACAAGGATTTCCCACCCCCTTTAGCCCGTTACTGCCAGATACTTCCAACACCAGCGGAACCTGCAGCCACTGCATCCAGATAAAGCAGCCACCAAGGTGCCAGAGAACTCCCTGCAGGTGTCCACCCCGGATGCTTTCTACCCGAAACACCTTGGATTAGTCAGCAATGATTTTCTCCAGTAACACCTTCAGTTAAAGATACCCCCAACTCCTTGTTTTAAAGGAGGCAGAGAGTGATGTTCAGGAGCTCTCAGGCCAGGGTATTACTATCCCAGGTGTCACCTCTCATTTCTCTTTAAATTACCTGGTTTGTCTCATGCTAACCATTTCTCATACCTCCCCCTTAGTCCCTCAAAAGCTATCCATTGTCACCAGACCCAGCCCGGAGCGCCCGACCAGAAGAGAACACTGCCCAAGACATAAGGGTATCTCTGATGGTGGGGCCAAGGATGCACATCTCATTCCTGTTTTAATTGATGCAATGGTCCCAGACGTGGCTAGCTCAGCCTGTAATTAAAATTCCAGCACAAAGCCCAAAGATACTCCAGAGGAAAAGCTGATTGAAAGCAATAATCTTGACCGTTCTGCTGGAGCATCCTGTTTGAGGGCAATCGTACGCCCTACCTGCCAATTAATTAATGGAAAGAGAGCAAACTCTTTAAACAGCACAGCCTAATGAAAGACCAGAGCCATGAGGAAGCAAGTTTCCAAGCGCCATAAACCTGCGCCCCGCATCACTCTGCATCTTTCAGGCACAACCGACGCTCGGTCGGTTCCGGGGCAATGGGTTTGTTCCGTCACATCAGAGAATTAACGCTACTTTTCCTGCGCTGCTCCCTCCTAACTGCTGCTGTCTAAGCCTCACCTCTCCCATTCCAAGCTCCATCCCTAGGCCAAGAGCCTCAATAAACTTGGTGAGCCTTTCACCACGCAGGCGACTTAAATAACCTTCCTTCTTTTTTTTCTTCTTTACATTTATTACATTGTTTCCTAGTGCCTCGTCACTGCCTTCCACATTATTTAAGTCACAACAGGGCTTACAAACCCTACTCTCCTCACATCAAAACAAATCCGCCTCTGAGAACAGTGCAGTGTTGTTATCTGAGCCTTAGGGCAGAGGATCCTCCTCCGGGACTAAGTGGCCATTCCAGGGGTTCAGTAGCCCCAGGTGACGCTGCGACCTCGATCCTTAGAACGCCTGGGAAGCAAAGAGCGCTCGGGTGTTCTCAATGCTCAACAAAAACTACACGCCTCAGAGGCCAGGAATAAAACTTTATTGTTTTCAGACTTCTTATCTGCGTTCAACTCATCAGTTATCTGTCAAAAAGATGTTTAACACAAAAAGGCCAATTGCTCTCAGCTTTTTGAAACAGTGACCGATTAGGAAGTGGCAGCAGCACAAGTTTCACTGGAATCAATCCAGGCCCCACGTAGATTTGTGGTAGGAAAGCAGAAAGCAGTTTGGTTTGCAAACCAAACAGGACAACAGTTCTCCAAGTGATTCGATATAAAAGGCAAAAAAAGGGGAGAGAAGCTCAGATCAACGTACATAGAAAGAGGTACCACGAAGCAGATCAACCAGCCGATGCCTGTGTCCAAACTTAATTCCCCCAAAATCCATCTGACGTGCACCTTGCATGGAAAATTCCCCACACCACCACCCATCCCACCATTTTAACCAATTCTTCTGTTTCCAGCCCTATTAATTCCAACCCCTAAAAATGAAGAAACACCGCCAAGTCAAGACAACCAGTGCAGAAGAGAGAAGGCAGCCAGAACAAACCGCTGTGTCCCATCCAGCTGCAAACCGAGTGAAAACCCAAACGTTGCCAGCAGCAACTTCCAAACACTTTCTTTGGAACAGTTCCACCCACGTGCTGGGTGTTGGGGTTTTGGGTTTTTGGGTTTTTTTTTCCCCTGTTTAAATGATGACAATTATGAAATCACCTGCATTTTGCCAGTGCCCATCACCATAGCACCTGGGGGCTTTCTAAAAAAGCTGGCTGGCGTGACAGAGAAGATCTATCACTCAAGAACCTACTGGGCTCCTGTTGCTTATTCCTCCTTTCAGGCCTATCTACTGACCGAGGACGAAGAAAAAGCAACAGATGAACTCCAGAACAAGATCATCTCGTTTTGAGGCAAGGTTTAGATCAGAAACAACATGAACTTCCCATGAAGAGCAAGTAGGTATTTCTAAAGCCACCCGTGAAGCAAGTTTCCCAGGAAAAGCCTTGTAGGAACGGATTCTATACTGCATTTAGATATTTAACAAAACCCGTATCAATAAAGAATCAACCGGCCCAGAGCACAAACTCACATAATACTCCACCACAACTGGGATAACCATCAATATCTGGAATGGTGTTTGCCATCTTTATCAGTAAGGAAAGAGGCTTCATTTTGGCATTTCTGAACACCAGGTTTTTCAAAAATACGGAGATTTCTCTTTACATAACTATACATAACGTTTCTCAGTGGGGACTGGGAGTAGAAAGGGAAGCTAGCCCCCTCAGCTAGTGTTTCACAGCCTTCAGGTAGGCAGCCTCACCTTGCTGGTTTAGTTCTGCATCTACTTTTGCCTCTATTTCCCCATCACACCCAGATTTCTAGACCAAAATACCAAATTACAGTGTCAAATAACGGGGAGAAGGGAGGAATTGAATTATACCTGTGCCCTGGTCCATGCTAAGGAGGTGTGTGCTGGCCCTCAACAGGCCACTGGTCACAAACAGAATGGAATTTCTCTGTGGTCCAGATTATTTTCAGCTATTTATAGTGTACATGTGTTTCCAAATTGTTTGTCTTTAGTATACTGGGAGAGAATGTAAGTGCACAGACAAATACACAGAACACAGGGAAGGAAGGTGGTAAAACCTCCCTCTGTCGGTTTCAGGTGCAGATATTTGTGTCCTAGAATCTCTTGGAGCTTTCCCTTCAATACAGGATAAAACCTCTGTTCCTCTGGGGGTCCTGGTTAACTTTTGAATCCAAAAATGCCCCTTATATATCCTGTGAGGCCACTCTTGGCCTTCTGCTCCACCTTGTCCTCCAGAGGTGGGAAAGCAACATGATTAAGGGCCAGGTCAAAGAACAAGGGTTTGCATGGAATGGGCTGGAAGCCCGGAGGGAAGTGCACGAGGCTGACTTGTTTGCTGACCAGAGAAGGATCCAGACAGAAAGTCTCAAACCGTTCCGAGAGGGGCTGAAAGAAAACAATACAGAAAGGCAAATTAAAACACACGTCAAATCAAAGCTTACAAAAGCCAAACAAGCAAAAAGGATTAAGCAGCAACTAAGACAACAGAAGCTGAAGTTCTCTTGAGTGACATCTCAGGCTCTTCAAAATGATTCAAAGCCCTGCCAAAGCATCGCTGCAGGACCTCTGGGAAACCTACCCATTTGCAAGGAGAAAGCTAAATTAAAAGCAAAAAAACTAAGATGCCCCACTAGAAGCTGCAATCAGCTGCTTAGCCCCTACCCAAGGAACCCCAGCCTGTCAGCCACCCTCAGGGCTTAAAGAAGGAAAACAAGCCTAATAATAATAATAATAAAAATCTCTTAAATATGCTAGTCACAACCCAACTCCAATCAGCATGACATTTCTCAAGATGTAAGAAACACTCAGGTTAACATTAATATTCATTAAGAACATTCATGGAATTTGGCTGAGCTCTCTGCTCTTACCTTGCCATCCTTGACCTGAGATGGAGACTCAGTCTCATGAGTATCATTTGCATCTGCAAAATTGAAGAAAGAAGTGGTAAGAACAACAGGCTAGATCTTGGCATAAAGCGAGACTGTCTCAGGAGTCAGCTGCTCTTGATGCTGAGCTATGAATCTTGATTTCTGGGATATGTAAGACAATATTTTCAGCAGAAGCAGCTGCTTCGTAGACTAAAAGGATCACATAAACTTATTTACAGCCATCACAGCTTTCCAGTGGAAAAAAAAATAGACACGCTTTCCAGAGCCCCCATAGATGAGACTGAAGTGGAACTTGAGAAATTCAATAAAAGGAAAGAAATAACTGCAGGGGTGTTATTGAAGAGACATTAGAGCTCTAGTGTAATTGTGCAACTCACCTAATATAGCTGCTGCTTGCAAGGAGTATTTCTCCGCATTGACTTGAGTGATCAGATCCTGAACATCGGGCAGCTCCTAAGGTCATTAAAGAAAATTATTTGAGAGCCTGAAATGCATCAGAGTTTAGGAGTTAGGGCAGAGGGAAAACCTGACAAGGTAAGAGCCAAGTCCCAGCGCTGATTAGTCTTCCCAGAAGAGGAAGAGCTACAGTATAATCCTTCAGGCACTTCAGAAGTAGTAAGACAAAGTGCAGATGCAAGGAAGTGAGGTAAATCATTATGGAGTTGTTACAGCAAGTTATACGTGGTAGACAAAAGGCCAGCTGAAGCATTTTCACACCACTAGAAAGTCTCTGCTATTATGTGTCAAGCAGTCACACTTGTACTACTCCCTGCTTAAAGATCAGTCTTGAATTGTAATGGTCTGGAATCTAATTGACAATAAATACCGGGACAGAGCTTTATCATAAAGTTCAACTCCCTTCTACACACAGCATTGGGTTCCTACCTTCAAGCTGTTTCTATAAGCTCCAGCTCCTGACTGAACTTCACGGGCATATTTCAGCACTCTTTCATATAAAACAAGAGCTTCGCTCCATTTCTTTACCAGGACATAAGACTGGGCAATGAAGAAACACCTGCAACAGTGAAGAGTAGCTCACTGACATGAACGTCATCCATACCTTTTGCCAACTCAAATGATAGATAAGGGGAGATATCATTAAGAAAAACTGGGCAGTTTCCCCTTAGCATCCAGTCTTCATTTCACAAAAGGGCAGAAGGAACTGCACCAAAGCCCTGTACAGCACATAGAGCTTCGGAATAATGACCTTTGAAGATGTAACACCCACTAAAGAAAACCTGGCTGTTTCTCAGTCACCTGTAAGCTTTGTACACGAGTGTCTTCAACCCAATCTCTTTCTGGAAGTTCTTGTCCTCTTCTAGGCCAGGAAGCTGTGTCAGTTCCACCAGGTTCTGTGCAAAAGAGAGTCAGAGGAACAAATTCAGGCGTTGTTTTCGTCTGGAATCTGCTAGACTAAGAGAAAGCTGCCCCTTTGATTAAGTCAACAGTACACTCCCATGGAAATAGTTTCTAGTTTTCTAATTATTAGTATGCTAACCTTGTGAAGGCCACTCATGAAACTTGTGCAAGTTCGCCTTCGGGACAGATTTCCTGACACAAATAGGAATTGGGACAAAGACTCCTCAGATTTCACATGAAGTAATTCTTTCATAAAGCGTTTCCCTTTCCCATTCCCAACTGCTTCAGCCACAGGCTCCCACAGTTCCCTGAAAATTTATGTGAGAAACTGAGAAACTGCTGATGAAGAACAAGAACATTTGAAGTATTTTTAGCTGCTACTTTCTGTGGCCAGCAGAAATTAAGGCAGCTGCCAGGGTGCTGCATAAAAGAGTCAGGAAGCCTATTTTATAACTGCCATTTCCTGTTTGCCACTAGAAGGGGGTTTTTTTTGCCTTTTATGTAATGTTGAATGTCTTCAACAAGGTACCTGTAGGTAACTCAGTTTCTCTTCAGACTTCACGGGCAGTTCACTCGCACTGCTGTATTTTCTATACCAACGTTTTGTACAGAAGTTCTCCAGTGAGTACAATTAGCTTTGTTTTCCCAACATTACCTGCAAAATGATATCATACAGACGGATCAGGTCCTGAGGCCGCGGCGTGCGCTTGCCATCCTCTTCCGACCGCTGCTGCTGCAGCAGCGCCTTCTGCAGAGACTTCGCCATGCTCTCGTTGCGCTTGATGGCCGTTGACAGCTTGATGTAAGTCAAATAACTAAGATATAAAAGATAAAATACCATTAGCAGGCTGTCATAACTACTCAGACATTACTCTTTGTTCTGAAAAAAACTCCTCCCCCCGTCTGAGATGATACCAGTAGGGGAAAAAAAACATCTGAAAGGTCAACACGAGAGTCGTAAGTAAAATGTTTTCAAAGCGACGTGAATCAGATGCTTTCCCGTAGAGTCATCCTTTGAGGTCTGAGCAGCCCAGAACAAAAACCCCATAAACCAAAAACAAACAAAAAAAATAAAAATCTTGACATGAGAGCAAGATTTTTTTCCACACTAGTACAGGTAGCAATGTTTGCCTGTTACCTGTGTAAGTACTGGATGTTGGACACCTTCCCAGAATCATTTTCCAGAGAGTGTTCCCGCTGCTTCTGTGGAAAGTGGGGACAAAACACTGTGTGATTTACTTAAAACTGGCAGCCAAAGGAAAAAACCATCAGAAACACAACTCAAGGTTTGGGTAAACCAAGAAGTTAGACTTCCAGGCAAAAGAACGAAGGCTTCTACATTGCTCTTCCTCCTCTCCTGTTCTGAAAAGAATAAAATCAAAGGTGACGGCCATCTCTGTGGCTTTTTATTAGGGAAGTCCCGGCCACTTTTACTGTTAAGCAACTTTAAGAATAACAAATCGGCCCCAAAGAAAACCACTATGTGCTCAAAAGTAGAAAAACTGATGTTTGTTGCTTACCTGGTCTGGTTTCAGATCTTCCCGAACAGCCTGAATGGCATCTCTACACTCACTGAGTAAAGATTCAAACAAACGTTCCTTTGTCTCCTCATTTTCTGCCTAAGAGCAAAGGGAAGTTAAGACGGGTATCTATTAGAAATTTTTGTATTCTGCATCCCATGGTGCAAGAATTAACTGAGAAGATTAAACAGAGTTGCTCCCCAATTACAGGCAGCTAAAACTCCAATCTGTACCTGCCTGGAACACACTCTAAGGGAAAAATCTGCCAGAAATCGCAGGGAACGTGGTTGGAGCTGAGAATTGAGCAGCACTGAAAGCCTAACACACACAGCACTGCTGGCCTCATCCCTGCATCAGCACCCTTCCCAGTAGCTCCCTTCCCTTCTGGGATGGCACCTACATTGCTCCAGGAACAGCTGAGGTTGGACTGCAGTGTGGGAAAGGCCCAGGAAGAGAAGAAGAGTTGAGCATTACTGAACTGGCAAACTACCACCGCAGGCTGCTCTTGTTGTGCTGATTTAACTTTTCTCATGTGGTAAGAACACGTAGATGATTATCTTCTCTACACTCCCACTCGAGTAATGCTCACAGTGGCAATAATCTGCTTGTTTGAAGCATTATTTTTTTTTTTAAGTAACCCTGTATTTTAGTAGCAGGATTGCTGGAGTGCTTTTCTGCTGTCATCACAAGTTTGGACCAAAAAAAAATGAAGCGGCTTTTGGCCTTCTGCCACAACAAGAAAATTTGAAAAAAACCTGTTAAAAACCAAGTTGAAGCCTAATCTCTGCCTAATGGACTGGCATATCGTGTACCCCATTAAACAATGGACCCAAAACCAAACTCAACTTCCATTCAGGTGACTGAGGAGGTTAACTAGATGGGGATGACAAGATTCTTACTGATTCAGTAAGAGAACGGCTGCCCAGAAACAAAACCACATCCTTAGCAATCAAAGGAGGGATTAAGGTGTATCAGCACTGTGTGACACCACTTCCATGTCATCTAACAGCAGAAAATGAACTTTGCTGCAACAAATTTGCAATTGTCCAAACGAATAAAAAGGCTGTCTAAAACCACACTCATTTGCTTCTCTCCAGCAGAGCTCTACAGCCTCTCCCTCTCCTCTTTTCAGCTTTGCAAACCCATTAAGGAATGCTATTTTTACTCCTTCACAAAACCTCAGGTATCTTGACCCATGATGAAGGTGGGTTTTGGGGGGTTGGGGTCAGGTTTTTTTTCCCTTCAGATTTGCCGCAAGAAATTTTAAGGTGGGACTAACTACTGAGAATAACCAGAGACGAGTCTGACAGCATTCTCAACCTCGCCCAGAGGAGCGCAGCAATTTCACTGTATGCACAAAAATGACAGCAGACACAGCGAGATCATCAGTCAAGCACAAACAGGGAAAGGGCTGGGCTGTGCAGTGAAACAAAGGCTTTCCTTTCTAAGCAAAAACTCCTAAGGATAAACCGATTCTACCCGTAAATACACACATGTTCTGATTTGGGAGATAGAAGATCACAAAACTGAGATACAAGTGCTGTGGCTGGTGACTCAAGTGCCCCAATAGAACAGCTCAGGTTCATCTTGAAGGGATCCAGGGAACAAAACCCACTTCTGAAAATCCAGGAGTGCTCATTTCTATCATCTCTGAGAGTTATTACCACGGTCCTAGTTACCAGAGGTGGCCACAGAATCCTTGAGGATAGAATTCTAACATGTTGTCGCTCTTTTCTTATGCCTTCTCACTTCTACCTGGTTAGAGCCAACAGGCCCTTGAAGTCACATATTCAAGCCTACAAAAGGGCTGACACCAGTAATTTTAAGCTTGGATTCGTATTTCAGTTTGACTTATTTGTTCTGTTTCTCCCGTTACCAATAAGACACTGAAGGCAACAATAGAACTGTGGTGAGAATCTCCATTTTTACACAAAACACACAATTGTGTTTGCTTCCAATCAAACTGCTCTTACGTCAGGGTTTCGTTAGCAGAAAGTTGACAAAGGTGCCAGGAACCACAACATGTTCAGCTGAAGCTGGACTGCCCATCACAGCTGACACAGCAACTGCAAAATTGCTTTCAAAAGGCCAAGTTTTAGCCCTCTGGGAATGTAAATACTGCTGCTGCGTGCTCAGCTCTCACCGGTACTAGCTGTCATCTGGTACCACAAAACTCTGTTTAGTCAGAGCTTCCAAAGAACACAAAGCAAGATGAAACCAAATTCAGATCACTATTCCGCCACTGCTTTATGGAGGGCAACCAAACCTGAAAGGTCCTACTGCTAGCCTGGGAGGGTGGAAATTAAACGAGGGAACACTGAACTCTAAGCTGCACATCCACCTGCTGGCCATACTCATGTACTACCTACAAAAATATATATATATATCCAGCAACATACAATACATAACATTTTGACAAGACTGGTTAACGCTAACATTTCCTGCCCAGCCATCTCCTCTTTACCCTACTCGCAGTATCTCCTTCACGCTATCTCCTGCTCGCCTTACACCTTTCAAGCTTTTAATTTGGTCATTTAAATTGCTTTTTACCCTCATTATTCTCCAGGCAATACATGTTTTTTGATGATGCAAAAAGCACATCCTTAGTGTCAACAGTTGTTACTGAAGATCCTTTCGCTGTCTTCCCAAACAGCAGGAGTGCTGTATGCAGCCACTGGGGAGCAGAACGCATCACCTGGGTACCACTTCCAAGGAAAAAACTCCATGTGGAAAACTTGGCTGCCACACTAAAGACATGCAGAGTGCGTGCCAACGCAAGTGTTTCAGAACTGTTACATCTGAAATTAATTTACATCCTGACACTTAGTAATCCTCTGGTTTTTGAGGATTTGCCTAAGTCAAGAAGAGAATGCTATAAAACTCATAGCTCCTGCTTCACCTGGAAAAATTGCTTTGTGTTGCTGGGGAAAGAGGTGAACGATGCAGATCTTTTTTCTTTTGGTTGCTCTGAAGTCGGATCATTTGAGCCAGATACTTAAAAAAATGAGAACAGTAATTCCAAAGCAATTGCTCTTAAAATTGTAACCTTCACTTCCAAGTGACTTACAAATAATAATGGTTATCACCCTGCCCCGAGAGGTAGCACTTCTGGGCAGAACAGAGTGTTCAAGAGGGCAGTAATAGTCAGAGCAGATCTGCCAAACTACCACTTAGGAGACTGTGGGAACTATCCCCAGCTGACTCTTAGCTTTGCATTACAGTCAATATTCCTACTTTCACTTTTAGCCTTCCAACCCCAAGTTTGAGAAAAAAACATATATTATTTAAAAGCATTTAGTCCAAGTATCATGTTTTATCTTGCACTTCGAAGGAAAAGGGACAGTTAGAACATCAGCACTGGGATGGCTCTGGGTTACCTGAGCAATCGCTGCTTCGTTGTCGGCCAGCCCCAGCAAGAAGATCCTCACTTTGTCTATCTTCACTGGAACGGTTCTTCCTCTCCACTCCACCTCGCTCATCGTGGCTGCCTGCTTTGCTCGAGTCTGGGTAATCAGCGCCTGCAGAGAACGGACTGAACTTATGAGCTTGAACTTTAAGGTATCCAACACCAAACCTTGCAAATTCACATTATTCACTATTAACTATTTTGAAATCCAAGGGCTTTTAAGGGAAGCGTGGTTTCCAACAGAGCCCAGGGTTCCTCATTCTCTTCTCATATAGTTAAGTTTTTGAATGGTATGCTGCAGCAACGCTTATGCTCAGAGTGATAATGAAGGTTTTCAACTTGGAGCATTCAAATAAGTTACCTCCAGTTTTTCTGCAAGAAGACCTTCAGTGCCACCAGACCTCAGTCTCATCTGCATCAACTCATTCATAGCGGACTGGTCACCTGAAAGAATCAACCAATCAACATTTCCATCCCAGTCCACAAGTTACTGTAATACAGCAAAGCTAATCAATAGATTTTACACTGGCAATTTAGTGACAAAGAAGGTAAATTTGCAACTTCATTTGACTTCGTAAGCAAACTAATGCAAACTGGTATTTTGTCTTTTTTACACAAAACCAGACGCGCTGTTGCAAAATAAGTATTTCTCCACTGCCCCAGAACATGCACAGAATTTGCCCAAAATATTGTGGCCTCGCTCCAGTGTCACTTAGCCCAGCATTTAACCACCAAGCCAGCGTTCCTTTCCTGTGAACAAGCTTAGCTCTTCGTTGGAGGTGAGGTACCCCCCTTTTCCTTACCAATGTTATAGGCACAGTAGCGAATGTTGGGCGAGATCTCTTCCACGCGCTGGTTATACAGGACAGCTTGTTCTTCTGTGAAAGCATTGGCCAGTTTTTCATATATGGTCCTACAGCAAAGAATCTATATTAACACTGCAGAACCTGCTGGTTTGTGAGATACTTTCTTAAAGGAAGAGTTTGTATCTCTGCTCTGGAGGATGCTATTTCCTCACTAGTACCTCCCAGTTAAGTGCACACTTAACAACCCACAGAGCTTCTGGACGTAGAGTATATCACCTTTAGACTGACCCAGTGCTATTTACTAAATGAAACTGGGGAAGTGGGGAAACTCACTTGCACTTGTTGAAAGCCTCCATCGCTGCCTTCCACTCCTGGTGTTCAAAGCGAAGCATCCCCGTGAGGTAAGCCATGTACGCCTGCGGACAGCGGAACGGCAAGCTGATTTCCCCAAGCCCACCAGCCAGTTTGTACAACCTTTAGAATGAAGGCTGTTGTGATGCCTGCGATAACTAATTAAACCTTAACACTTTCATTTGGTCTGCCCACAGAAGACAACTGATTTGAATTATGGGTAACCAACTACCTACCTTTTTTTGCTTTAAACCGACATCGCTCCATTTTGAATCAGATGAAATCAAAGAGGTTTCTTGCTTGTCATGCAATCCACGTGGCCCACTGATGTCACAAAAACTTTTTGTTTGTTTGTTTGTGGGGTTTTTTTTCTCAGCAATAAGCTACAAAATGGCAGTTTTAATCAACTGAGTACCACTGCAGCCCCTTGTTCGGAGGCTGGTGGTGTCACAACACAATTGCCTTCTGTGTTCCAGAAACTGGACCCACAAGGCTTGTGCTCTAGCTGGCTATTTTAGGACATTAAAAAAAGAGGTAATAGATAAGCATAGTTTCTTAGGCTGTGCTGCATCACCTTAGTTATCTCTCAATTCTTTTTACTTTTATTAAATGTACTGCCCTTTAAAGCAAGTGCAATCACTTGATACACTTAAAAAACTTCTGTATGCCAGGTCCTTGTCTTGGCTGGTGCCACCAGTTATTTCTGCAGTTCCAGCAGTTGCATTAACAGCGTGTCCAAGTTATTCAATGGGAAACATCATCCAAGGTGGGAATTGCTCGGCTCCGATAATCTACTGCTAGAGGAGATTAATCTCTTCACCCAAAACGCAAAGGTTTCTTGTTCAGCTTTTGCTATTAGGACAGGATCAATGAGGTGGTGTTTACCTGAGCTTCCAGCTTTGTTTTGGCATCCACCCTGTTACTTTCACACAGCCGCTCCAGCTCCTCGGCGTGTTTCACAGCTTTGCGCAGGCGAGAGAGCAAGTGGAATCGTTTGCGAGGCTCCGTGTTCGCTTCCTGCTTCAGCTGCATGGCGTAACTCCAGGCTCGCTCTGCATCCATCAGAATCAACAGCAAATACCTACAGGGCAGAGGAAGACTGATGAATAAATAACGACATTCAATTAAGTATCACCACGTCACCACTAGTTCTCTTCCACGTGAGCTGCAAAGTTTGGCAACAAAAGTTTAGCTTGGTTAATAAGAGGCAGGTGCTTTTTATTTCTTAACATTCTAAGCACACAAAGGCATATTATTCCTAACTCTTTTCTACTGTACTTCTCACTACAGAAGTGGGATTACCCAATTGAGGCAGAGAATTTGGTATCATTCTGGAGCAACCACACACATTGCAAAGACTTAAGGCCACTCTTTAAACTGGCTCAATATGGGGAAATGGGTCTGTTTTCCCAGCAGCTAAATACTAAAATAATTAATGCTAGAATGCATCCAGCTCCTTAACAAGACAGGTGAAGACAGTATCATGTTTTCTTTTCCCCACAAGAAAAGGCAAGACAGCAGACATTTCAAGTGTTTCTAAAAGATGGGAAACAAGCCCAAGGTCGTGGCTGCTCTCCACAAGCATCCTGGCGAATTTTGAAAATCTAAGTAAAACTTGCAATCCAATATTTCTGTTTAAAGGGAGGGATTATGTCTCCAACCATAACCGTGCCGGCTACACCACTTACGTTACCAGTGTTCACATGCTACAGTGCAATTGATCTGAACAAGGATTTCCTCCTTAATACCAAAGTAATTTACTGATTATGAAAAAAAGCCATTTTAGCAACTGAGGGAAGAGAAGGAACTGGCTGTTGCTCCTCCTACTTCTCCCACTTGTTGACATGACGAAGCAGGATCTGAGCACTCTCTTTTTCCCCTGCACTGCAGCTTCAACTTTCATCTTTTCTTAGTAACAACACGCATCTCCGAAAAGAAACTTTCTGAGTATGTTGTACACAACAGTGTTCCACCACATCCACATGAAAATAAATTAATGAAATGCAAGAAATTGTTCACTAACACACTGAACACTCGATTCCATCCAGTGACTGTACCTGTTGTCTGAGAGAATCTCTTCGGTTACTTTCTTCCCTGTGAACTTGTGCCTGTTTCCCATCTTGAAGTTGAGCGTTTTTCGGAGCCGCCTTAGCCTGCGGGAGCAGTAACCCCTACGGAAAAGACACCACAGTCAGTTTGGCCAAAGAACAACTTTGTTTGCTGCTCTCTCAAAACAGAAAAAAAAAAGAAAAGACTAAAGGCTGTGACAGGCAACATTTTAACAACTAAGAACTCCATATATGACACACAGTAAGAGCTAGTTCAAAAACTACCTGTAAAGCATCAGTGAATAGAATACAAGAAAGGTAAGAAGATGCAGTAATTCCTGATCTTGGAAGATCAGAATGATGTTCTCCTTACTGTCTAATTGCTTTATGTGTGTTTATTGACCACTCAGTTCTGGAAGTATAAAGTGATTATGAGTGAGGTGTTAACAAACAAGCTCTCAAAAGTGCAATAGAGAAACAAGAGCCTGTCTGTATCCTCCTAAATGGAACAGCCACAGCACACCATGCCTAATGAATAAAAAAAATTGTGTACCTTGCTTCATATGAAACAATCTGTCAATGGATATTTATTTGGCAAACCATTTTTGTCACCTGCTACAGTGGGTTTACATTTAAATAAAGTAAGTCAAGTCACAATAGTAACTCGGGACATCCACACAGTTTACTAACCTGTACCTCTGGAAGTCTCCGTGTCGCAAACCATGCTGCTGCTGAGACTCCTTCACAATCTGAAGGACTGTGGTTGGACGTTAAGGCAGATTGTGAGTGCAGTCTGTGAACAGCTCTTTATTCTACCCCAAAAATAATGGAAAGGAAGTCTGTAGGTTCCATTAAGCAAATGTGCTTTGAACAGAGGGCACTCAAAACACCTCCTAAAAACACACAACTTGGAGAAGTGATGGTCCTCACAGACCTCATGACTCCACTGCTTACTTCAGAGCTTTAAGACTGTCATCAAGGCCAGGACTAACACATACCACAAGCACCTCCTCTTACAAACAACCAGAGCCCACTTCAGGTAATAAGCTATGGCAACAGACACATTGAGGTTAATATAACTATCTGTCCCAGCTATACCACACCACCCCAATCCCTCCCAGTCACACTTGTGACAGAGTTTTGTTGGTCAAACTGAAATAGAGAGAAGCTTTTCTGCTCTTAAACATCCCATCTCTCAGGGAAAGGACAGAAGTACCACCAAGCAGAATCACTGCTACCTTTCTGACATAGCTACTACGAACAAACATGTTTCTGGATACAGCAAACCTCATAAAAAGAGCTTTTGGAAAGTATTTCTACTTAATTTTTTCTACTCTACTCTTACTGTGTATTACTGTAACAAGTACTCCGTGACAACTTACTGGCCTGTGACTTCTGACTCCATGATTTCCTATTTGCTGATTTCTGTGCATCCTATAATTGCTTTATTCACCAAGTAAGTAAAATAAACAAAATCGTGCCATATTCTGTTAAAATTGACTGATGTTATTAATTCAGTTTACAAATCAGATTTTCTGCAATATAATCTCCATCATAAGCAAGAAATCTCTGTGCTGTATGTATTTACATCGCAAATTTCCCTTTTAAGCTTTACCAAGAAGCCTTAAAAAAACCACAGAAACAAAGCCAGATTATACAATGACCCCATCAAAAGAAACACTATTACTACAGCTGGAGGAAAACAAACCACCAAGCTTTGCAAGTCTGAAATGGCAGATCTCTATAAAAGTATGTTCTTATAATTACACCTAAAAGAAAGTCTCTTTAGTTTAAATATTAAAATCAACAGTTATTACTGAATTAGTTTGCATTTATGGAACAAACAAGTCAAACTGTAATGCCCCAGCACAGCTCAGGGCACACACTCCTCATCCTCAGTGCCTACCTAAGACTTTTTCAGCCTGAGCAGTTACTCACTGAATTCATATCCCTCATTTTATTTACCTTTTCATTGACTCAGATATTCCTAATGTTATTGAGGTGACTACAATGTCACTATCTTACTCTCATCTACAGCACCTGCCATATGCTAAATGGAAAACTGCAACCTTATTTCAGTTGGGTTTTCCTCTCACCCAGAAGGTAACACTCAGCTCTCACAGCTGTGCGGCTGGACTGGTTTCACATGGAAGTTCCATGTACAAAAATGGCATGAGCTTTTACATGCCACATTAGATTCCACAAGTGCTAAATCTAAAAGAGCCAGTCCATCATCTCTGTGTTCCTGTTAGATTTATTCTATCTGCTATTGCCCGCTTCAAGCATTAATATTACCACCAGATTACTGACAGCCTGCTCTTATCTACAGCATGCAGCCCAGCGCAGCGTTCTGCTTTGAAGGCTGACGACAGCTGTCATGAGGTATGGAAGGAGAAAATACAAAGGTAAAGAACAAATCCATGATTCTGAAATGCAAAGCTGGTGCCCTGATTTCATCCAAATGAAAGCCTCACCATCAGAGATAGCCCAGGCTATCATATCGACACTATTTCAGGTCAGCATCACCCAAGACTCCTAGAGTCCGAACCCCAGGGTGCACAACCTGCTCGCAGGCCCACTCGTAGGCTAGCATTGCCCAGGGCCCGACCCCAGGGCTCATAACTGCTCTCAGGCCAACATAGTCCAGGAGCCCTAGGGCTCCCAGTCCGGCTCCTGGCTGAAGCATGGGGCAGTGCGGCCTGGATGGGCCCGCTGCCCTCAGCGCCGCCTCTGCACAGGGGCAGGGGCGCCTCCACCAGCCCTCTCCCACGGGGAAGTAGAAGCGGCCGTGCCCGCACGCTCGCGGCCTGCCAGCCCCCGCGCTCCCCACAGCGGCCGCCACGTCCCCCTGCCGCCCACAGAGCCGGGCCTGCCACGTCCCCGCCACCGCCGCGGCACAGGATGCTCTCCAGGCCCAGGCTGTCGCCGAGGCCACCAGGCTGTGATCCAGCCGGCCTCTCGTTTTCCTTATTCTCCTCCGCGCCGCCGCCTCCACCGCCGCCTCCTCCTCCTCCTCGGCCGCCGCCAGAGCCCTGCCGCTCCGCCGCCATCTTGCGCACAGGCCGCCGTCGCGTTGCATCACGGGCCGGGGGAGGAGAAGCACGCGCCAAGGCCATGGCGAGCGGCGCCGCCGCGGGGGCAGTCGGGATAGGGGAGGACCCGGGGCGGGGGTTGTGTGGCTGGCATGGGAGGTGGCTTCCAGGAGCGGCGATTTAGGGGAGCGAACTTCCCCCCGGAACTGGGGGATCACTCATAGTTTAGGCGCACCCCACGTACCCCCTATGCTAGATCGGGCTCTCGTGTCGTCTCGTCCCTCCCCGCCGCCCCCCATCCAACCCGGGCAGTCTCGGGAGACCCTCGTCTTCCCTCAGCGCCTCCCAGGGATGACATTACAGGTGCTGGTTTGGGCAGCCCTTCAGAGGCGTGGGTTTAAACTCCTGCCCCAGGCCAAGCACTGGCCAAAATCTCCCCCTTCCAGCACCCGTAGAGGAGCAGGGAGCACCTTCAGCCCCATCTGATACCTGTCGGGAAACAAAACAAAACAAAACAAAACCCTTCTGTTGTTGTTTAAAACCCTCAAAGACACCCAAACTCAGGAGTACGTCCTTGCAGCTACTTAGAAGTATAAACCCCAAGGGAAACGGTCTCAACCAGGTCCTCTTGCACAAGGGGTTTAAACATTTAAATCAAACTTAAGAGATACTGATACCTGAAGCAGACTTCTATGTATTCCATAAATGGTTAAACTGTCGGGAATGTTCTTTTAGAGAAGAAATGTGGCTATTTTAGTAACCATCCTAAATAGCTTCAAGGACTTCATAAGGTAAAAAAGGATGCATGTAGCCTTGTGAAGGTGGTAGCCTAAGATAAGGATGCAATAAATACGGACGTTGTCTGACAAACAGGTGGTAGCAGGAAGATCATTAGTTTTAACAGCAAATTAAGCAGTCAGAATGTTTTGCCAACATGAAAAGTGAGCCAAAGGACAGATGAAGAAGATCAAGATTGGGGAAGAAACAACTCTCACTCAAAATGAGGACCATCAGAAGACAGGACCCTGCATGCCCAAAAGCTCGTTGTAATATGTAAGTGAATTCTTGGAAATGTAATGATTATGCTAATGTGATCTTGGAATTATATTGAATATGTATACCTGTTGAATATAAATTTGGCTGGATGACAGGATTCGGGGTGTGATCCCCTGTGCAGTGGGCACCACAATAAAGAACGCCTGCTTCCTAAAACTTATAAATTGAGCCTTAGAAAGTTTGTGGTAACAATACGTCTTTAGGGACAAACACCAAGCTGTTTTCCGAATATCTACCGCCCTAAATACATGTGCAGTTAACACGGAGCATGACAAGCTGCTCCGATACCTGCTCCTGCTGGGCTGAGCCTCCCCCAGCCCATCACAGCCAACCCAGGGCTCACCCAGCCTTTGGGGCCAGCAGGGCCAGTGCAGTTTGCTGCTGGTGTGCTAAAACAGGCAGCAATTTTTGCTCCTCTCCCTTTCAGAGGGCTCAGTTATGACCTCTCGTTTCTGACTGCAGAGCTCCCTTTCCCTCTCATGGACACGAAAGCTCAAATGGGAAGAAGAAAAGCCTAGCCCAAGTCCTCCAGCTGCAGCTTTCTACTCAAATCTTTTAAGTCATTTCTATCTGGTTTTGGTTCCCACCAAGCCTCCCAGGGATCCATTCCCTATCGAAACCAAGATGTGTTTTAGGATGATCACAGAATCGTCATGGTTGGAAAGGACCTTTGAGATCACCAAGTCCAACCATACACACACAAAAAAAACCCTACAATCTCAGCCACTAGAGCATACCCTCAAGTGCCACATCTACACGTTTCTTAAATACCTCCAGGGATGTTGACTCCACCACCTCCCTGGGCAGGCTGTTCCAGTGCCTGACCACTTTTTCAGTAAAGTAATTCTTCCTAATACCTAATCTGAACCTCCTCTACTGCAACTTCAGACCATTTCCTCTGGTCCTGTCATTATTCCCTTGGGAGAAGAGGCCAGCACCCACTTCTCTACAACCTCCTTTCAGGCAGGAAATCCTTTCAGGATGCTCAAAGCCAAGCAGAGACACATTAATCGATGCATGTTTTACCAATGTCTACTGCTCTCTCACGGCCGTGGTGGTTCACACAGGCTTGGATGAGGCTGGCACCACAGCACCCACGTTCAGATGTCCCAAGACAAACACATGCACGTCACACACCAGGGGACATGCTCCAACGGCAGAATGGCCACCAGGTTTAGCACAGGAACCTTTCTGCCATGCCACCTTCCTCGAACGCTAGCACGACGCTTTGCTGCTCCTATGGACTCTGTAAGTGGGAGGATAAAACTGTCAACTGCTGGCTGGGTGCGTGGATTCCTGATGCAGGGCTGGCTATTCTCCTCCCCCAGGGCAGAGGGAGAGAACAGCACAAACCAGCGGCACCGGCACCACATCGAGTGGAGCCTCTGATGGGAGCCTTGCAGCAGGGTGGTGGCTCTGAGCTCCCTTCAATGTTGCAGGGAGAGCTGTGGAGAACAAATCCACTGGGATTATCAGTTCCAGAGACTCACACCATGCATAGACCATCCCTGTACCACCAGCCCCTGCAGCCTGGAAGGGTTGGTAGCCTTACGCCATGCCTTTTCCTTCTGTTTTTGGCCACCCTTGGATACCAGGTCCCCAGACTGCCGCACCCCTGCCCAAATAGCCCATCTCAATCTCAGGCTGTTTTATTTCGTGGTTTCTGGATAGGGAATCCTGATATCTTTACATACAGTGCTGTGGGTTGAGTTGCACTGGTGTTTGGGAAGAAACTGGATGTTCTGCCTCATTTTTTTTCTCACTGCAGTGTGAAGGTAGACCTGACATCTCTGTGAGCTGACCACAGCTCAAGGGAGATCAAAGACAACACCAATGTCCATGAACCCAAATTCCAGTGTCCTGCTGTGAGTGTCTGAGGCTACAGGGAGCTGTGACAGTTTCTGAAGAGTGAAAGCTCCCTGGGACTGCGCTTTCCCCATCAGCCTTGCAACCTCCACACTGCAGGTGAGGATGCAGTGCAGCCCTCAGTGGGGGCAGGAGTCACTCCCAGAAGGATGTGGCCAGTCTGGGATCAGGAGAAGAAAGCAGAGCTGTGCTGCTGTGTCTCAGCACCTCCTTGTGCCCTGTGGGATAGCTTTCCTCTGCACTGCTCCTAATTGCCTGCTTTTGCTAGCAAGACAATGTTGGGAACAGAGCATCCTCACACTGAAGCGATATATTCGCTTCCCCATGTACCTCGTCTGTGTGGCTAACTGGGAGCTGGTTTGGTGGGGCTGCTTATGGGATGCTGAGGGTGAAAAGGGTTCCGTGTCCTGTGAGTAGCAGTGTCACAGGGCTGTGATTGTCCCCTGACCTCCCAGCAAGGCTGGCAGGCTTAGATCTGAACGTCCATTAAAACAACTGAGAAGCTGTGGAGTGAGTTAGTTATAGAAGTAATTGACACATTAAATATTTCTCTCTCTCTCCACAGGAGCAAAGCAAGGCAGCCTTGGGGCCAGATGAAGTGTCCTTGGAGAGCTGATTGCACCATCCAGTCCCAAGACATCTATCTGTGATGGCTCTGAAGGAACAAAAGAGAATTTTGCAGGCAGGAGGAAAAGAGAAATATGAAAAAAAGATTTTTTTTCTCGCTGCAGTGACTTATCCTAATGCCCCACCCCAGGAAAGAAATAAAGATTCTTCTACAAAACTGAGCTCATCTCTGGAGTGGTTTTTGTGCAAGGAATTAGCTACGTGCTGGAAAATTTGGACACATTTCCAGTCTGAGAAAACACCATTCCTCAAAACATACACCCTACAGCCCATGGGGTTAGACAA
>VXBJ01003123.1:34655-74386 GCA_013400055.1 Nycticryphes semicollaris | reverse complement strand
CCCCCTGAACTCCTAAACCTCTTTAATCCCTTCCTCTCCTGTCTTTTTCTTAGAGGGGGGAGGAAGGAGCCATCACCTACCTGGTCTTTCTAATCGGTCAAAACCACGACAACCTGCTTTTGTGGGTCTCTGTGGGGTGACACAGCCCAGCTGCCCTCCCTGTCTTACCAATCCTCACCCACCAATTGGTATTTGCTTGTACACAGGCAGCAAGAGGGAAGTCTGTGCCAGCTGCCAGATCACTACACCATTTACAGGATCCTACAGAAATAAAGGGGGGGAAAAAAACCCAAAACCCCAAACAAACAGCCAACAACACACCTCTCCAGCTTAACTGCAACTGCCCAAGCTCACCTGAGGATGAAACCATCACCCTGCTCCCGCTCAGTTCCCTGAGGAAGTTTTATCTTAAATGAACACCAGAGTGAGTCCCCACCTTCCAGCTGAAGTTTAATAAAAGCAGATTTAACTGGAAGTGGAAAATGAATAGGCTGAACTCAGCTCCCATGGAGCCCAAGGGTGGGCAGGGAGATGAGGAGCACTTGGCTGCAGCCTCAGGTTAGTGTGAGCTTTCCAGCCCCTGGATTTATCACTGGGGTTGAAGAAGCTGTTTTGGTCGGTGGTTTTGTTTTCATTTCAAACACACACTTTGCCAAATTTGCTCCCTGGTACCATAAGGCAGTAAAGGTGGGTGGGAGCTGAGGCTTTTGAGCCTCCCATCCTCATCTCCCCCATACATGGCTCCCAGCTGCAGCGCCTGCACGGGACCCCAGAGATGGTCCCCATCCCAAGGGGATTCGATAAACCTCTTTTTCTACCCCAAAAATAACAGTCAGTGCCAAGGACACCACAAGCACAGGTTGCATGCCCAGACCCTGACACACGCTCCTCGCCTGGCCCACAGCAGCAGGAACACAAGAGAAATGGGGGTCCAGCCCCAAAACCCTGGGAATCAGAGACAAGTCCCACAGCATGTCCCCATCTGTGTCAGGGGATCTACTGGTGGCCACAGAGTGTAATGAGAGGGGAGGGAAGGGTGTTAAACCCTGCAGGAGCCTCAGAGAAAGCAAAGGAGGGGAGGCAGAGGGGGCTCAGCTCTGGATGGGGGTCCATGGTCTGAGCTTCACTGGCAGCTCTGAGCTCAGTTCTTCACGAGGGTGTGAAGTTCTCAGCTGTGAGAGTGATGGGGACACCGCTGGCCTCCGTGATCGCTCTTAATTAACATGTTGCAAAGACATTCCTTACCATAAAAAGCAAAGGAGCACACGGAGCCGTTCCCCAGCGCTGCGCAGCGTCAGACACAACTCAAGAGGCACTTGAGGTCAGACCAGAGGGGGTGAGCAGCTCCCCCAGCTCCCACCCTAAGGAAATCCAGGCACAGAGGGCTCTGAACAAATCGTGCTGCTGCTCCCAAAGCAAGTCTGGTTTCTGCTCAGCGGGACCTAGGAGCCTGTCCACCTCCCCACACTCCTTCCCTGAGCAAGGCAGAGGCAGGCAGTGTGGGAAGGGTTAGAACCAGGGCAAGTGGGAAGCTGGATTTAGGAAGTGGGAATCAGGCAGCTCCACTTTGCCCTGTTCTCAATCTCCCACCTAAAAGCTGTACACCATGTCCTTCCTATCTTGAGGGCTCCAGACCTGCACACAGCACTCCAGGTGAGGTCTCACCAGAGCAGAGCAAAGTGGCAGAATCATCTCTCTGGATCTGCTGGCAACGCACCTTTTGATGCAGCCTAAGATGTGACTGTGCTACAAGTGCACCCTGCCTGCTCATGTCCAGCTTCTCATCCATCAGCACCCCCCAAGTCCCTTTCTTCAGGGTTGCTTTCTAATACCTCATCCCTTAGTCTGTATTGAGTGATATTGATAGTTTTCCACACAACAGAGAGCAGGTAGTGCTTCAGACCATGTTCAGGTCCAGGGTGAGGAAGAGGTGAGGGTTTTAGGCCAGGACCCACCTGAAACACCACTGCCTGCGGGGGCAGCAGTCCAGGCAAGCAGCTAGGTCTGCCACAGCAGAACCTGCCTTCTCCTCCAGGCTCTAACATCCAGCTCTCAGGTAACACGGGCAAGATGGGTCATCACCTCTCTGCCCTTTGCCACTTGGCCTCTCTTATCCACTGGCACCGTAACTGCCAGTGGGAGATCATTCCCAGGATGTGCCAACCCTGACTTCCCCACAGAAACAGCCCTCACAACTGTGACGCTCCCAACACGGAGCAGCCGCCCTTGCTGGGAAAAAGAAAGGCAGAGTTGGTGGATGCAGAACAGCAGAAGGGTTAAAACACAGCTCTCCACCTTTCCCCCATCTGTTCCCACTCCCTGTCTGTTCCCACTCCCTGTTCCGTGCTGAGGTCTGCCTTGTCCTCTCTACCTCCTTGCATTGCTCCCTTCGCAGAGCCCCAGGTAGTGATGCTCCTGGGTTAATTAGACACCAGCACACGCTCACTCCTGTAAAGGTGGGAATAATGGATTTGCTCCAAAGTGTAAAGGAGCAGCTATTGTGAGTGCTCCCAGCTCTATGGAAACCCTGTATTTCAAGTGTTACCACGCTCAAATGACAGAGAGGACCACAGAAGTAGAGGAAGCAGCTGGAGTGAGTGAGGTGGGAGAAGGAGGTGCCTGGTAAAAAACAAAAAAAAAAAAAAAAAAACCACCGAAACACATCGATGTGCTGCAAAGCTCTGAAAGGCCTTGACATGGGTGAAATGAAGGGAACCGACCTGGCTGCTTACAAGAAAGAGTTGTATCAGATTTTACAGGACAGAAGACAGTATAAAAGAGGGGTGGGCAGAAGGTGCCCTGCAGAGATCAGTACAGGAACACTTTTACACGTAACCTGCCGCTGGTCAAGAGAGCAGCAACCAGTCAAGATGCCTTTGAGCTCCCTCTGGTTGTCACTACTCTGTCATGACTCCAGTCTGCCACCACCCTTTCTGCCACGGCCTCATGGAGGACAGAGAGCTGCTACCCCTCATGAAACAGTGGGGTAAAACATCCCACATGGCTGCCAGGCGCCACCATACCCCAGAATCCTCATCTCACCCCATCGCTGAGCTAAACAACAGTTAAGAGTAACAATGGGAAAACTCCTTTGGGATCCTACAGGACTGAGATTCCCAAAGCCCATCAGGGAAGCACGCAGCACCATCTGAAGCTTACAGCTTCCTGCCCTCAACAGAAGGACAGAACCCACAAGGTTTTGTTTATGCTCACCACATCTGCTGTGCATCAAAGCACAAACATTTACACCCAGGCCTGAAGATGGGCAAACACAAGATCCCACACAGTGAACCTGTGCTCTAAATGCACAGAGTAAGGCAAAGAAAAACCAGGAGGGAGTGTTTCCACAGGTTTATAAATCTGATAAATACAAGTATAACACCCTGCCCACCACAATGGGGCAGAGGAGAAGGGAAGGGAGTCCCAAAGGTTGCTGAGCAAGTGCCCACTTGTACTTGACAGCTGGAGAGTACACAGCAGCTGGAGATTTACGCTGATGTGTCAAACAGCTTCTCAATCATCTCTCCCACCTGGTCGACCTGGTATTTGATGTACTTCTCAGGGTTCTTGGTGAAGGGCACATTGCCATATCTGCAAAGTAAAACAACCCCTGGGTGACAAGTGACTGGAATACAGCAAAAAGAGACCTACTGGCCTCTCCCTCTGACACAAACAAGCTCCACTCCAGCACATCCCACTTGGACCTGACAGGGCATCTTGTAGGGAAAAAGTGACCTAGTTACAACTGGTCTCCTGAGGTTTACACGAATAGCCCAGGGTGGCCCAGAGCTTTGTGTTGGCTGGAACATCTGCACACATCTGTCACCCTGATTCCTTGGTGAGGCAGACATTCACAACTAGTAGAATTCAAGCTCCGGCATATTTTAGTGTGCAAAGTAGCAAAGCTAAGACAAGAGAGTAGAAAAATCCCTCAGTTCAGGCTAATCCAGGCCCCCAAAACCTAAGTAAACCCCCCCAAAAAGAGAGGACAATGTCACAAGAGGTCATCACCTGTTCAAGAAGGCTCCATAGGTCTCTTTCACAATGGTTTTCTGTGCCCGGCGGATTTTGTCACGTTGCTCCATGTCTGGGATTGCCCAGGCCTTCTGGATCTTACACAGCTCTTCTAGCCCATCATTAAAACCCTGTCCCCAAAGTAAAACTTGGTGAGTGTCCTGTTTGCAATCACGTCTACACACTGAGTCTGACCTTTTCCCTTCCACTGCTGATCACCAACAGCCAGTTCTCCTCAGGCATATCTTTGCCCTGAATGTCCATCCCAATCAACTAGGGGATGTTCTTATGCCACCTAACATCTTACCTTAAAGCGCTCCTTTATCATCTGCCTCTCCTTATCCTTGAGCTGCAACAAGGAGGGAAAGGATTTTATTTCACATCCAGAAATAACATTTCCAACATCAGTGTTTGCCCACAGCTCCCCATCCAGCCCAATAATATCCTACCGACTTGGCTGGAGTTTCCTCTCCTAAAGGAGGACAGAGGGAAAGTTGCAGTGAGCAGCACACCCTACATTCAGCAATTGGCTTTCATCTGGAGTAGATTTAACGAGGGTAATTTTCAGCCAGAACAGACATAAAAATAGCTTTCTTTATGCTTCTAGCCCTTTCTAAGGGAAGGTCTTGGGTGTTTTTTTGTTTGGTTTTTTTTTTCCCAAAGCCAAAATTGAAGCATCTGCTCAGGTGCAAAACATAAGAACAGAGGCAGAGATTAAAAGACTTGTAAGAATCTGGGGCAGAGGAGATTAGAAGCAGTGCTGCTCTCCATCTTGTCCCAGCCACAGTATTCACACTTCAGAGCAACAGCAGCACAAGATATAAAGAAAGTTTCTAAAAATTTTTGAATGTGACAAGGGAGATGTTCTTTCCGGCAGTTTCTGTCATCTTAAAACAATCCTTGACCATCCTCTCACCTTCACTCCTGGTTGAAAGACCGGCAGGTTTCTCTCCAGGATGTAATCTGTCACCTTCAACCAGCTGCTTTTGAAGTGACGTGGGAAAGAGAAAAAGAGTTACTTATATCTCACCAGAACATCAATGTCCCAAAGGCTGTGACCCAAAGGCTACCCCAGACAATGCACACCCCAAAACTTTCTACAGTGACCGCTTCAAGTTATACTAATCACTTGGAAAACAAAATACTTGGTTTTGGTTTTAGACAAGTTTCTGGTTTTGGCTGATTTCTCCCACTGTTCCAGCAGCACTGGCCACGAATCTCCCAAGGAGCCCTCAAACTGTGACAAAACTAAGAGAAGAGCAGAGGATGGCACCTGACCTGCGCTGGTAGGTCTGGATCTGCTGTTCAATGAGCTCCCGGTAAGACCTCTCGGCTGTTTTCTGTGTCACGGCTACCAACTGGATCAGCTCAGACCTGAAAGAGCAGAAAACCCAAGGAAGCATGTGCACCAGCTGCTCTCAGGGCTGCCAGCAGGATGGCAACATTTCAAGTCCCTATCAACAAGATCTTTTATGTCTTTTACAATAGAAAGGACCTTGAAACGCATGAAGAGGGAGACAGAAACTACTTCAAGTTACTTTCCAAAAACCATATCCTCCATCCTCTCAACATCAAAGGGTTCTCCACAACCTAAGGCATCTCTGATGCTTTTATCTTCCACTCCCATGTAATGCAAAGTTTCTAACAGTGCAAAGGTTTCAAAAGGGCAGCTTCAAGGATGGAAGAGTGAGCAGAAATGAGACAGGCTGGCAGGTGAATGCACTTGATACAGAGCCCTGCTCCAAAACCGTGCTTAGAATCAGCCTGGACTTCAGGGAGATCTACCCAGACACACACTTACTTCTCCAGAGATTTCAGAATGTAGTTGTAGTTGTTGTGCAGAAAAATGGCACTCAAAGCTGGGTCTTCATAAACCTTGGATTTACTAAGAAGGTTAAGCTGCAAGTTGCCCAGCACTTTGCCTTAAAAAAGGAAAAACAGGAGATAAAACGTGTTCCATTGAAAAGTCTCATTACCATCAGTCCAAACCTGTACTGTCCTTGTGGGCTCACAGCAAAGTGAGCAGCAAAGCCCCAACTGCACCTACAGACAAGGGTACAAGCAAGTGTACTTAAGCCTACAAGCCTTTGGGCAGGTCTTTCCTCACAAAGTCTCCAGAAACTCCTGACCATGACACAGGCTCATTATCTGAAAGCAGCTGACGGGCCCGATACCCATTATAAGAAATCATGACCAGGTAGTCCCTTGAACTCATCTCGCTGTTAAATGCACCCTCAAGATTTTGCGGAGCCTCTTTGGCAGCTGAGAGCCTGAAGGTGCAGAGCACTGGGTGAGAACAGTCCAGGGCAGCTGATTGCTGTGCTGCAGAGCTTTTGTCAACTGGTGCACTGTGCTTTGTCCTGTCCCACTGTAACAGTCAAATTTCCAGTTTGACCCTTTCATCCATCCCTCCCATCAGACTCCAGCTCCAACACGGGGGGGGAAACAAAACCCACATGGAGTAAGAGACACAACCTGTGCTCTTCAACTAAGGACAAGCCAAGTGAAGGACAGCTGATGGGGCAGAAAGGAGAAGGTGCACAGAGTACTCACAGATGTAGGTACTCAGCAGCCGCCTGCTGAACTCTGAACTGTAACTACTAGCTGAAGAGCTGGTTTCTGAAAAGAAAAGAATCTTAAGCCAGTTAACATGCCATGGGGAAGGGGGGTATGTGTGGTCAGCCTGCCTCTATTCAAGCAAGCCTCATCCCCGTTGCTATGGAATTAGCGCAGAGCTCCCATCGGCAGTGAAATTAGCTCCCTGCTCCAGTGCCAACTGGCTCATCCAGAGGGAGGGTGGAAAAGCTCTGCACCTCTCACAGTTCTATCTGCATCGAGTGCTGAGCACCCTGGCAGAAATCTCTCCTTTCCTCCCTAGTGCTGAGGACATCCACTTGATCAGAAATTGAGTCATTAAACACATCCTCCCCATCCTTCCCCAACCACCTGAAAAGGTTTTGTAAGCAGTAGAAATTTACAATCAGAGAACAAACGAGCTGGAGCTGTTACCAGCAGGCACACAACAGTAATTAAAACAAGAAGAAGGGCTCTGGAAAGTTTCAGCCATCCCCATGGTTGCTGAGAGGACCTGCTTGGCTCTGTATGAGAAAATGCCCCAGCATGGGAGCCTGCCCTTGCAAGCAACAACTCTGGGCTGGCACATGTTCCTCTGTCTATCCATAAGAAAGATGGCTTTCGGCCCTCAAGGGCTCGTGGGCATAGGTCCCACAGGACACGTGGGGAGCTATCTTCTCCCCGCCCCCCCCGCCAGAGTTTGGCAGCTGGGCCTAGCTCAGGGGGTCCCGAGTTCACAAGCACCCCATGGGAAAGGCCATGAGGCTCCTGTTGCTGGGAGCTGGACAATAAGGAGCCGAGTGCATGTGGGATAAAGCATGACACCAGCTGGGCCAACTGGCTACCCGTGCCAAGGATATCTCATGCCATGAGAGTGTCTTTAGCCTGTTTCAGCTCATATGGCATCCCGCATTGTCTGCTGGTGACAAGCCCTCCTCTATTCTCTCCAGCCCACTGGCATGAGTTACTTACCCTCCTCTTTTTCCCCTTTTCAATTATGTGTTAATTTATTTACCACTCCTGAAGGATAAAGAATTAACATACATCACCAGAGCCCAAGGCAATATGAACAGGTACATGTGGCTAAGTCTGCTTACCTCTGGGATCTAAAGGAATATTGTATGTGTCCCCAAGAACTACAAAGTTTAGACAGAGCAGAGAGAAAAGGGGAGGGAGGAGAGAGAAAAAGAAATGCAAAAGTGCAAAAAGACAGGTTAGAGACCACCATCCCTTTGATAACAAAGCAGATATTAACATAGAGCAGCCACAGACAGCTACACAGGAGAACAGTCAGGAATCCCTCCAAGGCCACAAACAGAGTGGAGATCACAGAGAAGAGGCAGAGTTTAACTGCCCTCCCCAGCTCGGGAGGTTACATTTAGTGGGACATCTCATTCCAAATCATTTCAAAATCACATTTCAAGGCAAAGGAGAGCTTCCCCTCAGGGCAGCAGCAATTTACTGATCCTTGAAATGAACTGCACAGCCCATCAAACCTTCCCAAGAACCTGAGCAAAGCCATCCCAACCAGAACAGCTCTGTGCGACGTGGTTGCCCTGTGTTGGGCCAGGCCTGGCTTTTGGAGCAAGAAACAGAGCTGTTTCTGCAGGAGAACAACACTGGCAGAAAGCAGGGAACATGTGGCAGTGGCTGGTCCCTAAGGCCTGGCTGCAGATGGGGAGAAAAAGATTTACAATACTTGGATTGTGGATCATCTCATGGCTCTGAAGCACTACCCATCAGCCCAAGTTCCAATTACACTGACCTCAAGCTTTAATAACTGAACATGCTACTGTTTAACATTTTTATCAATGATTATAGAGGGATTGAGTCCATCATCAGCAAGTTTGCAGATGACACCAAGCTGTGGTGTTGTCAATACACCAGAGGGATGGGATGTCATCCAGAGGGACCTGAACAGGCTGGAGAGGTGGGCCCAGGTGAACCTGAGGTTCAACAAGAGCAAGTGAAGGGTTCTGCACCTGGGCCAGAACAGTCCTCATTATCAATATAGACTAGGGAATAAGGTATTAAAAAGCAGCCCTGAGGAAAGGGACTTGGGGGTGCCAATGGATGAGAAGCTGGACATGAGCAGGCAGGGTGCACTTGCAGCCCAGAAGGCTATCATATTTTAGGCTGCTTCAAAAGGTGTGTTGCCAGCAGATCCAGAGAGGTGATTCTGCCACTCTGCTCTGCTCTGGTGAGACCTCACCTGGAGTCCTGTGTGCAGGTCTGGAGCCCTCAAGATGAGAAGGACATGGACCTGATGGTGTGGGTCCAGAGGAGGGGCCACAAAGATGATCAGGGGGTTGGAGCACCTTTGCTACAAGGACAGGCTGAGGGAGCTGGGGTTGTTCAGCCTGGAGAAGACAGGGCTCCAGGGAGACCTAAGAGCAACCTTCCAGTACCTGAAACGGGGCTACGGGAAGGCTGTTGAGAGTCTGTTTACAAAGGCCTGCAGTGACAGGACAAGGGGCAATGGCTTCAAGCTGGAGAAGAGCAGATTTAGATTGGATATTAGGAAGAGGTTCTTTACTCCGAGGGTGATGGACCACTGGAGCAGGTTGCCCAGGGAGGTGATTGAGGCCCCTTCCCTGGAGATATTCAAGGGGAGGCTCGAGGAGGCCCTGGACAACCTGGTCTATTTGGGGGTGTCCCTGCTGACTGCGGGGAGGTCAGACTAGATGACCCTAGAGGTCCCTTCTGGCCTGGACTATTCTATGATTCTATGCTGCAAAGAGGCATTTTTCTTCAAGCTTTACACAGCAGGATCCTTGCTGGGATAAGGGACAACCAGCCACAATTGAAAAGGAAATGGTTTGTGCATCATGAACATGGTCACATTTTGTTGTATGATCAATATAAAAATTTTAAACAATCCTACACTACCTGTTGTATCAGCTCCTATGACAGAGGCCTACTGCACGGCATGTCAAGACTGAAACAACAGCACTGACACCCCCATTCTGGGAAAGGACATGGCAAACAGCTGGTTTCCCCAAGGGGAAAAAAAATAAAAAAAAAGCCAAACCCAAAAAACATCAGACCACCTCTTTGGCCAAGGAGAGAGAGTCAAGGCCCAGGAGGCTCTGAGCATGCTGAGCTTGCAAGCAGAGCGGGCACAAGGCAATGGCTAGAGGAGATGTGGGAAGAAGCAGAGACATCCTACCTCAAGTTCATTTAGAAATGGCAGAATTTTCCAAGCAGACACTACAGATAAGTCTGGAAGCAACTGTTAAGCTTCCCCCTTCCTCTAATAGGCTCCCTAATTCTCTCCAAACACCAGTTAGTGGACTGTGCTTCCTTAGGTCTCTGTGCCCCCTGGATCTCCAGTTCTCCACCTCTCCAGCCTGTCCTACTCCAGCCTGCTAGAGAACTGAAGCTGTTGCTCTGCACAGAGCCACATACAGTGGCATCCCATTACATGAGCCAGCAGCTCTCAGCTTTCAAATCTGTGTATTTCTGTCTGGAACTACTCCCTTTAACATCCTGGAAAGAAGAGCTAAAACTTGTCTCTCTGTTGGGGCATGCAGCACATGAATATCTCAGTAGTCTCAGCTTGACCACTGCTTGACTCTGAGAATATTCTTGCTGCTGCTGCTATACTCTGAGCAAAGGACGTGACAGAAAAAGGTGGCAATGCATCAACACACAGCTAAACTAAAGCCAACTCAGATGGACCAACCATCCTCACTCCAGTCACACAGGACCAGTCCAGCATCAGGTTTGAAGCTAAACAACTGGGGCATCCTCTCTCGATACCACAGAGCACATCAACAAAAACCAAACCAAAACATCCAAAGAGTACCTGCTAGGAGCAAGTGTGAAAAGCCAGCAGGGAAACTCTGCATCCCTTGGAGTTCTCCAGATAACCAACTATTGTGGTCATGGCAGATTGGAGGACAAGACAAACCACAGGGTGAATGACAGGAGGAAAACGAGCTCACAGCGCATGCTGAGGTTTGATCTTTTTAGGGAAGAAATCCAGACAATCTGGGGAAGGAACTGCATGCCCAAACAAGCCCCATGCATGTACCTTGTGATGCCAGCATGGCACCCGCTGTCTCCTGAAAATCCAACAATTGCTGTAGGAAAAGGATAGCCTGGAAGCAAAGGAGGGAAAGTTATGAGCAACTGTCACTGTGTCTCCCGTGCTCTGCTATTAAGGATTATGAAGGACCACTTGTCCCTCCATACTTGAAAGCCTTCAAGAAACAAGCCACTACACCCCTTTGAGTTGCGGTGTTTTAACTACAGTCACATCATGGCTCAGCAAGGGTAACTAGCTAATCCACAGAAGCCAATTAATTGCCCTTCAAGACAGCTGAACTCAAGAAATTTCCCTGCTGCTCTTTCTAAAACCTCTTCAGAGGTTGTTTTTGACAAAGGATGGTTCAAACCACTGTCACATACGTTGCTGGTGAGTTCATGAACTGTCCCATCTTTTGGCATGTTATATTCCTTGTCCGGATCATTCTGAGAAGAGAGAGACACAAGGCAAGCACATAAGGAAATTGAAGGCTTCTACCACACAACTGCTGCTGCAAGTGAGCTGTAGGCTTGTTTATCCAGCCTCTTTCAACAACTTCAGACCCAACTCTCACACTGCCACCTCCTGGTGCTCAGAAAACACAGCTCCTGCACATCTGCAGCTCAGGACCACAGGAGTTTGTTCAGCACGCGACCATCAAAAGTTCAGATCACCTACTGGGCAGCACATTCACCAAGCCCACCTTACATAGGGCCAGTTTAGCCCCAGTCCTCCAAAGCTTTTCAAACCAGCAGCTTTCCTTTCTTTTTAAAAAAGGATTTGATTCTGAGATTGAATTGATGTCTGCAGAGGCCTGGAAACTCACACCAAATTATTTGTAGCATGCCTGGTAAGGGTCTTGGGCAGAAGCCTCCTGTATCTGAAACGAGCCCCCAGCATTTGGTATTTGCAGCTGACCATCCAAAGCGTTCCAGCAAGCACAGGCCTGCTGGATCAGACCTGCCAACTCGGAAACGATGTAGTCCCATGGAAAGCAGGAAGATAAACTGCTCAGAAACCCCCTCTTCCAAGCCTGCTGGTTTAGTCAGAAAGAACATTGAGGAGAATTCTACCTTAATGTTGTCTGCAAACTCTTCGAGTGCTTTTGCACCAGTGGTCTCCATGGAAGTGATCAGCCCCGGCAGCTTGTTCTTAGTGCCTGCTGCAGTTCCCTGGAATAGTAACAGATCAGAGAAAGAAAACACACAGTATCTCAACTTCTGTTCAGCATCTACCCTTCCTGATCCTCCACACCACCAGTTTATTCTCAGTTCCCCATGTGCCAGGAGAACATTCACAGCACCATCAACAACACACTGAACCCTGCATTCTTTAGCCAGCCAGGAAGTGAAGATGTTGTGACTCTAATGGTGACCAAGACTTGCTACCTCCCATGTTTCCTCCTACACAGGCCTTTGTTCAACAACCCTCCTTTTTCAGAGGCATCCAGTCCTGGCTGACCCTTTCAATGAAATTATTTATTTTTATAAAATCTAATACCCAAGACTCTGCTGTGGGAAACCCAGGATGTCAAGCCTGAATAAGGAGGGAGCATGCCCAAGAGTGAGTGTGTGAGAGGAGTGGGAAGAGGTACCCGTTGGGTCACTGGAGTCACCTGCTGCCAAGGGACCCTGGTCCAAGCAGTGGCAGATTTGGATGCTGCCTGTGCAACTCCTTGAATGGGGTGTGAATGCTCAGGCAGCAGCTTCTGCTTTAACAGCAGGTTCTCCTCAAAGCACTGACATCCTCCATACATCAGTGAGCACAGTCTAAAGCAAGCTCTATAGTATCAGAGCTGGAAAGAGGCCATGTATACAGCAGAATAATATAGACAGGCCATCACCAGGTCATGACTGAAGTGAAGAGAACCACTGCTGAGAGATGCTGAGGTGCTGGTCCAGCATCACAGAAAGAAGCAAGCTGCATTTGTGTCACTTCCAGTCCATGCTGGAGGACAGAAGCAGCATGGCTTTGTTCAAAACCACCGTGATCATCTCTTTCAAAGAGTTCTCTGGACAACCCAAGCCACAGACCTCTTCCTTCCAATCTCATCACACTTACCTGCAAGACTTGGTCAAATTCTGGCTTCATCTGCTTGAGATGCTTCAGGATGGGGAAGATTGTGAGCACAGCTGAATAGTCATGTCGGATGATGGCTTTCCGGGCAGCTGAGACAATGTTATCCCCCTCCATGATCAAGTTGTCTAATGACTCCTGCAACAAAGCCAGAGAGTCAGAAGGAAGCAGCATGACTTCTGCCCAGGCATCACAAGGGGCTAAATGCAGGATACCATTAAAGATGCTAATTTAGCTGATGGGTCACCCGCAGTACCTAGTGAGTGACACTGAACACACTGTCCAGGGCCTGTGCAGGCCCCAGATCCCTGCACAGGTCCTAGAGGACAAGCCTAGCACCGGTAGTGCTCTTGGGCACCCACAGCATGTGGTGGAATCTACACCCCCACATGAAGGGGCAGGGAAAAAGACTTTGTGTATCCTTTACAAGAGACGCTCAACTGACCTGGATGAGAGAATCAAAGGTCTTCTTCTGGTGGTGCTCTGGGACAATTTCTGTCAGGAGCTGGTACTCACTCTGGGCCAGTTTGACAAAGGCACTAACACAGTGAATGTACGCATCAATCTCGATGTCGAAGACGTCATCTCTCCCTGGAAGGGCAAGGTAGTTTTAAGAGAGAACAAAATTCACACTGAGCTTCCAGCAGCTCTGCTCACTCCGAGGCCTTGGTGTACATAAGGAACACAAGGTTCTCCTGGAAAAGGTGGTTTATAACCATCCTTGTGTGAGAACAAGAGTCATCTTCTCACCAAACCTGCCCCCTGGCTTGTGCATGGGAAGCTATGCGAACCCTGCAGGTGGCAAAGCCATCTGCAGTTCAGAAAATGGGCAAATCAGGACACCAGCTCCTTCTGGCCTCATGACAGAAGGTAAGTTTGAAGCTCCTCTGGGATACAGACTAAATTTAATCAAGGGCTTGAACACCGAGTACTAAACTCAGGAAGGTCTGAGGTGAATTATTCAACATCTCCGCTTGTATTTTTAGAATTCCTTATCTCCATCCATCATGCGGATGGAGAACTGCCATTCTGCGTCAACATTTCTGGGAAATCAAGGCTGTCCTGGAAGGCAGCCTCTTCCCACANAAAAAAAAAAAAAAACAGGTAGATGAACATTTAAATCCTACAAAGCAGGCATATCAGCACAGCTAGGTGAGCTATCGGTTACGCAATGCTGCACACAAATGCAAATATTTGAGTTGGAGTATACAAATGTCTCAGACAAAGATCCATCAAAGAACCTACGTGGGAGGCATGAGAAGTGCCAGTATGATACAAAGGCCCACACCAACTTGTGCCAACCACTCGCTGGAAGCGTTGGCAGGACAGACAAACAGACTCACACCATCCTGCATTACTTGGACTCCTGTAGTAACCACTACAAGCCAGTAAGGTTACACAGAGAGAGCCTTCTCTAGGCTATGGGCTGCTGCATCTCTCCTCCCAGCAACACCTGCACCTTTGGATGGAGAAGGAACCAATTCTTCCCTACAATGACAGGTCCCTTGGGTTGATCTTTTAAGTTATGCCCAGCAGGACACACACAAATGTGATGTGGTTTTACAGACGGCCTCCAGTGGAGAATGACCCACTGTATCCATGGCACATGAGACCCCTTATGTTTGCTTCACTTCAGCACTGAATAAGCCAGTAGCTACCTATAGGAAAGTGCCCCTCAGCATGGTGGCCATCAGTCTTCCGTTGGACAAAGTTGGGGTTCCCTGTTTGAGGGCTTGGGACGTGTGTGATTAGTAGGAGTGAATTCTACTAAGAGCCAGAGCTTTTTAGCTGGAGAAGGCCCATGCTCCAGGACTGCCCACAGAGATGAACAATCACTGGCTACACAACTACTGTGAGGCATGCTGAAAAGAAGGACGTTAGCCGGCTCGTTATGAAGTGACAACATGGTACTTACCAGCAGCTGGACCATGCTTGTCGCTCAGGGTATCGGAAAGGTGTTTAACTCGTAAATCATGCTCATGACCTAGTGAGATGTCAGCCGGCACAAACAGAAGGCGCAATTTATCCAGGGTGGTTACAGCATGGATGCTCACACTGGCTGGAAGCCGCTTCAAGCTTGGCTTATTTGATCTGATGGACACTTTTTTCCCTACACAGACCCAGGAACGCTACCTGACCAAATCCCTTTGTTGGGCTACGCAGCAGTAGCAACCCTTTGAAACCTGATGAGAAGTGTGAATTAAGTCATTTGTTGGGCCGGGTGAGCCCCTTGAATCTTGTTCCATAAGTTACAAATAGGAACCAGGCACCAGAAACCCAAATTGTACCCATAGCCATTACAAATCTGAATTGAAAGCCCACCTCCTGCTCAGCATGAGAATTTTTTCCCCAAACAAGTGATGTTAGTCACTATCTGGGATGTAGGAGACTACAATGTAGATGCTGAAGAGATCTACTTTGGATGCATACATAGCAGGAGGCAGAAAGGTCTTACGGATGCTGTGAAGCAAGTAACCTCTTCTCCCTTACCTGGTAAGGGCAGAGGAGACCAGAATACAGAAGATGACCACATAGGTAGGTCTCCACAGAGAAGATATACAGGCACAATGAGCCTGTATGGGTAGATGAACAGGCACAATGAGACCACAGAGCCAGCTGTGGTCTGACACTTCAGCATCAGGTTTGGAAAGGTCACTAGGAAATGGAATGTGTCTCAAAGTCCAAGCAAAAAGAAAAGAGAACAGGAACACCACAAGCAGATGTCATCAGAGCAGAGCTTCCATTAGCCAGGTAGCAGCGGTGGGTCAACTACTTTAAGGTAACATTCCTCTCCACCTATACTCATGTTTATGGAGACTTTGAAATTCAGACACTTATTCAGAAAAGTAATTTGGCCCTGCAGCATGTCCTTGGTTCCCCAAGGACAGTTGTATCTGTCCAATGCTGTCCACCAAGCACTAGGCTAATGGAAGTCGCACCTGGAAAAGCAAGGCTGATACACAGATGAAGTCAAGGGTGAAGTAGCTAGAGCTGTGATTACCTTCCATAGGAATGAGGTTAGAGGCCCCCTTTTTCCCATCTAGACCATGCTGAGAGTACTGTTTCAGAAGGTTCTGAGCCTTACGGATCGTGCCTGTCACCAGAGCCAGAGAGAAGAGACAAGAAGACCTAGAAAATGAGTGAAAGAAAACAAACCCAGAACACCAGCCCTCCACCAGCAAGTCACCTGGGCCCAACAAGAGGATACTGGGCACCAATGAGCATGCTCAGTACAGGAATGTGAACCCCAAACTCATGTCCAAGTGTGCAGATAGTCTGGAAACACTATCGTGTTTCCCTGCTTTGAGGATGGGGGCACGAATTCCAGCCAGGGTTACAGAATCAGGCAGTGCTCAAATCAGTTTGGTGAGGTGGTACAACCAGGTGAGGAAACACCATCAGAGAAGGGAAGCAACGAAGCACCCTTCCCTGTAATGAGTTTATTTAAGCCAGTACTCCACATCCAAATATAAGAGGTTTGTTGCTTTCCCTCAGCTGTGGAAGCAGGGCTTCACAGTACAGACAATTCCTGTCCAGCAACACTTTGCCTCCTCCCCAGAACCACAACTGCCTTTCCAAGGGGTATTTTCTGAGCATGCTCAACATAGACCCATCAGGAGCCCCACAGCCAAGACAAGGAATGATCTCTGGCATTACAGGAAGCGATAAAAGGGTGACAACCTCTGGGCTCCAGAGAGCAATTGTAGCAGTAATTCCCATCACAGGAATCATAGAATAATGGATGCTGCCCACCCATGTCTAACTCGCATTAAGTCACTCTAATCCCCAAGACACTTCTCTTCTAAGGAACTGCAAATCAATTAAAACCATGAAAAAAAAAAATAGCACTGGGTTAAAAGATTTATACTTAACACATACAAAAACCAGACAGAACTGCACAAAAGCCAATGCTGGATATACAACTAGAAAGCACAAAACAAAGCATTAATGTGACAACTGAAGACTAAGCACTGTTTCCACATTAAAAGGTTAGTCGTCATGCAACAAGCTACAATTATCACAAGCGCACGGACACCCTCTCACAGCAGAGCTTTGCTGTTGCCTGCACAACAGGAACGGAAAGTTTTGGGAAGGTAGAAGGAGTTTCTATAGGAGACAGAGCTGGGCTGAGTAAGTGAAGAAGGATCCAAGAAATAAAAATGCTGATGCCAAAATGAAGAATTGTTCTTCCGCTTTAAAGTAATAAATACTCCAAACACGCAGAAAATCCCTACTTCCACCAGTAACTGTAAGCCACGGGGTAGCCTGGAAATGAGCACTGGCTGCCCAAATGCTGAGGACTACCCTGAGGGGAAGTCCAAGCACAGACTGCTGCAGGACAGCATCATCCCATAAAGGGATATACAACAGGGGGAAGGAAACTTCAAGTCCCCCAGAAAGTGCATCTCTAACAGGGGAGAACAGAAGAGAGAAGTTCCCACTGAATTACTAAGCTGCCTTAACCCGGTGCACTTACTAAACAACAGAAGATGGTTCCTAAACCATAATGTTTCACTGGCAATGTTTTTCTACCTGTTCAGAATGTTCTCAACCACTTAGTAAAGGAAGAAAAAAAATATATCATATCCATGAAACATTCCGCTAGCAGTAAACTTCTCCCCTCTCAACCCACACCAAGTGGGGAGACTTAAACCCTTTCTGTGCTGATGCATTCGCTCCTAACTCCTGCCATATGAAGAAATGAGAGGGCTTCAGCTCTTTTTCCCAGCTTCCCTACGTTCTTCACATCCAACACTTCCACTTTATTCTTAGCTACTTTCAGAAACCTTGAGAGCTCGGGCACATCAGCAAGTTCTCTGAGCAAGCAGAGCTGTAGCAAGCTCCGAAGATATGCCCTAAGCTCTTTCTTACTGCTGTTCCCATGGCCCAGCTGATGCAGAGCAGCTCAACCCAGGTACTGTTCTTCTATCAGTTCTGTCATCTTCCCCGCTTTCAAGCATCCAGGGAGAAGGGGTGAGGGGAAAGAAAGAAAATAAATAAAGAGGGTAAATTGGTATGGAAACCAAGCAGGCAGTACAACTGCTGCTGCTGTCAATAGGAACCCACTTCACAGGTAGGCAGTGCATGTCTCCACAGCCCACCTCTGACAGCTGCTTCCCAGATGAGAGCTGAAACACCTCTGCTGCCTTTTATTGGCATAAGCACAATTACCTGTGTTTACACTGACACACACCCAGAATTCAGCCTTCACTGGCACCACTTCAGCATCACTGCATCCCTCTTACTTAGCATTGTAATCAGGTTTTAATGGATTCTAGTGGAACCCAGGCAGCTCGAAAACCAAATGGGGTGGTGTTTCAGCTACTAATGAAAACATCACATTCGAGCTGGGCAGTGATCAATATGGGAAGCAGGAACAGGCTCTTTATTCTGCCACACAAAGACTCCACAGCTTGCCTTCAGGTAGCATCTTGTTCCATAATAAACTGGAGCATTAAGTAAACTGGAAAAGAGCTCCCCTATAGCATAAAAAGAGCCCCCACGTCAAAAAATACTTGAAAATTTTGACTCTGTGGCCCAGTTGTTAAACAAAGTGGTTTTGGGGCAAACGTGAGGCACAGGTTTTCAATTCCACATTGTTTTTCTATCTTCCATTAGGCAGTTTTTTTTTAACCCAGCAGAAGGTCAACACATCTTTTCTTAAGCACCAGCTCTGTATGGACTGGCTAAAGCTCTCTGGCTTTCACTTGCAGGCATCCAGGCTGCGTGCCTCTACGGGCATCTTCTGACCCTGTCCTTCCCTGGCAATGCAGAGCTGCTGAGCTACCTGCCACCCTCTAGCCAACAAAAGAGCACTGGGTTTACAGGCATCACAAAGAAGTGATCTTTTATGTGCATATATTTGCAGCAGGATGACTTTTGGAAGTCATCTTTCCCTCTTGAAACAAGATTGCTGACATTTCAAAGAGCAAGCTCCTTAAAAAAAAAAAAAGCCCACAGATTGCTTTATCAGTTCAACTTGACTCACAGCAAGTTTTGGCTACGAGAAGATGGCCCCACTTTAGAAGTGTCTCCACCAGTCAGATTCTCAGCTTCAGGTTGTGACAATGGGAGATGGTATAGGGTACACTGACAAATGAAACAATAACAGAGAGAGGGAGACCCTCTGAAACAAGACACAGCTGTGGAGCACATTCTCTAGAATCCAACATAATACCTGGGGGAGAGTGGGGAGTCTCTGCCTTGTTACCCTGTCCCTAATACCTCACCTTCCCTTTAGCTGTAGCCTCTCTTGCGCCTCGCATTACAGATAAACAAGTTATAGCACATCAGATTTAGTTTGTTATTTACCCCCTTGCAACAGGTTGAAGTGTGCATTGGGGTGTGCACTGGGATATTCTTCCTTAAGGACTAAGAAAATTTAATTCATTGTTGGAATCGTGAGAAAAGCTCCTTGTCTGAAACCCAAATTGACAGAACCTGACTTTACTTACTGAGGCAATAGCACAGGAAAAACATTTCTTTGTCCATGATTGAACAAAAGCTAAAACCAAGAGAATCAAACACCACCAGATTAATAGTGCTATGAAGAGGGCCACTGTGCCAGTGTGAAGAGGGTATAAGACCTCTGCCTCAGGAGCTGTCCTTGAAAGCTGATGGAACTGCAGAAAAAAACTGAGAATCTCTGCTCAAAGACTATTTTTTCCTCCATTTTTAATTTCACTTAAGTACAATTTAGCAGCTGTAAGAGGTGGCTGCTGTATGAGGTTTAAACAACCCTGTCCTTCAAGAGCTACAGTCTGGTTCTCTGCCCTTGTTCATGGAAGATTGAAGACAAATTAGCCACTACTTTTTCTTGAGATTAACAATACCCCAATAGATTATTTGAAATTCTCTTTCCTTTATACAATGTCAGCTCTGTAAGTGCATTCAGACCATGTTCTGTGCCTTCTACCTGGCCCATCTCACAAACTCCAATTAAAGTGGGCAAAAAGAGGGGAAAAATCTCCTGACAAATCTACAGCTGAGACACTCAGCACAAGAAGTCATTTTGGATGTGTAAATGCATCCATTTTGGAGGAGCCCTGTTTGTACAGAATAAATGCTTGTGCTCTCAAAGGTGTGGGCTCCCTTCTGTACTTTCTCTATGAGCATCCAAGACCTGAGACTCATTAATAAAATCCTATCAATTTTTTTTTTAATCTGCCCATAAAAAAAAAAAAACAACACCAAACATTTCCTTCATCTCTTGACTATTTAACTGAGAGCACAGGGGAGATGTTACCCTTTAACAGGCTGCTCAGAAATGTTTGCTGACCATGCCGACTTCATTGCAATCAAAACCCAGAGATCTTTCCAGTAGCATGTGATAACCGAGAACCATGGACCAAATCTGAAGCATCCACAGCCCGAGTTCCCCATGGCCCAACTACAGATCCCCATCTGATATCTTTCCAGCAGAGAGCTACTGAACCACACCAAAATAATTTTTGCCTATTGTAATCATGCTGTTGGGCAGGAGCTGAACACAAATGACCGCCATCATGCTCTGGAGCAATTTTAAACACTGTTTTTCTGCCACCTGCAGCACAGCTAGCTCGCCTTAGCAGGAGGATACTGTCCTGTACACTGGTGGCAATTTCTTACATAACTACCTGCCAAACTCCAGAGAAAAGCCAAGTGTGACATGAGACATCCCCATGGGTGGTTTTTTGCTGACAGGGAAAATCCACTGAAATTCACACTGACTGCATCCACCAACTGCAACTCGCACATCAGCTTTCAAGAACAGCTTCAAGCCATGACAGCAATAGCACAAATCGATTTTAAAAGAGGTGGTGACGTCTGGAGGTCAAGGCCTTCCCCAGGCAGCCCTCCATCTCCAAATATCCCAGGCACACCCTCTGCTGTAGCAAGAAGAGGCCCAGCAAAGCCTCTCCACACAGAGAAGTGAAGAGAGCGAGCACCAGGGCCAGCACACACACACATAGACGCACATTACCTGGGATGAGGACTGCATTCACATCAGGGTTATAAAAATAAACACAACACGATTAAAATGGATATTTCTTTTCCTCCTTTTCCCCGTCCCATCCATCCCCAGTCCCTACCCACATTTCTTACTATTTTCCTGAACCCAGTAAGAGTATTTGGACAACACAGGAAAAAATATTAGGGTGGGAGAGTATTAGCCAGGTAAACCCACAGAAATATGAACTTTTCTGACTTTCACCACTATTATAGAGGAGACAATAGGGTGCTGTGACACACAGAGGGACAGTATCATTGTGCTGCTGTGGGAGGTACACACTAGCTTTTGCTGTCCCTCCTTCTGGCCGTGCTCCCACTAGATGGCATATTTCAGAGACGGGAACTCCAGCTCTGAGCACCGGTACACCGGAGTGACCAGTCTCACCAGTGCCAGCTGCAGAAACTGCAGCAAAACTCCATTATGAGGAGAGGTGGAATAACCCACCAGCCACATTTGCACCTCTGCCAAAGACAGGCTGAGGCAAAAGCTTTAACGGCCCTTCCAAAATTCAGGCAACTTTGGATCTCATTTCTGTAGGCACCCACCTAGATCCCATCACAACTCCTGACAAGTTCTTTGTTTCCTGCCACAATAATAATTTATTCACAACTAATGATCAAAGTGACATGTTTTAGCAGATCTGAGTTTTCTATCTTGCTGTGGCACAGTCTATATTCCATATTCTAAGACTGCAGCAGGGGTTCTCAGATCATATTTTATAGCCCTCTCGGGTGTCTTTTTAGCCATCTCCTTTGTTAAGGCAATGGCCTTTTCTCTCCACCTACACAGGACCCCTCTCCTCCCTTTACATTACCCAAAAAACAGACCTGATGAGTTGACAAACACAGACAGAAAACGTCTGTAATCTCATTGCTGAATCCAGGGCAGAGAATAGGTGCTTATGCCCAAAATCTCACCCCTGCTCCTGTCCTAAAAGCACATTTTAGACACAGAGCCCACCTCAGCAGCGAGAAGGCTACATATATGTGCTTGATACCCAGGCAAGAGGATACACAGTACAGTGACCCCCCCATTTCGTGGGCTCACCTGGTCTCTTGATTGGCTTTTTGGTGGGGGTGTCCTTTCTTTTGTTCTGAATGGCCGGGGAATACGGCACCCCAGTGGAGGAGCTGTTCTTACGGAAATGGTCTTTCAGTCCCTTGATGGAGCGATCAAGCTGGACAGAGCGGATTTGGAAGTAAACAGTCATGAAATCTAAGGAGACAAGGTAGAAACAAAGTTATAAGCAAACACAGAACATTATGTGGTAAAACAAGCCTTTCCTGAAACAGCCTGTGTTCCTAATGGTTCCTAATGTGGGACCCCAAGTAGGTTTTTTTCCCCTCCCTCTCCTGTTTTCTTCAAAAAATCCTTCCTTCTTTCCCCTGCAGTATTCATCCCAGCCCTCCCACCACACACATTAAGTCTGTGCACCAAGAGCACATCAATCGTGCAACTGATGGGAGACATTTGTGCAACACACTACCAATTCAAGTGCTGGGTTTTCTAGCAAGGGACTTTACAGACTTCTAAGGATTCAGGGCACTCAGGAACTAAATGAGGTGCTCATCATTTAAGATCAAAATACAAACTCCCTAATGAAATATGCTACATATGCTTAAGTCGCCTTTGATCATGGAAAAATTCTTAAGAAGCTTTAAAGATGTTCATCATATTTGGTGAGCACAGTAATCCCCACTCAGAAGTAAATCATTGAGGTGGGGGGCGATTCTAGTAGCTACGTGTATGTGAAAGTACAGGTTTCCTCCAACAGGTCCCCAGAGTCATTTGCTCCCAAAGGAAAAGTTAATAAAAACTTGTAGCAAAGGCAAGTTAAAAGAATTTCTGCTACTGGACAGACTATGCATTAAGATAACTTGCTTTATTTACACAGCTCTTTCTCTCATCATATCCACCACGAGATCATTGTGTTCAACTGATAAATCACACTTCACTCGCACAACAAATGCTGTAAAAAATGCAGACTCTTAAGAAGTTGATTACAAGGAAACTGAACTACTCACCTAAAAGATACCACTAAGGCAGTCACTAGTTTTGCTAGCCCTGCTAGCCACCCCCAGCAGTGCGAGCCATGGTTTCTTAGCCACAGCAACACCTAAGCAGAGACTTCATGGCTGAAGGTGTGTGAACTACAATCCAAGCTGTGCAGCACTACGCACAACCCTCAACACCCTCCTTCTGCTCTCAACCAGACGTGGCAAGTGGTTGAAGAGCATTCCCCCAGGGATCAACAAACAGCACCACCAACCTTGGTTCCTGCCGTTTTCCACCAGCCAGCCAGAAATGCGGATGATATCATGCAGGACACTCTCCGGGAGGTGCTCCAGAGACATCTCTTCCTGCGTCTCCATTTCATCATCCCCACTGATCAGGTCCAGGATGAGAATGGGAGGGACCGGCTTGGTGTGTCGTGTCATTAAACTGCGAAACTCTGATTCCAGGGACTCCTTGCCCCTCTCAAAGAGGGATTTCTGGCACAAAACAGCAAGAGAGAAGCAGCACAGGGCTTCTGTAATCAAGCACCCACAAGTATTTTTGCATGAGAATCTGCTTTGTGCTGCATTTATAACCACTGTCAAGTACCACATGCTTCAAACTCCAACACCACCTGTAACTACGAGACTTTTAAAGAGAGTACAATAACAAGAAAAAAAAATAATGCTTAGGAGGTGTTCAGCCTTCAAGTGGAATTTAAGCAGATCTCCCATTCTGCTCAAGCAGTTGAAGGACTGAGAAGAGCAACTTGGGAGGAGGTTCAATCAGCTCCACCACACATGCAGAGAGAGAGAGAGAGAGCAAAACACCACAAGCAGAAGCACTGCTGAGCACAGAATTAAACAGAAGCTGAAACAATAATTTCTTCAGTTGTGCCCAAACAGCAGGCAGCAAGCCCGTCAGCCTCTCTCAGCAAGAGGGCAAGCAGCAGGGCTACATCTGTCCCTGTCTTACCCGTGCCAGGTTCCAGAGACACAACCTACCACACGGTTCAGCTCCGGACTGTCCGGATTGTTGTCCTGGAAGTATTCCACTGCCTTCTGGATTTTGTCCATGCAATTCAAGTATTCCTCCAGCCTCCCAGTAGGGCTGAAAATAAAACCAAAAATAAAAAATGGGGAGTTCCCAGAAGTAAAGAAAGAAGATACCAAGGAAAGGACCAAAACAAACTCAGGATAAAAACAACATGGAAAATTTCCATTCCTTTTCCTTCAACTAGAAGGAAATCATGGGATTCCCTTTTGCCTCCACTCAATGCCACAGCAGAATACCCAATCGACACAGCAAGTGCGGAAGTGCTGATGACAGAGCAGCACACAACTTCCAGTCTTGCCTTTCTTTCCCTATCAGGCCCTGATGGGCATGTAAGGGAAGCTGCACATCCCACCCAAGTGAATGGCCACCACAACACCCTCCTGGAGGCTGGACACAGGCTCTAAGACAGTTCTGATTCATCCTGGATGCAGCAACAGCATCAAGGGGCAGGAGGAACCCTTGGGAAAAGGATGGAGGAAAGAGAAAGAGAAGGCAACAATGCTCATGAGATTCACATGGCATTATGCCTGCAAAACCTGGAAGAGAGACCAGTGCAGAGTCTACACAGACTTTGCCCTCTGGGAGTTGCTGAAGGTCAAGTCAGGCAGCTTTATTTTGGGAAGGGTACAAGGAACATTATGATGAGTGCCCTCACTTCCATCCCAGAAGTTCAACAGGATGAAGCTCCCCAGCAAGATCTAGTTGCTCTACTCACCCTTCTTTAATGATCTTCTCTGTGTCCTTAGCCACATGGTAGTAACTGATGACATGATCCAAGCAGGACAGGGTCTTCTCCACATTCTCCTGCAAGCGCTGCAGGTTCTCTGTCTGTTTATGGACAGGGATGATCGAGTTCTCCAGCTTCATCAAACGACTTTCAAATGAGGACAGAATAGAAACCTATATGCCAAGAGAGAAACAGAGAGCTGAGAACATCCTTCCACATGGATCCAGACAGTAGGGTACTAGTTAGAGCAGAGCAATCAAGGACCTCAGCTTCTCTTTTTGGGCTCTGCTGCTAATTTGCTATGACTCCTTCGGTGGGCTGTTTAATCCTTCCATGCCCTAATTTTGATTAGGAATAACAAAACAGATCACCTGCCGTACAGAGGTGGGCGAGTTTTGAGTTTAATGTTTGTAAAGCATGAAAATAAAGTTCCAAGACAGTACTATGGAAGAGCAAAATTTAATTGGACAGCATAAAACAAATCCTGCCTGGAAGTGCCCTAGGTAAAATGAGCAACAAAAACATGAAGCACCAGCCACTTTTCTCCATACCACTAAAACCAAAACATGAGATGCACAACACGAAGGCACAGTACTGGTACAGTGCGAACATTCTTTTCTCACAGACCTTTGTTTTTTAAAAAGGACTATGATACTGCTTCTGAAAGGTGGACAACCTTAGTAAGTTCATAAAGGGTGCCTTACTTTCATATTTTCTATGCCAAAACCATAATTATTTCAAGATTCACTCCTTTTTCATGTTTTCCATGCTTTTCTGGTGGTGTCTCTATGACTTACTTAAGCACAAAACTGGACATAACATACTAGCTGAGAGCTTCCGAGCAATTACAGCCCAATAATTACTTTCTACCTCTTGAACAGAACGCTCACAAATTAAAACTCAAAATGAGACCTAACTTTATGAAGCAACAACATGCTGCTGTTGCACAAACTAGTCTGGGGTCTATTAATACCTCTTCCTGACGGAGAGGGGACAGACTATAAAGAGGTGAGGCCAACAGCTCATCGGAGCCCTCATCTCCCCAGGAAAGAAGCTTAGGATTGAAACATTCATCAGTTTTCCCCTTTGCCCAGCCACTGAAGCTTAAAACACAAATGCAGAGCAGATGTTTGATTACTCTGCATTCCTCAGATGGGCACAATAACAGCCTTAAAAACAGGTTCTCCTCAGAAAAAGTAAACCCAGGCCCATCAATAGGGATGAGCTTCAGGGACCTCCTTACCATGTTCTTTGTAAGTTGATCACTTTTCTCAAGGCTCTCTTTGATAAAGGACAGAGTTTCTTCTTCCTGTCAATCAGATGAAAAAATAGTCTTCAATTCTCAACACTAAACATTTAAATCACTAAACATTACATGTAGGTTTTCACAAGCCCTGGTAAACACCACAGCAAACAACGTTTGTTCCGATGCTGAGGCCACATTTTAATATGCCACCTCGTCACAGAAATCAGGGCAACTGACCCATTCACTACACATAATGTAATGAGTGAGGTTTTTACAGATTACCTGTTTCCCTTCAATACCATGAGCCTTAGCACAGTAAAGTCACAGCACGATATAAAATTACCAGCTTTACCACAGAGGCACATAGACTCAGACCACACAGTTCCCTGCCAGAGCAAAACACAGGTGTTGCACAGGCACCATTCACATCCCCCATACAGCTGTGAACTAAAGTAGCCAACCAAGGTCTGTTTTCAAGTCACTGAAGTGCAGAGATAATAAGGGGACGCATAGCAGCCTGCAAGGGCTGGTCTCTCAGGCTGGACCTGAAGGGGACTCTCGGAACCTACCAGGCCTGAAAACCACGGCCCTAAGCCCTGAATGGGACCTGCGGATTCTGCCAGGCCCGCAGTGAGGTGACCAGTCCCACAAAGGGTCCCGGGACATCCCGAGGCCCGGTGGGGACCTCCAGGACGGCTCCCAGCCCCATCTCCTAGGCAACGCGCTAGGACTGCGGACACGGGCACGGACACGGGCCCAGGCTCCGTCCGGGCCCGCAGCAGGTCCCTTTGCCCAGTCTCACCTGCTTGAGTTTGTCCTCGATTTCCCTCCTGCGGGCCGACACCTCCTCGGTGGGAATCATCCTGTCGAGAGGCACCGGGGCCGTGCTCCGCCTTTCAGTCCCACCGTAGAGACCCACTTCCGCCCCGCCGTCACCGCCGCGGCGCCATCTTGGGAGGGGCAGGACTCAACACGCACGCGCAGAAAGGCAAACCGCCATCTGCGGAGTGGCCGCCACTTAAATAGGGGCCGGAAAGGCGTCGGGCGCATGCGCAGTTATACCCCAACTGCACGCGCAGCGCTCCTCCCCCAACGGCCATATTGGGAGTGGTGGCCCGGTTGCGCCGCCATATTGGGAGTGGTGTGGCGGGTTCCTATGTGGTTTCTGCTTTTCTGCAAGGGCAGGCCTAGCTGCGGAAGCCCGCCACCCCCGCCCTGTTCCAACCCCAATGTCAGCGACGTCCCCACAGGACACGGGGTCCTGAGGAGCGTCTAAAGCCACCCTGTTTCCCCTATGCTGAGCTGTTGGGGCAACCAGGCTCAGCTTCCCTCTGCCACACACCTTGGGGAGACTGCAAGGTGTGGAGGAAGATTATAGGAGTTTGGGCTAGGGAAATGAAATGATAGAAGGTTAAATATGAATTATGGAAATGTAGGCGCTTGCAGGAGTGCAGGTTACGCTGCCTCAGTCCAGCATCCATTTTCCAGAAAAACCTGCCACCACAGGGACACTGCCATCTTCTCCTTCCTGCAGCATGGGGGAGGATGTCTGTGTTTATCACGCACTGTGGCGGTTATGGGGCTCTGCATCCTCATAAACCATGTCCAGCCTGGAGCAGGGAGCTGGTTTTATCAGTACAGACAGTCCTGGCTTTCTGCCGCCTCGTGCTGCTCTGAGGCAAGGCTCCTGCCACACGAAGAGACCAGCCTGTTCCCATCTATCTTCCCTTTGTCAAACCATCCCAGGCTCTGGAAAGGAGCTGAAACAGCCCAAATGGCCTCTTTTGTTCAACAACTTCGGCATGTTTCATAACCCACCTTATCATGCTGCAAACAGCTGTGCCCAGGCTCTGGATGTGCAAGGGGCGAAGGACAGCCAGGGCGCTGTGTCTTCGTGTGTGACATTGCCTGGCCACGATTGCCTTTTTTATGGGGACACCTGCTACAGGGGATTTTGTCCTAAGCGCATAAGAGAGAAGACCCCTGTCCAGGATCAGTGCCCAGTGCCTCTTGTCCTTTTCCCTATTGCAAAAATAGGATCATGAAGTTTTGGGGTTTTTAACCTGTACTGCAGACCCATCTCTTTTTTTATAGCAATCCATTGTCTTTTGTCTAACACTCACCCCCTCATTCAAAAGGCAGCCAGAGCCAAAAGTAAAACTCCTGCTTGACCCTGGGGAAGAATTGTGTGTTCTCCCCTGAATAATGCTATATATCTCCTGAAAAGCCAGCAAAAAGGCTTCCCCAACCCCCCATGAGGTGACTGAGCCCGCAGAGCGAAGGGGGGGAGCTGGGATGCAGGCATCCCAGCCCACATCCCAGCTGCCAGGTGGCGTGGTAAAGAGTGAATAAATGTCCAGAAAGCCAGTCTGACAATACATTGTGTAAAAAATGCCAGAGTCCGTGCAAACAGGAGGTTCATTGCCACATCCAAGGGTGGGTAGCAAAAAAAAAAAAAAAAAAACAAAAAACCAAAAACCTGGCTTACTGGTCAAATGCAAAGAATCGGAGCAGCAGGGGTTATTTCTGGTAAAAATGAAAACGAAAAGGTAGAAATGCTATAGTCTGAGCGTGTGTTAAAATACAGTGCAAAAGGCCACAAGGCACACCTAGGTTCTTCAGGATGTTAACACACGCACCCCCAGCTCACTGCTGGCTGTTGCTCCAGCGCCGGGTGCAGCCGGAGGAACGGCCACTCTGAGACAATCCCGGTCCCGCCGCCTTCCCGCCGGAGCGCTGCGGCCGCGCCACTCTTCCCGCCCTGCCAACTGCAGGAATCACTCTCCCCGCCAAAGCAGCGGATGAAAGGAGTTTGCTGTGACCCAGCAGCGGCCGTGGAGGAGTGCTGAATCGCTTTTGGAGAGTTTGCTTCCCTCTCCATGAGAAGGAACAAGGAGAAAAAGCCTCTTTTTCTCCCCCTGTCCCCCGGAGAAGGGATTTTCATCCAGGTGGATACACTCGCTACCAGCATAGGTGGAAAACACAGAAGGTGGAAAAAGCAGCCAACACGGCTGAATGAGGGTTTGCATCCTCAGTGCAATGTTCACATGGGGCTTCAGAACACTAAGGAAAGAGCTAACGAGTCCCTTTTGCAGCATTTGCCAAGCAAAGATGGATCCAGTTGCTCCGAAACCCAAGATCGGACCAGAGTCCAACACCTTTGGGGTGTGGAGGCCACGGGGTTTGAACCACATCATGGCCCCATTGTTCAGCAACGACAAATTTGCTGCCACAGGCATGAGGAAGTGGTTCCTGCTCGCGGGGACGCGACAGTCACGTCTCCCTCAGGATGAGGTGTTCAGGGCATTGGTCACCCAAAACACTGCAGAAAAGAGAATCAACCTGATTTGCAGGTGGGGAAACTGAGGCAGAGAGGGGCTTTGCTTTGCCTGTCTAGGGCTTGGCTCCAGCTCACTGGAAAGGCCCTGATATTCCCCAAATCCACATTTCTATTGGCTGTCTTTATGGTGGCAAAGGCCATCGCACAAAAGGTGTAATCTGGACAAGATTTGGATAAATTAAATTAATACTAGCTCTCAAAGCAGACTTTCTGTTCCCTGCATTGTAGCTTGATACTGCTCACCACAGGAACAGTTCCTGCTTAAAAAAATAGTCATTTTATTGCAAAAAAAAAAAAAAAGAATTATGCCTGCCCTTGCTTCCCACTGGCAGGGTTAATCCCGCTCCTGCATGGAGGGGACAGTGAGGATGGGACGGGGCAGTGGCGCTCCCCGAGCCACAGGAGCTGCCTGCGAGGCACGCAGCATGCAGCAGCGAGGGCAAAACAAGATTAATACAGCCAGGAGCCTCCAAAAGGGCTTTGCATTTGATGTGGGAGAGGAGAGAGATCAGAGTACGGAGGAGCCAGGATTAACATAAAATTACAAAACTTTCATTATGAGCTGAAGGGCTGTCCCGGGCTGTGTGCCCCTGTGGTGTGACCTGCTGGTGCCCTGGGCTGAGAGAACGCGTGGGAACACTGTTGCTGGTGGCACTGCCCCTCGCCTCTTCCCCAGATGTAGCCTATTCTGTCTCCCCTTGGGTCAGTCAGATAGAAAAGGCGACTAATCTTTAGCCAGATTAATCTTCGGGAAGAAAAACCAGGAGCTCTGAGCTGGTGGAGAAGTTCCCAACTTTCCCTTCCAGGTGGGGTTAGAGGGGGAGAGCCCTGAAAGAGGGAGTCGGCCTACACAGAGAGGGCACGGGATGCACCAGGACATGCACCCTGGCTGTTACCATGACCGTGAACTTGAAGGGATGAGACAGGAACCAAATTCACCTCCCTGGTAATGCCTCCAAGCCCCACCGGCTTCACTTTGATCTAGACCTGGGTCCAGAGCGCTGCAATGTGCCAGAGGGATACACAGTGCTCCCAGAAAACTGGATCCATGTCAGAAAAGTGCTGGCTTTTGAGGTTCTGCACCTTCTCAGTCCTTCCCGTGTGGCACTGGGAATGACCACACCAGCTTGGCTGCTCCAAGGAAAGGATGTAGCAGGGCAGCAATTGCATTCAAACAGCACCCAAGCAGTCACATAATGGGGAATCCATCGATGACTCTCTGCTCCTTGCAGGAGGGGGGTTCATGGGGATCAGCCCCTTGAAGACTGGCTCCAAAAGTCCCGTCCCCCCCATCCCAGGCCCTCATGCATCACAGAAAGCTGTGCTCTCCCTCCCTCTGGCTTTATTTGCAGAGAGAATTAAGGTCCTGCTGGGAAAACCTCCCCAGTGCTCTGATAACTGCCTGCATAGCCAGCTCTAAATGGCTTTTTGTAAATGAATGACCAGGATTAACGAGGTTCCCCTCGTCACTGTTTACTTAGCATTCCACTGGAGTGGGGGGAACAGGAGAGAGACCCCCTCGTCCAGCTCAGCCCCTTGGAGGGGTTGGCACATCCTGGGGACCAACATGGTGTCACCAAGCACGTGGCCAAGCCCTTCCTCTCCTCCCTAGAGCAGGAGCTGGGGTTCCCAGCTGGGTTTGGGGTGGGTGGGACGTGTGTGCACACACCAGGAGCATCAGTCACAGGGACAGAGGAACTACAAGGCACCGTGTTCCATGAGCTGGGGGCCAGGCTGGGGATGATGCTCATTTTCTCTCTACACTGCGTTGCTGGGGAAGGCAGGCGGTTGTTTGCCATGTGAGTCGGTGTCGGGCCTGTGTTCCCCCACGTGACGGGGATGGGGAGGCCATGCAAGGCTGCAGCTGGCCCTGTTCCCCCAGCAGGAAAGTGCTCGGTATCCCCAGGGGGGGCAAGAAGCCACATGGCAAAGCCACAAAGCCCACTGAGGGGTGCAGGTCCAATGAGCCCCCATGAAGAGGGGACCCTCCTCCGCCATCCCTCTCTGTCCACAGTGGGGCACGGGGGTCCTGCCTTTGCCTGCTGCACTCCCCGGGGCTGGAGTTGCCACAGCCGCCTTGCCACCGTGCAGCTCCGACCTTTGGATGTTTGCACATTCCTGCCTGTTAATGTGTCTCATAAGGAAAAACCACTGGGATGGAGTATTACTCCCCCCAGTACATGCAAGTCTGCTCTCCCCGTTCCCTGGATGGGAATCGGCACCGACCCCGTGCCGGCTGGGAGCACACACTCCCCAAATGATCAAAACCAAATCCCCTCCTCATGCCTCTGCTGTATGTGATAGGCATCCCATCCCTCAACACAAGTGAACCCAAAAAGCTCACAGAAACCCCAGGGCAGACAGCAGTCATCTCTCCCAGCCAGGCATGGGGAAAAGGAGTATCGTTTCGGAGCAGAGCCACGCTTCCCTTGGCTGCCAGGCTGGCTTGCTGCCCACCAGCACGATGCCAGGCCAAATTCTTTGCGATTTCTAGGTCAACACCCGCCGTTCGTAATGCCCCCAATCCCTCCTGCTGCCCACGCTGGCCTCCAGCCCCACATGGAGGATGGGAGCATCCCAGGGGATCTCTTTCTGATGTCCCCACTTAACCCAGCCCGACCGGCCCCATCCATAATTCCCAGATATTTGGGGCTTATGCCCACATTGCCATGAGTTGGGCTATTCCTTGCATACACCTGCTGGTCCTTGGTGCTGCCTTTGCTTCCCACCTCTGCCCGCACCAGCACCCATGGCTGGGCTGTGTGCGCAGGGTGTGCGCAGCCCACAGCCTGCCCCTGCTTGCACCTTTTTGGGGAGTTTAAGACCCATTCCCTAGAGTCAGGCACCAAAGGAGGGTGTTTGCTTTGGGTTTCTAAAGTGAGTTTCTCCCCGTTAAACAAAATTTTAAAAAAATCTCAGGAGGTGGGATGGCCCTAACGCTCCAAACCTGGAAATAAATCACCCGGAAAAAAAAAAAAAAGAAAAAGAAACCCAGCCTTTGTAAAGAAATCCCCGTGGCCCTGGTGCTTGTTTGCACATGGGCCAAGTTTCGACCTCGGCATGACGCGGTTTCCCAAAGAAGGAGGCGGTGTTGGCACTGCTCCGGCGGCTCAGCCCCTCCACAGTGGCGGGGGCTGGAGGCATCCCCCCCCAGCCCATGGGAGCCACTCTGGATGGGATGGGCTGGGCTGGAGGAGCGGGAGCCCCCCACCTGGGCCACGAATTGGCAGGGGGATGGTGGGGATGAGAAGGAGGAGGAAGAGGAGGAGAAGGAAGAAGAGGCATTATGCTGAGCATCTCCTCGTGACGGCATTTACGCAGGGGCCATTGCACTGTGGCTCGGGCAAGCAGCCACGGGCGCTCCCCTTGCAGCAGGGCAAGCCCTGGCCTGCCGTTGCATTGTGCCGGCCACACCGCCGGGAACGGCCGTTGGCAATAGCCCACTGACCCATCCCAGGGCTCCCTGGGGCACAGAGCTTTGCTGGATGGGTTCCCCAGGGCCAGAGGGTACACACACACCCCTCCAATGCACAGCCAAAAGACATGGCCAAGAACATGAGGGTGCAGGGATCCTCTGGAAGCACTGCCTAGGTAATTAGGTTCTGGTCCACATCAGACCACCGCCTTGCCCTGCCTCAGTTTCCCCATCAGTATGGAATCAAACCTTAAAGATCATCCAGTCCCACCCCCTGCCCTGGGAAGGGACACCTCAAATCCCTGTACAACCTGGCCTTGAACCCCTCCAGGGATGGGACAGCCACAGCTTCTCTGGGCAACCTGGGCCAGGGTCTCACCACCCTCACAGCAAAGAATTTCTTCCTGAGATCTAATCAAAACCTCCCCTCTTTCAGTTTAAAACCGTTACCCCCTTGCCCTATTGCTCCACTCCCTGATAAAAAGTCCCTCCCCAGCTTTCCTGGAGCCCCTTTAGCTACCTTGGATGCTGTAAACCCTCAGAGCTATGTGAATGCCACAGGTCCCATGGGTTCTGCCAGCAGCACAAGGTTGGAGCTCAAAAAGTAGAAAAGGGGCTTTGCCCCTTCTCTGTTTTCAGAGCCACCTTTCCCAGAGCCTCTGAAACCCTGGAGAAAGGTGTTTGTATCCTGCCTGATCCCTTCAGGCAAAGTTATTGGGGTCCAGCCCTGGGACCTGTTTGCTATGGCACCTCCACCCCCTCAGATATAAAACCCTCTAAAAATTGGTGTTGCAGGGGCAGGGGCTCCCTGAGCTTCCTCAAGCTTTGCCCCTCATCACAGAGCTGGGGGCCAGGCTGTCCAGATGCCATCCCTGCTCCCACCGGAGACCTGCCGTACTTCCAAGTGGGGTTCCCATGAGATTTCTCATCCATTTGAACTCCTGGATGCACGTTTGGGAACCTGTTGGGTTTTTTTTTCCAAAACTTTTGGAGGTTCCTTCATTGCTATGCAAGGCGAGTCCATTCCCTACGCTCCTCCATCCTGTCTCCCCTTTCTCTCCCCCCCACCGCTCCGACCATCCCAGCCTGGGATGTTAAAATGGGCTGAATTTTTCACGATGGGGAGAGGAATTTCAAGGGGAAGAAAAAAATAAAATAGAAATCTGGGGGTGGAGGGAGAACCTGTGAGCTGTGACCTCCTCCAAACGCACAGCACCAAATCCACACAAGGAAAACAAAAGGCAGCGAGATTAGCATTTCCAAACAGAGCAGAGATGGCCCCAATCTCTGAGCTGTTTATTCTAGGCGTTGATTTTCAATATTTAGGATGATTAGCAAGTGAAAGCCGGCTGTTGCCAGAATGGCTCCGTGCCAGCCCGGCACTCAATGGAGGGGAAAGAAAGACACGGCAAGAAAAGGAGAGAAAAGAAGGGTTTATGTGTATATCCCCCCCACCCTGTGAACGGGAGATTGGTTTGAGGTGTCAATGTTTGCCCATCAGGGAGGGATGATGGATGAGGGGACGGTTGGGGGAATAGCAGAAATAAATAATAAAGGAATAATTGCCATGTGCTTAATAACTGGCAGGGGAAGGACCTGGCTGGGGCTGCGAAGTCTAGGTTTGCAGGGAGATTTTGGAGCTGGGTGCTTCTCTGACCTGCTTTGGTGGGTGTCGGTGGTGGGTTGCCCCAAAAAAATGCAGCCAGCTCTGGAATTTTCATTGCACGATGCTTTGCCCACACATAGAGCAGAGGGACCACCACCAACAACTTGGTGATGGTCCCAACCCATCACCAACCCCCATGCTGGGTGAGCCGGAGCAGCCCACAGGGCTGGGACCAGCCCCAGCAAAGGACTGGAACCCACCCCGCTGCCACCGGCAAGCCCGGGCAGGCCCGGTGCTGCCAGGTCCCGACCTCCCTCCTGGCACCGGGCTTGTCCCCAGGCACACACGGACTTTGTGAGGGCAGTGGTGTGGTGTCCTGCCCGTCTCCATGCCCGCGGGAAGCCACGGTCCCACCCCACAGCACCCCCACTTGTGCACCTCCTCCTGGCTACTGCTTAAAAATATACTTCCCTCCCCCCCAACTCTGCTCCAAACCATCTTATTAAAAGAAAGAAAGGAAAAAGAAAAAGAAAAAAATCACGTCCAAGTTGGTTTTGTTGCTTTCAGGCACTGAACAAAACGAGGTTGTTTCAGGCCTCGCTTGGTGCCTCCTTTATATTCACCCTTTCTCACTTTAAAACCCTCGACTGGCTCCAGCAGGCTGGGATCTTTTTTTCCTGGCAAGGTAGGGGTGCCGGGGGCTCCTCTCTTTCCAGGAGGTTTAAAAAACACGAACTACACAGTGGTGCCTGGCAAAACAAAATAAAGCAGCGAACCCAGGGGGCTGCCAGCTTTTTAGCAGCCCTACCAGCATCACTGCTACCAGGGGGAAGTGGAGAGAAGCCAAAACAGGGATCCCCTTTACTTTTTGGGGGTTCACAACTCCCAAGCTGAAACAGGAGCCCAAAACCCACCCCCTCCACCGGACATATCAAGCTGTCCCCCATAGAGGTAACCCTACCTCATCCAAGGGCCACATCCAAGGGCTGAGATTGGCTAGATTGGGAGCAGCTGTGACCACTGCAAAGCAAAGGAGCAGCTCTGGGGCTGACTGCTGTGGTTCCTGGTGCCCATGGGATTCAGTAGGTTACTGGGGAGGTGATAGGGTGCTCTTCATGTGCTGGGGAGACAAGAAGGGCTATATCCCCAGTGCAAGAGGGATGGGACATCCTGGAGTAGATCCCTGCAAAGCACCAAGCTGGACAAGCCCCAGGGAGGATCTGGAGGGGGATCTCTGTCCTTGGAGATGCTTGGAGGTGACAGGGGTGATGAGCAGCCACTGAACGAGGGCCAGACCACCATTTTCCAGCATCCCCTTCCAGCTCCCTTCTACTACCATCCCAAGTGAGGTACAACAGCAGAGAGGTACCCGCAGCCTGGCTCCAGCCCCTCACATCCCCAAGCCAATCTGCCTTCCCCCTGGGGCTCCCCAAACCCGATGTCTCCAGACCTGCTGTCCCCCACCCTGTCTGCTCCAGCCGCTGAGCATACACTGCTTTTCTTCCCTCCCTTGGCAGAACCCAACTGCTCCTCAGCGTAATTGGCCTCGTGAGGGCATGGCTATTCCTGCAGCTTCTGTGCAGCTCCTCTTGCCACCCTGCACCCAGGAGGGCTCTGAAGCCACTTGTGTTTCTACAGGGATGGGCGGGGACATGGCATAAGCAGAGGGATAGTCCCAGGCATTCACACCGTGCTACCCCCAGGAGGTCCTGCAGGGGCAGGGAGGGATGCTCCAGGTTTTGGGAGCAGCTCCCAGGAACAGTTCCCAAGACTCAGGCCACCAGGCACGGTCACCCTCATGCTGCAGAGGCAGGTGGTGCTTTATGCCTCAGTTTCCCCATGGGAATTTCTGTGCCATGGTGGGGTGGGGGTGGGGAGGTGGGTGATAGTACCCACATACCCAGGGCTGAACCGGTGAGATGTCCCCTCCAGGGGAGAGGGTCAGACAGAGCCAGAAGGTGCTGGAGGGAAACAAGGAGGCAAAAGGGTTTTTTCTTCTTTTTTTTTTTTTTTTAATTTGTAAATAACTTTCCATGAAAAAGGTTAAATTGCACACATGTATCTGCAGTTTGTCAGCATCCGTATAGAGCCCTCAAAACAGGAAAATGTAACAAAAACAACAAATTAAAAAAAGCATCGCCAATACAGATATAAACATCTCCACTGACCCCCAAAGCTGCCCAGAGACATGGTTCTTGCTCCCCAGCCCCAGGACACTGGCCCCAGCCGTGTGGTGGCATCCCAGGGGTCTTCAGACGCTGGCACCTGGACAAAGCAGTGGTCCCCAGTTCTGCTGCTTGCATGAGCTGAAGATGCTCTACTGGGACAATGTGGGACTTGTGATCCCATTCTCTCCCCAAATTTGGGTGTAAATTATTCCAAGGGTAATTTATATATTTTTTTTAAAGGCTTGTTTATTGATTCTTACACTACAACTATACTCTCGCTAAATTATATTGCTCACATTAAAGGTCCTAAGTGCTTTTGTAACCAAAAAAAGAAACTCCTTACAATCTTCCAGTTTTCGGCAACTCTAAGACACACCACTGAAACAACAGCTTCTACTTACTCCTATCTAATGGCTACTCTATCCCTAATAACCTACAGCGAAGGAGAGTTGAAGAATCCAGTTCTTGAGAGGTGAAAAATCCAGTCCTTGAGAGCTTCGAGTCAAGTTTCGGCAGAGGTTGGTTCCGCTCCCGAAATGTTTCTGAGCTACTTTGCAGAGACCCTGCCACGCTCTTGCTACATACTGAGCCAAAGCTGCAGGTTGTGTAGATCCTGGCGGCTCTCCCGGCTAACGAGCTGCACCTGGCTCGGTGGGACTTCATCTCCACTGCCATCCCTCGAGCCTGTTGCGTGCATAGTCTTTGGCCTGAGCTCCTGGATGGAGCCTGAATGGGGATTTCTTTCCTCCCGGGTCCCACCTGGGAGCATTCAATGTGGAGTGACCGCATCGCCACCAGCTCACGGCCATGCCATGGTGGTTTTCTCTCCCAAAAATACATCTTTTTTTAATCAGGGTCCTGCCCTGGCAGCCACTCGGAGCCAGAATAAGTGAAGAGCAACAGCCTTGGACCAAAAAACCAAAACCCAAAAACCAAAGCAGAGAGGGGCTATGCCAGCTGCTGAAAAACAGAGAGGGTTTATAGCTGTCTAGACCCTTCAGAAACTGCAGCGAGGATTTTGGGTACAAAAAATGCAAAAGCCAGTTCTGGGAGTGCCACGGTCCCCGCTGCTCCTCAACTGCCAGGGCCAGTTCCTGGATCCTTAACAAAACCTGTTGCTGCTGCTGCAGGAATCCACCCTTGCGTGGTCTTGGTTTACAGAACAACGAACACAAGCCTTTAAACATGAAAATATAAAACAACTTCCAAACTGCATTTCCCCTATCCCCCCACTATTAAGAAAATCTAGTGCTAAAAATATAGGTTTCTTTGAATATATAATATATAATAGATTATATAAAAACATCTAAAGAGGCAGATGCTGAATTTATAAACCTTTTCTTCTTCCCTAGGCACAAATCAGGAGGGAGGTTGAACTCAGAGAATCCAGAAGGGACCTCTCTTTGCTTGCTAGCTAATTATCACACTATGCCTACCAACTAACCTAGACAGAAAAAGGAAAGAGAGAAAGAGAAATGGAGAGACGAAGGGATGAGAAAATTGCACTTAGTCTATCAAGTCCTAAGCCACCAGGAATCTGATGTCTTGGGTGGAATTTAGTAGGTGCTCTCCTTTAGCCCTGAAGGAATAAATGCTGTGTCCATTTCCACGGAAGAAAAAAAAAAAAAAAAGATAATTCACATTTCTTCCTTTAAAAGTAAAAAAATAAGTAGTGTTACATTTCTTCTCTTAAGGAAACTCATGGACTTCTGATGTGTCCTTTAGCGATATATCAAGCAGCGCTGCCAGTGGTGGTGGTTTTTTCTCCCTCCCTCCCCTCCCCCACCCCCCACTGTTTCTGTGAATAATCTTACAATGAAGCAGGTAAAAGTCACTGTGGATGTCGCTGTCTCTAGAAAATCTTGTCCCTGGTAAGTCCCAGCAGCCTGGGGGGAGCATCCTACTAAAGTCTGCGTGGCCTTTCAATGGTGACTGGCATCTTATAAGAGGGACGCCAAACTGCCCCAGTCGCTCACATCTGCTGGCAAAGAGGCATCGTTGAGTTCAAACAACTGCTCCACATTGACGGAGTCAGAGAGGTAATCGCTTGTCCCTTCGTCCCAGGCATTCTGCAGGAAAGAAGTGGCCATGAAGGTTTCATCAAAGTCCAGGTTGTTCTGGCTGGATTCAGTGAGGACCTGCTCCTGCTCCTGGGGACAGTCGATATGGTGCCCGTGTACTGTCAAGTCCAGGTCACGCGTAACAGGACTGATTGGAGGCGTGAACTCCAGATCCCCAAAAGTGGCAAAGTCTCCGTTCAGGTTGGTGTTGAAGATAGCTTCCCAGTCAAAGTCGCCTTTCAGTGATCCCAGCTCAGTCTGCTCTTCCTGGGTCAGCAAGGTAGAGTTGGAAAGCCGAGGCACCTTGGCCGTTCGGTTGGGCGAGGGCTGCTTGCGCTTCTGCCCTGCTCTGCTATCCACTGGATTCCAGTTTTGGTTGCTGGTGACTTCTTCAAACTCTTTCAGCAGCTGCTGCGATTCCATGTTGACGTTGAGGATGTTATTGGAGGTGCAAACCAAAGTGGACGGGCTGGTGACACTCTGTGCTTCTTGCTGGGCTGTTTTGGTGAAGGCCGGGTGGATCTGCACCGGGGGCATCTTCCGCTTTTTGAAGGCGCTGTTCTTGAGACGGTCAGCGTATTGGGGGTCAAGCTTCCAAAACCCACCTTTCCCCGGCTCACCCTTCTCCCGGGGCACCTTGATGAAGCACTTGTTCAAGGAGAGGTTGTGCCGGATGGAGTTCTAGACCCAAAAGAGAAAAAAAAAAACAACAAAACAACCAAGGCTGAATGTTTGTCTGCTGCCGTGGCACCTACCCGTGTGGGGAGACCGGTCAAAAAGCACATTTTCAGCAAGAACCTCTGGGAAATAGAAAGCAGAAACAGCAACGTCAAGACACTCCGGGCTACGTACCAGCAGGAACTCCCCTGCCCCGAGTCACCAGCACAATTTTCTTGCTCCCTGTCTAATCCAGCCAGAGGTGGCAGGAACCAAGGCGTTCAAGCTAGGACTTGCCAACCAACGGGAATCTTTTGGACAGCTCTCCTTGGCTCTAAACTGAGGCCATGGTGCCTTGGATCGTGCCGAGCACTGGGAGAAAACGTCTAGGTTTGCTCTCAACACAGAGCTAAGCTGGAGGAGGTCACGTCCTTCATGTCTAAGGAGGAAGAGGAGGGTCTTTACACCAGTGTGGCCACGGCCCCGTTACAAGTGGCAGCACCATGGCAGCACTGTGGATGATGGCATCATCAGGGCCCTCCTTGCATCCGCCAGCCCATCTGCACCTATTGCTAGAGGCGAGGGGAAAATATTTGGCAAAAAAATAGGCACCAGCAGCCAAGCTGACACAAACCAGGCGGGCAAAGCCGGAGGGACACGTGGATTGCCCCACTGCAGCCCTGTGTGTCCTCAGAAGTGCCTCCTGGCCCAGAGACGCTCAGTGTGAAATCACTGCGTCTTCATCAACCACCACTCAAATGAGCTGAGGGGGAA